>OZ005652.1:195762270-195889770 GCA_963930645.1 Salticus scenicus
TGTCCTTTTCCAAGGGGATCAGCTGGATAAAGTCATTTTTTGGTGATATTTTCACTACTAAAAAGGGCTTAACAAATTATTTTTTCTTTATTTGAATAATGACAAATACCTAACATCCATTAATAAAAAAAATGCAAATATTTAATTATTATTATCACTTTTTTTTTTTTTTTTTTAATCTAGAACGCGATATCCGTTTGAGCTTTTGCAAATTATATTGCAAATACAAATAAAATTTAATCGAAATTTTACTCCTGGATATTTTTATATATTTGACAACAATGGTTATTTCTTTCCCTTAAAAATACAGGGTGTTTATAAAGTCCCAGGCCCATTTTGATGTTTAATAACTCGTAAAATAATAAAGATAGATTAAAATTAATAACATAAATGGTTAGATAGACTCAAAAAGTTTTATGATCCTTGTCAATGAACTTCCACGTGTGCGCCCTTTGTCGCACGGAGAATATCAAGTCGATAGTCAATTTCACCCCAGGTAGGGGCAAGCATGAATTCATAAATTTCTAAAATTCACATTTCATAAATTTCTAAAACAGGACATTCTCTTAACATAGTTATCATGTTAAGAGAAATGAATTTGAAAAAAAAAAAAAAAAAGCACTTGACACAGTGACAGAATGAAATCCCCACGGTATTTAGAAAAAAAAAAAACAGATATTTAGACTGGAAAATGAAATTATCTAAATATAACCACACGTGCAGATGATGTTTACAAAAGTAAAGATATTCAAACCTGAAAAGAAAATATATAAGTTATTTCATCAATAAATGCCATAAGTTTGTTTATATCTTAATTATTTTATGAGTTATTAAACATCAAAATGGGTAAGGGACTTTTAAACACCCTGTATTTATAAGTTTTTCATTATCTAAGTATTATGCATAAAATAGTCATACTTTTCTTTTTCTTTTACATTATTTAACAAAAATATTTACGCAATCATTCTCTGAATAACTTTCCCTTTTACTATAAGTATTTCCTTACTATGGGAAAGTATTTTGTAATTAATCAAAGATACATAATCTCCTTTCCTTCTTCTTTAAATAACATTCAATGAATCATCTTTATATATATAAATATTTCGTGTAACGATGTTAATGCGCGATGAACTCCTAAACTAATGAACCGATTTTTACACTGTGTGCAGTTTGGTCCAATATGAGAGATAGGATAATTTTTATTTCAATTTATAGTCACAATATTTTTCATTGCAAATTATGTGTTTATTATATGACTTTAAATAAACCATTTAAATATTAGCTATAATTTAATTGTTGCCAAAAAAAAAAAAAAAAAATCAGTTTCTTTCGACATAAAAATAAATATATTTAATTAAACGTGAACATTAAAAAAATATAAAAGGTTAAATTAGGCATCTCACAAAAATGGACGTCATTATAACTTTAAAAAATTTCTACACATTGATAAAGTGCTAACGTAGTTCACGATGCTAATATATGTTGTTCTGAAAGGATTAATATTTTATTTTTAAAACTAAAGTTGCTGTTTTCATTTTTTTTTCTCATTATTATTAGTTCACTGAACTGAGTCCGCGTGCTTAAATATTGCTTATATATTGCTTTATTTTTATTTCTAATTTAATTGATGCCAAAAAAATTACCAATTATTATTTTTTTTTTTTCGAGAGGGAAGTAAATACATTTACTTAAACGTGTACAATAAAAATTTGTAAAAAATTAAATTATGCATCTTACAAAAATTGACGCCATTATAACTTTAAAATTTTTATACACGTTATACGTGTATAAAATAATATATACATAATACGCAAGCGAAATGATAACGTCAGTGACCGTCCGTGGATGCAAAAAAAATTTCCTATGTTAATCGCCCATTGGGTTTTTTGTAAAAAATTATTAAAAATCGTGGAAAATTATTTCCCGATTTTAATCCTCAAATTTGGGTATAGATATGTATTAGTTATCGTGTACATGTATTAGATTAAGTTATTTTTTCTGTACAATTAATAAAATTTGAATTTTAAATTTCAAAACTCTAGAAAAAAAAATGCTAACTTCCATATTCGATTGAAAATATAAACATTTCATTTCAAAGGATGATATTTACTCAATAAATATCCAACTAATAATCTAATATTTGCCATCATTTTCTGTTTCTTTAAGAAATTTGTGATCTATAAATATAATTTTCTAAACAAAAAGTAACTGTTTCAATATTTTAAAACTTATTTAAAATGGGAAGATTTTAAGTTTATTTTTTAAAGCTAATCGATAATATGATCGATGTTCGAAAATTTAAATAGTTATTTCTCTTAATCTTCTTTTACTTTTCTTTAATAACTTATCAATCTACTGTTCCTTATTAAATTTGTTATTTATACATGTATTTAACTTTAAATTTTGACTCATATTTCTTGCTAAACAATTATCTTAAAATCTTGCTATTTTTTTTTTTTCTTAATCCTCAATGTTTTCCATCTTGATTAACTTAAATTTACTATTAAAATTTTAACATACTTAAAATCTTCTCATCACTTCGTTAAAATATATTAATCTTTTCCAAAATCTTTTTCTATATAAAATGAAACATTTATTTACTTTAAATGCCCAATATTTCATAAGATATCCTATATTAAAGTTTAAAATAGTTATCAAATTTACTTATTTTTCTGGCTTAACCCATATTGTTTTCCTTTTTATAACTACAGCTGTTGCCATCTTTAAAATATTTAAAATGAAGAGATCACTTTATAATAAAATTATCCATAGTAGCACTATATTTCACTCCTCCATAAAAATTGTTTTTAAAATCATCTGTTTCTTCTATACTTTTATTTTAATAGAATTTTAATAAAAATTAAATTACGCATTTGTCCTTTTAGCATTTTAATCCAAAATAGCTCATAACCATAAATAAGTCTCAAGGCCAAACGATGACCATTTGCGGCTTAGAGTTGGAAAATCCATGTTTTTCCCATGGACAATTATTTGTTGCGTACTCACGCGTGGGAAACCATCGAATCTATTTGTGTTAGCAAGAGACAGGTTAACCAAGAATATCGTGCACCAATTAGCGCTCTGAATTAAATTAAAATTGAAAATTTTTATAATTCAAAATGATGAATTTAATTATTAAAAATAATGAATAATCTACGTTACCTACCTCATTTATAAAATTAATTTTTATATGTTATCAACTAAGAACTTTGTAAATTACACATTTATTACAAATTATACTTGAATATATGAGATGAATAAAACATAAAATTCAAAATTGTATGTTTATTTGTGCTTAATATCAACTCTATGAAAATTTTTATCAATCGCATCCAAATTTTGACCTAAGGTTTAAATCTCAATCCCATGGGTTTTTACATCGTCTGCAACGTTTTCGTCTTTATTCGTAAATAATAATTTGACTGTATTGAATAGTTTACTACAATATAATTCAACGTATAACTTAGCCACAGCAACGCGTGGCCGGGTCTGGTAGTTGTTTATAAAAAGAAAATAAAATGCTGGAAAAAATATTAAAGAACATTGATTGAAAGCGTTAAATTGTTTTTAGAAATGTCGACGTTCTAAGTGTATGCCAATTGTTTATGCGCTAGATGTAGGATTATATGCTTTTCTAAGGTGTCCTAGCCTAGCCACCTAACGGTACATAACTCCGAACGGTTATGCCGATGACCATGACTTTATTTCCAAGTTTTACCCCTGTCTACGAGCTATGAGAGTGCCTCTCTCGGACGTTGGCAGGGCGGTTCAACTATAGTATTTCCCCACAGCTGAGTTTGGCAATTTTTCTTTGGCGCCGATTTGAATGATAACGATGTCGTTTTGAACTGTTTGCGATATAATATGGCAGCCTGCATGCTATTTATTTTGGATTTATGATTTTAGGATTTTATGATTTATAATTTAGCTTATGATTTTATGATTTATAATTTAGCTTATGATTTTATCATTTATGCTATATGATTTATGATTTTTCGATTTATGATTTAGCCATAATCGCCAAAAATAAATCGCCAAATTCAGTTGTGGGGAAATACTATAGTTGTTCCGGCAGGGCTTGCTATACGTGTAGAATCATTAGATTAATCAATTTAGATTAAAATGAGTAGAATACTTTTTAACATAAATATTAAAAAGCATTTACTCATGTCATTAAAACTAGTAAGTAAGTTCTAAAATTTAGCAATATCATTGCTGTTAACAATTTTAAAAACAATGAAGATTACAGGAAAGTCAGTTGTAATTTGGGTGCTGATATTTTTCCTCCAAGAATTTTGTGTAATCACTACAAGTTTTTTTTTTTTTTTCCGTAAATAAGAAAAGAAAAAGAATGTGGTTAAAATAAATTTTTAAGTCAGTTTACTGGAATCAATGCTGGCTGGCATCTAAAATCTTTCGGTTACATTATAATGTAAATGCATTTTTCAACAATTTATGGTTTAACTATAATTTGGTAAATAATTTAGGTAATTCTACCGATTTTCTGAATTATTACTCATTTTAATAGTCTTTAAAATATAGTTCAATTATTATGTGCAAAAAAAATGAAAAAAAAAAATGCCGTTTATATGTTTTTTCCATTATATTTTTGTTAAAACAGAAACATAAACAAACAAAACAAGCTAATACTACATTCACATATTTTCTTACTTTATCAATAACATATGTCGCACACTTAACTTGAATTGAAAATAACTTATGCCGATTTTTCTATTTTCAATTTATTCTTCTAATAATATAATCACACCAGTTCAGATTTCACTTTCAAAAGAGCTCCAGGAAATATTAAGTGTTTTTCCGTTCCTATCATTATTACTCAAAAATTCTAATAAAACAATAAATACCAAAACCAAACTAAACCATTTTTCTATGATCTCCATTTTTTTTATTATTATTTTTCCTGCCCGTGCGCGTGGTTTTTATTTTCTAAATTCAATATTATATTAATTTTAATAAACCATGGTATATATAATTTACATTTTTATTATACATCTTTCTTTTTTTTTTTTTTTTTCATGCTTTTAATATCTTTTTTTTATTTACTCTTTATGATAATTCTAATTTAGATGTTCAATTATTTTGGCTAAGAAAGTATCCCGCGGTCTCTCTTCGCTATGAATTTTCCTCACGGACGTGACCATATATAAATGACGTTTCAGTTTGGAATAAATCTCTTGTTTAGTGATTTTCATCAATAACAGTAGTAAACGCGTGGGTAAACCTGTTATGTTTAGCTAAGTAAATGAATCGAACTATATGAAATTTACTTATATTTTTCTTTTCACAGGTCAAATTAATACACATATTTGAATATATTAAAATAGTCTTTTATGTATTTTTAGTAAAAGATTCAAAAAGCATTTGTGGAATCAGTTTATCTGTTTTCCCGTCTATTCTCTTCATTATTCCATAAAAAATTTTAGAATACCTTGCAATTCATACATTACCTTGAACTAACAATGAGTATTTATATGCACAAAAGAATGTTTCTAATGAATGTGATATTGTTAGAACTAATAATTGTTTCACAGGAACACCCAAAAATATTCAGGTATATATTCATATTATGACTTATAAGTGGAAACCGCTATAAGTTAATTTTCAAGAATGATACGTGTTTTTAAAATTTTCCATTAAAGTTAGGACGTTTCTATGACTTTGATTTATCTATTTGTCTATCCAATTGCAAATTCTCTTCTTGAAACTTATAGATTTTATTCAGATTTACTTCGGAAAGTTTTCAACTGAAAATAATACATATAACTTTTCTGTTTTTGTTGTACAAGAACAAGATATATTTTAAAGCGACATCCATGAAATAAAATATATTGAAAGTTAAACGATTTGATGGACAATTTACTTCTAAAGTATTTTTTGGTCAATGTAAATAAAAAAATTTTCTTTTTGATATTATATAATGCAGTTTCTAAACTATAACTTTTTATAGTTCTTTTTTTAGTCTAGATTCTCTTTAGATTAATAATGTGACATAAATTACCAAATCCGCTTTCAAAGTTCTTCCAGAAAGAGGTTTATTATTTCGTTTTTGGATCTTAAAATCTCTAGAGAGCCATATAAAAAAAAAGAGCTCATAAGAAGTCTTACAAGTGTTCTCGGGTTTTCGAAATAAGTACGTGACAAAAGTGAACAATCATTTATCCAGGATTTTAAGAAAAGCCTTTAAGTGCAGGGTAGATTTCTTTGATTTCAGAAGGAAGTAAAAATCCTTGCCTTTGAAAGGACTTCTTGTTTTTGAAGAGTGCGAAGTTGAATAATATGAAAGATGACATAAATAATAATTGAATATGACGAAATATAGGATATTTTTGAAACTATATGAGAAAAAAAAATATTTAAATAAAAATGAATATTTAAATTAATTTTTTAATAGATTAAACAAAAATATTTTTATGTCATTTTTAAAATAGATATTTTTAATAAGTATTATTTATGAACAACTTGCTATATTTGAATAAAATGCATCTTTATTGTTATAGCATTATGATTTTAATCAGTGTTTTATTTAATCATAAATTATTTTATCAATTTACTTTCCACAAATTTGAAACTTTATGAAATTAGCTCTAAGGCTATTTTGTGTATATACTAGCAGGCACATCCAGCGTTTTATGAGTTATAATAGAGTTTAAAGAGCTTGATAAGTGTTTTTTAAAATGTTCTGGTGGTTCAGAAATTTTAGACAATTGAATTTTTCCATTGAAAAAACATATCTAATAGGTACAATACATGCAAGTGGAGCAACACATTCAATTTAACAGCACAGTGTTTCTCTGAGACACGTTTTCTCACTTCAATTTCCACAAACATTTGTGATTATTTTTATACTGAGAATATTCTTCAAATGATTCCACTTTGTAACCCATAATAAAAAGTGGGATCATAAATAAACGGACATAAACTCGAATTAGAATCATTAAATTCTGGATTGGTTGTACATTATGACGCCTAGGATGATGTCGGTTGAAGAGTTTTAAATCCAAATACGACGTTCCTATCCAGTATTTTTTTGCCTTTTTGTCGTTGTCCTGCATGGAACCTGGTTTCTCTCAGTTAATCAGTTTCTTTCTCAGCATGCCATGGAGGATCAAAATTGTGATGGCATACCTCCGAACCAATTTTAAGGGTGAGTCCCAGACCGTCGCCAATTGCCCACAGTGTAACACTTGTACGAAGTAAATTTAATCAATCTTAACCTCAAGCATTTCAGCATTCTCTTGCCGCCTGGCATATTGCCTGTTTTTCATTTTTTTTCTCGTCTTCTAGTCGCGGTCCATTGTACATCCATACCATATCTGTCTTCTTATAGTTCGACAGTGTATTCTTGTATTCTAATAGTTTTCCTTTGACAATCGGCAATGCGTTTGTCTTCTAGATATTCCTGAATTTTCTTCTGAATTAATATATTTAACCTCTAATTGTTGAACAATTTCTTGCTGTTGTTCGTTCTGTTGTTTTGCCGTTGTCTTTGTGTCGTAGTTGTTTTCGCTGCAGAAATCTTTCCAAAGGTGAGTCGCCTTTTTGTAAGCAATACAGTTTTTATTTTTATATAAATACTAAATGTATGTTTTAATAATTCATATAACGGTTAGGTTTTTGTTTGAAAAAAAATCATGTTTCGAAATTTAGAAAAAAATCTTATGGAATGAAAAGAAAAAAGTAAAATTATTTACTAAATAAATAGTTTCAATAAAATCAAAATTATAACTATTTGAATTGATTATGAAAACTGATAAACCACGCGTAAACAATCAATGAAATACAAAATATTTATTTTATTGTAATATATGCATATATATTTTACAATAAAATTAAAGAAAAATCGAGACAAAAGATAATAAGAGCTTTTCAAAATGATTTATCTGTATACTCTACTAATAAAAATGACCATCTATCCCCAGCTTATCTCTATCATTCCTAGCGTGGAAAGATATATATATATATTCATATATATATATATGTATATATATATATATATATATATATATATATAGACTTAATTAAAAATCTCATATTAGTGTTGCAATTATTCAATAAAAACACAACAAAATGTAAAAATGAAACGTTTATATAGTATTAAACGATAATTTTAAAGGTATAATGCAGTATAATATTAATTGAAAACAATAAATCATTAAAATTATCAAATTTATTGGTAAGGTTTTATTTCAATTTGATTGTTTACGTATAAATCTATATATTAACTAGCAGACCCGGCCACGCGTTGCTGTGACTAAGTTATACGTTGAATTATAATGCAGTAAACTATTTAATACAGTCAAATTATTATTTACGAATAAGGACGAAAACGTTGTAGCCGATGTAAAATCTCACAGGATTGAGATTTGAACCTTAGGTCAAAATTTGGAAGCGATTGATAAACATTTTCGTAGAGTTGGTATTAAGCACAAATTAATTTTATTGTAGGGTCTTATAAATTTTAATGGAGAAGTGATATATATTATTTCTAATGCCACTTAGGATAAAAATGCTAAAATGACTAATATATAAATTATATTATATTAAAATTCTATTAAAATAAAAGTATAAAAGAAGCAGACGATTTTAAAAATCAATTTTTTTGGATGAGTGAAATATGTCTAAAGCTATTTTGGATTAAAATGCTAAAACGACTAATATTTAATTTAATTTTTATTAAAATTCTATTAAAATAAAAGTATAAAAGAAGCAGACGATTTTAAAATCAATTTTTATGGAGGAGTGAAATATAAAATATGCTATAATGGATAATTGTACTATAAAATGACCTCATCATTTTAAATATTTTAAAGATGGCAACAGCTGTAGTAATAAAAAAGAAAACGGTATGGATAAACCAGAAAAATAAGTAAATTTGATAAATATTTTAAAACTTTAAAATAGGATACCTTATGAAATATTGTACATTTAAAGTAAATACATGTATCATTTTAAATAGAAAAGGATTTTGGAAAACTTCAGTATATTTTAAAGAAGTGGTGAGAAGATTTTGAGTATGTTAAAATTTTAATAGTAAATTCAAGTTAATAAAGATGGGAAACATTGAGGATTATGATAAGTATAATTATAAGATTAAAAAAAAAAATTATATACCATGCTTTTAAATTTTAATATACTAATAATATACTAATTAAAAGGAAAATGATAAATATTCTATCATAGTTTGAAGTATTTGATATAAGTATTTGAAATGAATATTGATATGAAGTATTTGAAATGAAGTATTTGAAAATATTTGATATAAGATACTAATATGTTGTAGCGGAATAGATTTCATTTCTGTCATCCTTGGCGAAAAAAAGAATATCGATAAATTATCTGTCGAAAGTATTTAATTCCTCTCAAAAATCATGGTTATTTTAACAACACTTATATTAAAAGAGTAATGAATAATATGAAACAATATTTCGTACAATATATATTACATGTCATACATACGTACAATGAATAATACATATTACATTTCGTACAATACATACATCTGGCATGTATATTTTTGTGTTATGCTTTTGACCGCCAAGTACAAAAAATAAATAAATAAAATAAATAAAATAAATAAAAACTAAATAAAAATAATAAAAATAATAACGCCAAGGACGACAGAGTTTTGAAATTTAAAATTTAAATTTTGTCAATTTGACAGCAAAATAACTCAATCTAACGCACGCGATAACTATACCCAAATATAAGGATTAAAATCGGGAAATAAATTTCCTAGATTTTTAATATTTTTTTACAAAAAATCCAATGGGCGATTAACATAGGAAATATTTTTCTTGGCTGCACAGACGGTCAGTGAGTGACACTTCGCTTGCGTATAGAACTCATAGATATAGTATAGTACAGCGTCTAGAATAATAAATAAACAGTGTGGAAAGCGGCGCATAAAATTGTACTAAAAAAATTGTACAGAACCAGATGTCATTGTAATCGAAGCTAGTGTCACGACAACAAAACCGAGACTCCCTATTGGTTAATTATATGCTTAGATTACGTGATTAAACTGACGAAACTGGGAAAAGACAATCAGGTCTTCGATTTGAGCAATAGCTTCGATCACAGCGACATCTGGGTAAGCTTAATTTTTGTAGCATCATTTTAACATCACGGTTATAGGCGATTGCCACACTGTTTAGTCTAGACGCTGTAAGTATAGTATACATAGAGTGATAATTGGGAGAAAAAAGTGATTCTTTTTCACTTGGGAAAAGACGACGTTTTTACCAAAATATGGCCGTTTTCCCCCGAGTAAATACACACGGGAATACCTACGAATATTTTAGCAAATAAAATTTATGAATAATTTATTTACTAAAAGTGAATGAAAAACTCCAGATACAGTTTCAAATTCACAATTCTTTCTCTCTCTCTCTCTCTCTCTCTCTCTCTCTCTCTCTCTCTCTCTTTTTTTTTTTTTTTTTTTTTTTTTCAATAACACTTAATGGCTGATTTCAAAGCTTTTTTTTTTCGGTATCAAAAATCTTTGTACGATAACATCTTGATGATAGATCTATATATGTTACTATATCTATGATAGAACTACATTAGCACTTTATCAATGCGTATAAAATCTTTAAAATGTTTATGGCGTCAATTTTCGTGAGATGCATAATTTAATTTTTTATAATTTTTTAACGTTCATGTTTGATTAAATGTATTTATTTTTATGTCAAAAGAAAATGAACTCGTATTTTTTTTTTTTTTTTTTTTGCAACAATTAAATTTATGGAACTCACAGATATTTTGGAGTAACTGTAACAAAGGGCTATAATTAACAAATAGTTGCAATAAAAAAATATTGTGACAATAAATTGATATAAAAACTATCCTATCTCTCAAGTTGAACCAAACTGCACACAGTGGGAAAAATTTCATTAAAATCTGTTCCTTAGTTCGTGAGGTTTATGCTGACGCAGACCCCATCTTAACTTAGTTAATTTAACTACTTAAGTATTAAATATGAAATTAGCACAGAGACTCATATATATAAAAATAAAACTAAGAGTTTATTCAACTAGAATAATGGGAGGATGATCTGGATTTGCAGCTCAGTCAGCCGATATAAATACTTTAACAAATAAATGTATAATAACTAATTTAGATAATTTGAAATATCTCACCCCAGTATAGTAGAAGTATAGAGACGGATGAACTCCTTTACTTAGATACCGTGACTTCCAAACAAATCCGCGGATTCCCGGCAGAATCTACTTTCCATTCACGAATACTCGCACTGAAGCACAGCACCACTCATCAAGGTACTTAACTTAAGCACAACCTAATCTCAACTCCCGAAATATAACTTTATCCAGACTCTAAACCTTAGATCTTGTCGTAAACAGACGTCGAACAAGACTTCACTACACTACACTTTTTACGAAAACCATCTCCATCTTATACTACATTCTACCAACTTCCTTTCTCTTCATTTCAACCAAACTTTCAAAATCGCTTCCAATTCATCTACATCTCATAACTTAATTCCTTCGTTGCAGCACCATGTCGACACAAAACTAATCCGATCCAAAATTTCGCCGAGTCATTGGCGCCGAAGCGATTTAACCATCCCAACTTAATAAATTGCTGGATCCAGCTTAATTTCAAACAAACTGTGGTGACCTTCTACAGTCTCAACTTCACAAGTTTAGTAGTTTATCGCCGACAAACATCGTGACACGAAATTCATATATATACATACAGATATACAAACATGAAACCTTTCGCTGACTTTAAGTCCTTTTTTAAAATGAGAATGGGCTTAAAATTAGCATTGTTCGAAAGATGTGGCCAATGTAGGTATTTTTATATTTATATATATATATATAGTAAATTAATTTTTAAAATGCAGCAATAGCCAGAGTGACAGAAGATTTAATGCCACTGAATACCACATAAACCAAAAAGAATTAATT
Organism: Salticus scenicus; assembly: GCA_963930645.1. Taxonomy (NCBI): domain Eukaryota; kingdom Metazoa; phylum Arthropoda; class Arachnida; order Araneae; family Salticidae; genus Salticus; species Salticus scenicus. The sequence continues at coordinate 195,774,222 of OZ005652.1, forward strand.
TTCACAAAATTAAATTATCCTTTGATGACTTTACTTCGATCTTATAAGCAATTAATTCTTCTAATTATATACATATATGTACAGTCGGTAACAAAAGTATCCGAACACTAGCAAAAATTCCTATATAAAAAAAGTCGAGTTAATACTGTTTTATTAAATATATCCTTGTCGAATCGTGTTCTTAGTCTGACTAAGAACAGGATTCGATAAGGATTTATTTAACAAAACAGTATTAACTTTACTTTTTTTACATAGGAATTTTTGCTAGTGTTCGAATACTTTTGTTACCGACTGTATATATATATATGAGTCGAAGAAGGAAGGTAAATATGCCTTTATTTTTATACACTTGTACATAAAATTCCGATAGAAAAAATTATTTAACCTGAATGTGTAATTCTTTTAAATGTCAATACAACGGCTCGTGATTCAAATTATTTTTGTGTACCTTTTATTATTTTTTTACTTGTTTGGCAATAGAAGTAAGTAAAATTTTATTTTCGTTTTCTCCAGACTGTTGATTTATTATTTCGATGCAGACACTTTTTTTTTCTAATGCCTCAGGGAAAATGTTGATCAGTTCGACTCAGTGGCAAATAGAGTGAAATAGATTGAGTAGTTCATAGGAATATGAATCACCGTATGCAAATAAAAATGCTAATAGTGATTTATTTTCTTTTTATATGATAGATTAATTTCCAAGATTATTGTTTTCACGGAAGCTTTAAATTTCTGCATTTGTTAATTAAATATTTACTTAAAAATATTTGTCGATTTTCGACCACTGGGCAACACTAGTATATGCAGGGTGTTTCAAAACTCATGGGCATAAATTTAAGGGGTGGTAGAAAGCATCTAAACAAGCCATTTTCACCATACAATGCATGGGCAGAGAGCAAGCGGTGACCGCTTAAGGGCGCTGTAATGAAAAGTATAAAGCGCAAGTTTTCTTACACATCGTCATTTCTGCCGTGGCTTTCAGCGGGCATGGCGATATACAGCATTCAGGAAAAGGCGGACGTGCATTTTATGTATGGTCTGGTGAATGGGAATGCTCTGGAAGCCGCAAGACTGTTGTGGTATTTTTCGGTTTGGCACGTGGGTTCTCGGGAAATACTGTCTCTACTGACTTGCGGCTTCCAGAGCATTCCCATTCGCCAGACCATACATAAAATGCATGATATCTCAAAAACGGCTCCAACGATTTTCTTGAAAATTGTTGCATAAATCAATTTTAAATATCTTTCTCATGAATTACGTGGTTATTACAGGAATATTTACAGTAAACTCTATAGTTTAAATCAGCAACAATCCTAACTCTCTCATTCTCTCCTCTGTTACCCAAATTACCCTGCAAAATCAGTTTTCTGCAATACTGTCATCCATGTTGTCATCCAATTGTACCACCTGGACTATTCTAGTGCACAGTTCTTCTGCAATACTGTCATCCATGTTGTCATTCAATTGTACCACCTGGACTATTCTAGTCAAACTTGAAATCTCTAGTACACATCAAGAGCTGTGACAACTCATCTAGTGCCGTCTGTCGCGAGAGCCCTTAAGGGCCTGGCACAATCCATTCCATCTAAAATTAACATCACCCAATGTCGCGAGGTGGCTTTCAGCCAGGCGATGACCATGTACTCTTTTTATGTTGTTTTCCATCGCCCCTTGTCGCGGTAAGGCTTCATGCCTGGCGATGCCTATGTAAAACCTTCTTGCTTTTTAAATGAACATCAGGCAGGTCTGTAGGGGGCTCTTCTCGGGACAGCCCACGTGAACTTCGGTTCTAGAAGCGCTCAACACCGCTCTTCGAGCGGTGAGCGGGGGCTGCTCCTCTGTTCAGCCATCCTACTTAGGTAGGTTAATTTTAGATCTTGGGAATTGGTGTTTTAAATAATAAGTCTACCATTTTCTTTCCTTATTTTCAACTTGCTATGTAAACTTTGTTTTGTATATCTTTACACGAGTATTAGGTAAAATTTATGTCTGTCATATTATCTCAAAAAAAAAAAAAAAAAAAAAAAAAAAAATGCATATAATACGCATAATAGTGGGTACTAGAAATCGTGTGGTTGTTTCACACCTTTTTTTTTAATATCTATTTTATCACCTGGTAATAACTATATTAAAATATCTGTGTTTCATTAAGTAAAATATATTTATATATGCAGTTCTATAATTAGTGCTAATATCTAATGAATGTGGAAAATGAAAAAAAGCATATTTTTGTTCTTAAATAGGTTTTTCGACTTTTCCAAAACAAATCCATTATGTGACTACTGTAGATAATGGAAGAATTATATGCTGTCAAAAATTTTGACATTGAGTTTTCAACTAAGTTCAAGAAATATATTTTTTGATATTTGGTCAATGTTTATGTGTGTATGTTTGTTGTTTGTACTCGTGTGGGGAATTTCTGACTTCCATATGAACAAAACTATTAGGTATGCAACTTTGCTTCCCCCGTTTTCATATAGATGGCTGTAGCGGTCAATGGTAGTTAGAGACCCTGTATTCCTAATATAAGGTCTCTAGTGGTGGTGACAATAAACAGATCTACACGTCATTAAAATAAGCTTGAGTTAATTTCGCAACAGAACCCCATTAAAACATTAGTCGATTTGCGTCCACATCGTAAAATTATTCACGAATGGAAATGCCATTTTATGAGCAAAATTGTCGTCATGAAGAAATTTGTCGCTGAAGCTCATCGAATACTCTCAAAAGTGAAAGATTGTGTCATGAGTTGTTTCAACACTTCAAGAACGGTGATCTGGCATCGAAGATTGGCATAGCAGTTGATGAGAGAAGATTCTTTAAGAATTCAGAAATTGGAGGCATTACTATACGTAGGTTCATGTAAAACCCAAGAAAATTTAGCAGTATCATTAGAAGTGAATTAACAAGCCATTTCAAAACGCCTCAAAGCCATGGGAATGATTCAGAAACAAGGAAATCGGACACCGAAAAATAAAAAATCGAAAGAAATTGAAGAGCATTATTTTGATTGTGAACAGCTGTTTAAAACGAAAAGACGGAAAGGGATTCTGTATCGCTGTGTGATTAGGGACAAAGAGAAAATTAGTTCATTACGATAAACCCAAGCGCAGAAAGTGATGGGAACTCGTCAGCAATGTTTCCACATAGAAGACGTTCAAACAGAATTTTCACAAGTAAAATGTCATGCTCTGCATTTTGTGGTACCAGCTCAACATAATGTATAATTAGTTGCTAAAATCGACTGAAACCATCACAGGCGATCTGTATCGAAAGCAATTAATGAATTTAAGCCGAGTATTGAAAGCAGTACACACACTACACAATATAGTGATTTTGCAACATGACAGTGCCTTCTTTTCTTGCATTGACATCATCTTGTATGTCGCATATTATTGCTATATATATATATATATACAGTCGGCAGTAAAATTATTCGAGTGCTAGCAATAATTCCTATTAAAAAAAAAAAAAAAAAAAAAAAAAAAACTTAATACTGCTTTGTTAAATAAATCCTTGTCGAGTTATCTTCTTAGTCAGTCTAAGAACATGATTCGACAAGGATTGATTTAACCAAACAGCATTAAGTGTACTTTTTTTAAACAGGAATTATTGCTAGCACTCGAATAATTTTGCTGCCAAATGCATATGTATATAGATATGAATATATATGAATATATATATATATATATATAATATATATATATATATAATATATATATATATATATATGTTGTTACGAATTTGTAAATAAATCGTAGTTATTTTCATGTAAATTCATTGAAAGAGGCTTAGTCAGGTGATAAAATGTTAATTTTCTGCTTTTCTAGTTTGTTTTCGCATTAAAATAGCTCATTTTCCCGTTAAAAACACGTTAAAAATCCTCATTAAGGCGGGTAATGACTTTGGCGATAAATTTGGGGAGTTTTTCGCTCCTTGGTGAGTCTTTTGGCGACCTTAGCGAGAAAATCCTGATTATCGATATACCAAATATGGAAGCGCTAACTTGATTGGCTGTGAAGTTTATGGAATTTTCTAAATTTTCTACGCGGCTATTTAAGGAATTGCTTCACGACAAATGAGTCAGTCTCAGTTTAGTTTTCGCCAATACTTTCATTGCTACTGAAAGAGCTCTTAGCCTCTTTGGATTGCAGTCGATTGCTGTATGTTAATACTCTGATACAGTTTTTACTGTAAATTTGCTATTAATAGCTGTTACTTAAGCTGAGTTTACTGATGAAAGTGAAGTTAATACTTGGTTTATAGACATGTATTCTTCTAGAATTTTCTGTAAATATAGTTTCCAGTCTCTGCGAGATTCGCCTTTCCTTCTCGGACAACTTACGAGCCCCCAAGTACGCAACAATATGTATATTATGAAAACCTTTTCAAACCTTGCACAAGATGAAAGGTTTATGTATATAATTCAGACATCAAATGTATGTTTAAATGGACTTCCTTTTCTATTTTATAATGAATTTCTAAATTATTTTTGTAAAAGAAAACTTTGCTGGTATTAATTAATTCATGCATGTTATCTAAACGTGCATAAATAAACATTTGAATTATGCGTGGCTAGTTTAAATTATAAACGAATAAAATAAAATCAAACAGAATATGCTATTTAATCATTTATAAAAGGATAAAACAATTAAAGCGCACAATAATATTTATTTATGAGAAAAATAGCATATGAATATGTCATTTTTTTTTTTTTTCAAAATTTTAGAAACCGCAAAACATTAATTACCGAAAATTGCTCTAATAGGATATTAACTATTATGATTTTCCATTGGTTATATTAAGAATCGAAATTATTTAATGAATATAATTTGAGCTTAATTACATGCGTCAGGATTATAAAAATATTCTTGAATATTTATTATTGTTTCCTTATTGATTTATTAATTAGTAAATTTTCTATTAGAAGAACAGCAATATTTTTCGTTGATGATTATACGGCATTTATGGTTTAATAATTTTTGAAAAAATTACTTATTCGAAAATTAAATTTATTCAAACTAATCACTTTAAAAACAACACAAAGAATCCTTAAATAAATTAAAATGAAAATAAAATTGATTTTTTTTTATTATTTTGGTAATCACAGCAGAATACAAGGCAGAAATGTAAATTTTATTTTTAATTCTTAAGATTTTTCTTCATAGTCACCATCAGAGTCACGTATTACTCCCAGCGCTTTTTGAATATTCAAAGATCGTCGTTGTAAAATAGTGTGGATATCGGTTACTTAAATCTACAGCATCTTGAAAAAAAAAAAAAAAAAAGTCCCTTTTTACATTATGTCTATTTATTAATTTATTTATAAACTACCAAACACGTGCAAAATTTTCGCACTTTATTTCTTTTGTTATTTACTTTTAAAATTTCAAACTTATAAATATTATAACAATTTCAATATCTATTTAATACTTAATTTACCAGAAGCCAAATTTTTATATAACCAAATATATATTGTGCAATAGTGAAACCAGAATCAGTCAAAGAAAAGTTTCAAAATAAAATTCACTCAGTTTTCAGACTTCCGCAAGCAGTACAGTTTTATTAAAGGACCCCCATGACGCCTTTTAAATTTTTATCGCCAAGTATGCAATGACATTTTATTTAATTAGGCGTAATTTTTTTTTTTTTTTAAATCCTATTTTGATTATACTTTTTTATGATTGCGTTTTTTAGTCAATTTATGATAATAATTCATATTTTGTTTATATCTTTAAAATATTGCTAGGTTTAAAATGACGCTTTCAAAGATTCTGAAGAAACAACTTTTAAAAATATATTTTCCATAAAACGTCATCATGCAAATTTCGTCATGTTATCGAATGTCATTGAGCTGAATCTGCGTGCTTAAATATTGTTCATTGTTAAATATTATTTTTTATCCTCACGTATTTTATTAATTTCACCACTATCGTATCATTTCGACAAAAATTAGTTGAAATTGGTCCACGTTGGAGAAATATTATATAGATTATGTACATCAGGATCAATTAATATGATGGATAAATTTTATCGGAATATCCCCGTTATTTCTTAATAAAAATTAATTTTTACGTTAACTCCTCTTAAATTTAATTATTTCTCCATTATATAACAAATGCTGTACGTGATCATCATTATCTAATAAATATTTCCTGTTTTTCGTGGCACACATAAGTTTTCATAAAACTATACTTATAACTTATTATAATCACTTTATTACTTTCTTGATTAGTAGATTATCAATAAGATGGACATTGAACATTTTACGTATATGTATTTAAGAACTTCCTCGTTGTGTCATTTTTGTAATTCATGTAACTAATTACATAAAAAAAATATTATTTATCTGTCTTTGACAATTTTAAAACAATCTTATTTCTTAAAATACTTTCAAATAAACAGATTAAGCAAATAAGGAATATACACGTCTTCGACATTTCAGTGTCTTCGGACTGTTCTCAATGTTGCGTCCCAGACCGTCGCCAATTACTCATTGCGCAGTACTAGTGCGACGTTAAACCCAACGAACCAACATTCGACATTTCAAATGCAAGTTTGAATTGAATCTCTCCAAAATAGATAATGTCAGAAACCACAAATTAGTAATTTCAACAAGTCTACAAGTTTTGCTATTTTTACTTTTTCTTACCCGTAAAGTTGTAAGTATTGCTTTAGGATCAAAAGAAAGTATTGCTTTAGGATAAAAATTTCGAACGTGAGTTTTTGTTATATTTACACGTTTTGCGTTGGACTGAATCCGAAAATCATGTTTTTAACGAATGGTCTGTGTGTGTGTGACTGTGTGTGCGTGTGTTATCAGCATAGCTCAAGAACAAATAGTAAAAGAAAGAGCAAACTTGTTATTCTAAATGTGTATGATATAAGGATGCTACACTAAGCTTTTCGTTGAGATGAAGCAAATGGTTCATGTACAGGGACGCCCAAGAGAATTCAAATACATTACGTTTATGGGGGAAAGTGGTTATAAGTAGAGTTTATACACTGCACTAAACCAGATGAAAGAAATATATATTTTTTATATGCGTAAAAATATGTCTCATGTAGAATATGGTAGGGAAATCATTCACTGTTCGTTTACAGGGCTACGCAAAAGAACTAGATAAAAGTGCGACAATAGTTGCAAATTGACGGAAGTGCATTTCAGGCTGGGCCATGTATTATTACTGTAGGATTATATTTAGGTGCACCATGTGGTCTGTATATAATCTTCTAAAGATATACAGGGCTGCAAATATTTAAGCGATAACATTCTTTTTTGTTGCTAGTGGATGTGCTTTACTAATAATATTTTACCATTTCCAGGAAAGCTGTTCAGGAATTTAAATAAATTCCTCATAGAGATATGTTAAATAATGTATGTTTTTAAGCTAAATATTCATTGCTTTTTTTTTTTTTTTTAATATTTACACATTTTGAGGCTTCCTGATTACCGTAGTCAAGTTTTTTGACGTTTGATCTTTGTCTGTGTCTCTTAGAGTGACTTAAAAACGAATAATTTTAGGAGATCCAAATGTTGTATTTTGAAGTTAATATAAGTTTGTTGCTGGAAAAGTTTGGTCAAGATTGATAAGTTTCAAAGAAAGTTGTGAGTGAAAGTTGTCTGAATAATTTTAAGTGAACTTTAATTTTAATAACAGATTTAATTTCTATATAAATATAGGTGTAGTAATGAAACGGGGAGTTGAGGGGGGCGGTAGCCCCCTCACACAGAACTATTCTATATATCTAATTCCCATATAAAACTCTTTCGAAGCCTAATTTGAATTGATTTAACATAGGTTTGCATAACAGTACTTTATGTTACCTCTTAATCTCCAACATGTATTTATATATTTATAGTATTAAATTTCAGGGTAAGAGAAAGTCGTGTGAATGACACACCAGATTATTACATATCTACTGATATTAAAGATAAAATAGCAATGTCTGATTATTTTTCCTCGGCAAATGTAAAACTTTGGTAATAGGTGTACTTGAATTAGAAAGCTGAAAATTCCTATAAGAAACTAAAACTGGAATTAAAAATTTGCGTCAGTAACGTAAATTCACTAAAATTTTCAAATACTGATATCAGTGACAAACGAAAAGTATCTCTCCATCAAATAACACCAACATCAAAGTTAAAACAACAAAAATAAATCAAATCGGAAGCCAAACAATTGAATTAATAGCGTAAATCCAATAAAATTTACAAATCAACTTATAACAAAGATAAATAAAGAATGTGGAATGGTTATGTATACTTGGAATGGTTATGTATGTGGAATGGTTATGTATATAATGCAGTTACAGGCTTCAAATGTTAAAAAATCTCAAAAATTTTAAATGACTGTTAGTGTGTAACTAAACAATAACATAACGCTAAACTTTACAAATCTATTATTAGCGGAAATAAATGTAAGATGCTTGTGTATATATCACTTCCGTCATATTAAAATGTCTATGTCTATAAGAAACAAAACTTGCGACTAAACACTTGTATCAGTACATTAAATTATAATGACGATAGAAATAAATGAGGAATCCCCGGCTTATCCCGAGCTCAGCTCGGGCAGGCGAACAAACAAGAGTACAAGAGTTTCTGTCTGCAGACGGAACACGGGCACCAGTATTCTTTATCGATAATTTCTATCATATTTGTGCAGTAATTTATTGTGATAGAAATTATTGATAAAGGATACTGGTGTCAGCGCTCCTTTCTGCGACGGAAACTCTTACAACCCTGCGAATAAATTGAGCTGGCAAGGGATTAATTTATCTAAATGTGGCGATATTTTTCATTAAAAATTCTGTATATTTTGAATGAAAAAAAAAGTTGATTTTTTCAAGATTTTAAGTAAATGATTTATTTTTTATTATTTATGTTGTTGTTAAACAAATGAATCAGAAAATTTTACATGGTCTATATGAAAATATCCTGCAGTTACAGATCATTTCGTTCTCTTAGAGATACAGGATGGTCGCAAATTTTATTGTTTTTTCTTAATTTGTTTTCACCAGTGTTGCCAATTTTAAGTACATTTTTATTCAATATTAATCACTAATTTCTAATTTTTGATTTTAATGTAATCTAATCCATTTGAAGATTAATCACATCATGTAATCATGTATATTAAACATCACTCTTCAAAAGTATTGGTGATTATTGAATAAAAATGTACTTAAAATTGGCAGCACTGGTTGTCCCTCCTCTAAACATTGTCGTAACCTAGCTTTCACTGAAAAACTTGAAGAGGTCTCTGTTCTTTACATATATAGTGCGTGAGACAATTTCATCAAGAGAAAAAAATTTTTAATCAAAAACAAAACTGGTCGCTTGTAAATCGAGCATTACTTTTCTCTTTTAGTGTTTGTTTCTTTGTTTCTTTCCTTTTTTTTTTTTTTTAAGAAAGAAAATGAAGAACGTTCTTTATATTTTTTAAAATTTTAAAAGAAAAAATTATTGTAATGAATTACATTACAAAAAGGAAAAAAAAAAAAAAAAAAAGAAATAAAAGAAATAAAGAAAAGGAGAAGGATAAAGTAAACATTTTTGAAGTAAACCCTTTGAAGTAAAAAATACAATAATAAAACCGATATTTAAGAGTTTGAACGGAAAGAAAAAGAACATCGTTTTGAAGGGAAAATCATTCAGGAAAAGAGACTTTAGAAATATAGAGTCGTTTCGCGCATCAATTCTTCCAAAATAGTATTCACAGTAAAACGAAAATTGGCGAAGAATTGAAAATACCTTTTTTTCCAGCAGAAGGAAATACCATTTTTCATTCAAGAGAGAAATAAAACGTAATTCCTTTTTGTAAACGTATATTTTTATTTTCTCTGTTTTATTTGTATATCAGTCTAATTCTTGTTGAATTATAGTTTGTAATAATATGAGATAATTTATTTTCAATGCTGCATATAAAGAATGTGTATTAAAAATATGGTTCTAGAAATTCAAGCAGCGTGATTTATTACAAAAAAGACAGAAATAGCATCAATAATAATAATAATAATAAATTACCTTTAAATGGGTTTTGATTATAAATATATATATATATATTTATGTGTTAAGAGTCAATCTCTAAAAATGTTCTAATTCCAAATTTCCACATAGTTATAAAAAATATCTTTTTTTTTTTTTTTTTTTTCCCAGAATTGTTTATTATTTTGGGCTCAAAAATAATATAACTAAGTTATTTACTATAATCTCTATCCTTTAAGTATAATAGCAGAATGTATATCTTTCAACTGTTTTCATAATAAGAAAAAATACAGGGTGAGTGATTCAAACCCGCCGTATAAATTTTAAAGGTGAGGTAGGAAGCATCATAAAGATAGAAAACTGCATAGGAACTCGTGGATGCAAATGCAATTTTAACATTTTAAGAATTGGATGTTTTCGGTTAATCTGTAACAGTAGAGCTCGTATAATGACAGTTTTAACTAAATGTTATATTGTACTTAATATATATATATATATATATATATATATATATGTATGTATCTCACCTCTTCTTTTGGAAACATTAATATCTGCAAACTTTTGTATTAAAAATGCAATGTACAAAAGTCACACCCATTTGTGTGTTTTAAAATTAAAAATTAACCCAATACATCTAGTTCTTAAAGAGTTAAAATTATGTTGGCAGTTACACGTTATTATCCAATTTTTAATTCTCATGACGTGCCCTATCTACCTTAAAATTTTCTATAGTGGTTTTTGAATCACCCTGTACATAAATTGAATTACTTATAATACAAAAAGTGTGCTACGTTTAACAAATTTAATTAATAAAAATGGTTTTTAGGCAAAGGTTAATTAATAGTTCTTAAAAAAAGAAATAAAAAAATAAAAAAAAGCCGCACTGCATAAAAAAGGGCTTATACCTTTTTTATTTGTAATAACTTTAAAATTAAGGGTTGAAACAAATAAAACTGTTTTGTTTGCATAATACCAAAAGTATGAAATGATACCTATGTACATTTTTAATATAATAATTCGCTTTATTACACACTACGAAGAACTTTATAAGAATCTGTATAAAACTTTCGTTTTAAACAAAATGCAATAACCATACACTTTGTATTCTATTATGATTTATCATATGAAATAAACAAGTTATATTTTAATATATGAAATAAAATTATTTATTTGTTAGATCTAAGCAATTTTTTATTAAAAATATGTATTCTGTATTGGGTTAATTGTACTTTTATGTGGAATTACTGATTTAATGCACAAAGGCATAGTATTATACAGCGTTTTAATATAAATCTCAAAAATTTCAATGTGCCAAATATCGCAAATAATTTTTTCTAGTTCTGGCAGATTTGTAGACTGCAAATTTCGAATCCTCTCCCCCGCCTTTTTATAGACGAAATATTTTCGAGCGGATCGCGATAAGGTCTATTTCTATGTCTGGTAAAGAAGAAGTTCTACTATATCTTTTGTGGGATTTAACTTAAAAAAAAAAGATATTAATACTTAGAGAATTATAGATTCTCATTGGAAATGGTAGAAAATTTGACAATTTGAATTGAATAAACGTACCACAGAAGCTGTGTAGTAAGGTGCATTATCATCTTGAAATGATGTTTGCGTAAATGTCCAAGATACCTGCAAAATAGTCAAACAGGCACCACTTTCATAAAGACTGTGTTTTATTTCGAGTTGATTGATCCCTTTAGCATAAAAATTTGCCCGACTGTTTGAAAAGTTATGCACCTCCGTACCATAATGCACGGAGAATGTGTCACTGTTTTAAAAGTGCAATTTTCATTAAATTTCTATTTTTGGATTCCTGATCCTATTTTTGGATTCGTTCTGAGATCGACTTAACACGATCTGACCACTTTTAGAAAATGTTTGTATGTCTGTGGGTCTGTCTGCCAATGTGCATGTATTACCAAAATTTTGTAAACACTGCATCTCACGAACCAATAAATAGAATTTAACTGAACTTGATACCTTGTGGAATAAAAATAGTACTTATTATATTTTAGAATACATCACTGAACAGATAGTGCTTTTTACTATGGTCAGGTTGCGCGTCACAATTTTTAAGATGGCAATTAAATTCAAAATTTCGTACACAGTGAAAATAATATTTACTCAAACATTGTAAAAAATAATTAACAGTAATAATCAACCTGAAAAAAGAAATGTGTATGTAGGAGTGATGTATCCCTCTGGGTGTGGTGTGCAAATTTTCAATATGAGCATTTTTCAAAAGTATAGGGTTGTTATAATTAAAGTTGCCCTATTCAAAAGGCTCTAGAGCCGGTTCTATAAGTCTACACCAAACAAAATTCCACTAGTACGTAATACAAGTGATATGCTCTGCAAAAATCGAAAAATAAATAAATTTAGTTAAAATTTTCGTAAATGGCACTCTGCCATTGTCTGCGGCGATTTTTATAGATTTTCAGTAAAAAAAACTAAGTAAATTTTGTGTGTTTCGCCTGGATTGGTCAAAACTAATAGACTTAATCTGCAAAAATTACCAATTTAGAAATAAATTTTCCTTTATATTGTTTTGTACAAATGCCTGCGAAAACCACCCTAGATATTGGCGCAGTGCCACTTATTAAAGAAAATTTTAACTTTTTAAACTTTCATTTTTTTTTTTCCGCAGAGTGCATCACTTGTACTGCATACTGATGAAATTTTGTTTCGTTTGAAGCCATATATCTGGCTCAAGAGCCTTCTGAATAGGGAAAATTTAATTATACAAATCAATACCTTTAAAACGAATGGTTGAACTATAGATCTGCGGTAATTTCAAACAAAGATATCGATTTTTTCTCCAAAAAAAAAAAGGTTTAAAAGGAAAATATTTTTTCTAAAAAGTCGTCTGTATGGCATAAAATTGACGGTCTTCTGACATTTATTGATATTCTTCTCTGAATCTTCTGCATTGATCATGGGAAATAATTTGAATAAATAATTTGTACTATTGCAAAATATCAGATTAAAAAAAAAAAAAAAAAAAAAAAAAAAAAAAAAACTAGTAATTATAAATAACTTTGTTATTGTGCCTAACTGCAGTGTGCTAAATTAGTTTCAGTCATTGTAAGGTAATTTTGACTTTCGTAGAGTTTGCTTAAAAAACTCATATTTATCACTGAATACCAATCCTTCGGCGTGTTTCATTGTAAAATGTTCTGTATTATATTTATGAAATTTGAACAGAAAAGAAAAAAAAAAAAAAAAAAAAATGAAATAAATCTCAATTAGCAATTGAACTGATAGTGCTTCAGTACAAAGCAAAAATATTTTATACAATATTTTACAAAAAAAATTAACATTTACTCTAAATTTTATAAACCTTTGTTTATTATTCTGTGAAACTTATTCTAGAAATGTTTATTTTAAATTATACTTTTTAGTGTATATTAAACTTTTACAAAGAAATGTTTCTTTTTCTTTTTCTTTTATTTTTTTAACAAAGTACATTATTTTTTTTAAGCATTTTAATAAATGATAGAAAATTTTCCTCTGCAAAGAAATAATAAATAAATTTTGTTTAAAAGTTTTACGAAAGTCCTACCTGCCAACATTCTAAATAATATTCCATAAAATTGTTAGTTCCCATCTTTTGCTTACACCATTCTTTTTTTTAATCGCAGTTACATTTAGAGAAAATTGCTCTAAAAGTAAAGTGGCATAGAAAAAAAAGGTGTTTACTAACAATTTTAGAGAATATCAATTTAAAATTGACAGTTTATGAAAAATATACTATTCGCAGTACATGACAAAAAAAAAAAAAAAAAAAAAAAAAAGAGTAAGGAAAATATACTCGTTTATTTTTTCATTTGTATTATTTTTTATTGGTGACAGAATATCAATATATATATATATATATATATATATATATATATATATATATATTTAATTACTTAAAATTTTTTAGATGTTTTTTCTCTTCAATTTAGATAACGTCCAAATAGCTGTTTAATATATTGAATATTTCTAAGTATTGGGATTTGCGTGACTTATATATTAGATGAGAGTATTGTTTTTTCTATGTATATGGTATAATACATGATATATAAAATTATCTAAGTAACACACATTTAAAGATACATGCAAATAAGATAAATGCATACAAATATAAGATGATTGATGCATGCATATATATGGGTGTATATATTAAAAGATTGATGGATTAAATAACCAACTCCATATATCATGGTTGAGAAATGGATTTATTGAATGTTAAAAGAGCATATAAATTGATTAGTTATATGATAACTGAAACATATTCGTGGAAAAAGCGATATTTTTAGAGGAAGATTTGTGTAATTATTTATACATTTGCCTCCCCATTCACACATTATTTTATTAACAATAAGAAACCACCACAGAACTGGCGTAATAAGTAATAAGTACAAAACTCGTTTAAAGTAATAAGTACAAAACTTTGAATAAACACCTTAAAATGCAATAAACTTGCAACAATTCTTTCGTGTGGAAAGAACACACGATCATTCGTCAGACGAACAAAGTAGGAACGGGTGCTGCAGTCAAAGTGGCAACTTCTTTCGACCCGAAGTGATTGTTGCGAGTTAAGTGCATTTTATGGTGTTTATTCAAAGTTTTGTACTTATAACTTTAAAACGCCGGTTCTGTGGTTCTTTCTTATTATTTTTGTTGCTTCTTTGGGCTTCTGGCTCCAAGTAAGTTGTTTTGCGGGTGTTTCGGATGCGTTGACGCTTTTACTGCAACACTCGTGTCTACTTTGTTCGCCTGACGAAAGGTCGTGTATTCTTTCGACCCGAAAGAATTGTTGCGAGATTATTCCATTTCATGGTGTTTATTGAAAGTTTTGTACTTATTACACTATTTTATTACTTATTTTGACTCGAATTAAGCGAATTTTTATGAGAAATGAACTGTACTACTGAAATATTCTACTTACGAAATTTTCATTCGTGTAAAACGAATCCACTTGCAACGCATACACCACGTTAATCGGGACAGATGTGTACCCAACATTTAGATTTCTCTCTTGCATTTTTATTTTAAGCTTCATAATTAAGTGTTACATATATATAGAGATATCTATACGTATAACAAAAAAAGATATTTGTGTGTGTGTGTTATTGTGATTAAATATCCGGAGCTTTTTAAGAAAACGGCTGATCGCAGAGCTATACAGATTTGCATGATGGTTCATTATGGTCTGTTTTGATGCACCTCGAAGCCAGATTGTCGAAATTTTGATTAAATTTTTTAAAATTAATTAAAATATGAAAATAATAAACTGGTAATTGCCTTAATATTAGCCATTTAAATTTTTAATTGTTGCCAAAAAAGTTTATGACTTTTCTTTTTTTTTTTTTTTTTTTTTCCAACATAAAATGAAATATGCTTTCACCTGAAATATAAAAAACTTCCAAATGTTAAATTGGTGAAGGAGAAAATGACGTCTTTATAAATTTAAAATAAAATAGTAATAATACAAATCTAGCATGTTTCTTCTGAATTTTATTTTATAGTATTTTTTTTATATACCTCAACTTAAGATTTTTTTTAGCACGGATGAATCATGCTTGGCATAAAAGCTAATTCAGCATTATATTAAAGATATTTACTTATTGATAATTCTGGACAATTTTTTAAATGTTGATGCTGAAGTAGATCGGTTTAAGGACTCTACTTAAAGCAAAGTAGCGCATCAAAAATATAACTAAATTATAAAATATTGAAAAAAGAAAGAAGAGAAAAGATAGAAAGAAATAGAAACAATAATCGCATAAATTATGTATTTTGGTCTAAAATGACGACAAAAATTCAAAAGTCGCCAAGAGGAGCTATATTAAGGATGTACCATGATCAGGTTTACTTATTAATTAATGGATTAATTAATTTTTCTATATACTAACTACTATTAACTAATCATAAAATATATATAAAACTAAAAAAAAAAAAAAAAATGATAATTGTCTTTCGCGATAGACGTAGTCGATCATAGCATATTGTAATATTACATTTGGCTTGAAATTGCTGTCATTTTATGGTTGATCGGATAAATCAAATAAATATAGGAAATAACGTAAAAGCAAATATTATGTACACCACGTATAGTGTTGTTCATATGTAACTTGGATTCAAATATAAAAGGCCTATTTCAATTTTTTTCGATACTGTCCGTATTGAAACTGTCATATATGATAAGCACCCAAATGGAAGCCTAACTAGTAAGCTACTGTCGCAGGCAATAAGGACAGGCACCCGAAATTCAGTGGATGACCAAATCGCTGCAGAAGGAAGCAGGGGCCTGAAGCGAGCTTTAGAACAATTTCAGTATTTATTTATTTATTTTCATAAAGCTATATAGAAAACAGTTTCCTTTAAATATAGTGACCAGCAAAGCGGGCAAAGCCTGCTAGTAGAAAATAACGCAATGCTTTAAAATTTGTCGTTTTTTAGTGATTTAAAAAATTAAACAGATTAAGTCAATTTTAACACAAGATGTAAAATGTGCTAGATTTCTGTATTTTATGTAATTCGAAAAGCTATGCAGTATTTTAAATAATTAATAATAATAAAAAAAAGTGATTTAATGTATTACTTTCTTCTACATTTAATAGTAAAAGGTATTGGTTTCTTAAAAACACTTAAATTTGCAAATGTGAAATTTAACAGCAAATGTAGTATGGAATTTAACATTTTAGTTATTTCATCAAATTAGCATATATTTCAATTCGAGGTTGAGTGGGCATAAAACTGTTCTTAAGCTACGCTGTGGGATATTAGCAACAGTTCTTATATTTAAGAAATAACTTGTTATAAATAAACAATCATATTCTTATTAGATTTTAACTTATTGTTTATTCCTTACATTGATGTTGTGTGTAAAAGGGGACAGAGTTGAGTTGAGTCTATTTAACATCGCATTATACATAAGTAGTTTAAGCGAAAAATTAATTTTAGGACAGTTTGAACACTATATAAATATTGTCTGAGATTTTTGTAATTCGAAAAGCATTGCAGTTTTTTCTACTGTGGTGTAGTTCAAACCCATTTCGCGATCATCGACCCAGCCTTTTGAAAGTTTGAGTGCTTTTTTTTGACACATGCATGAATACGGACTAGGAACTTTTAGAAATTTTCAAATGGATGACACACTGTCTAGACCTATCACTTTCGCATGTCACTAGTTCTTAATCCTTAAAAGCAACAGTTTTTCGAATACCGCTAAAGTTTTTTTTTTTTTTTTTTTTCAATTAAATTAAATTTTTGTAAAATAAGTATCGTATTCAGATCTTTTCTTTATAGAGATGGGAGAAACAGTTACATTTTCATAATAGGTTACTTCGTTTCAGAACCTTTGGTAATATATTCCAATATCCTACTATTTTTTATAACCTCTTACGGCTTATTGAAATAAGACTTCGAGACATGCAATATCTACACGTGTCATACGTAGTGCATATGATTTATGTTTCTAAATAACAACAGTTTCGAATAGTAATCTTCACTTAATGTAATCGTATTTTCTTTTATTTAACAAACAAAAAGGCTATCATAAAATAATGATAGTAAAAGATTAAATGTTGTCTATGAAACGTTCGCTCTGAAAGAGTACGCACACGCGAAAACAAAATATTGAAAATAATATTGAGTAACACACATCCCTTGCCTGAATACCAATATATTAATCATATTATTAAAAAAAAATTATTCAATTGTTAAATAAAAAAAAAAAAAAAAGTTAAAAAAGAGTATATAACATTCCAAATCCCAAACTGCCGAATAATATATTACATGAAAAAAAAAGTATATATATATATATATATATATGATGACATTAGAACTATGCTGCAAAAAAATATTTTATAACAATTATGTTATAATTGAATTTTAAAAATATGTTTCATTATATGATTCATATATATCATATTATTAAGTGCATTGTTTAGAAAAAGAAAACTTAACTAGTCCTTTTAAAACATAATTTAATGATAAAAACATATGTATACAATTCATAAAGAATTAAATATTTAGCAATTTTAGTATCTGAAATATAAAATAAATTATTTTGATCTAAACATAACTGCTATTCAGAAATAACAATTTTTCAATATTTTTAGTTTTAAGGTTTGAACGGCGCTCTGTAATTAAATTCCTGTTTTTTTTTTTTTTTTTTTTTTTTTTTTCTTCGCAAAGGTCGCATAATACGATTTTCAATGGTCATACGCGACCATAAATAACTGGGGTTAATCATTTTACACATCTTGATAAAACTCGCTGTAAAACAAAAAATCAGATAAAGAAATTACTTCATTAAAATAAATTACAAAATAAAAAGCGAAATACAAATACGCATCCTCCTATCAAATTTATCGCCACATAAAATCTCATGGAAAATCAAAATAGTCTCAAGCACATTTGCGTACGTCACACGCTATTAAGTAATTTTTAATCCCAGCTGCTATCATCAATTTCAAATAAACATAAGCATCTTAACAGCCAGCTCGAAAGCAACATTAATTAAAAATCACCCTAATCCATAAACACCTTTTTCATTCTTCCCCTTTCACAAGCTTCCTCGCAAACAAGCGTATCTCTATACACTCTTAGCCAAACGATTTTATTGTTCCATGAAAAATAAGCAACACACACTATTCATTTCTATGCTAATATCAAGGGTATTTAACATTAGTTCAATAATATTTATCTTTGACGTTAAAATTCTCTTACACATTAAAACTATTTAAAATACAGTACGACCCCGCTTAACGCGGGGGATACGTTCCATCAAAGTAGAGCGTAATGCGAAACAGCGCGCACTCAATTTCAGAGAATCCCCGTACTGCTGCGAGCAATTTCGGGAAAACCACAGGGGAAATAAAAGAGCGCTGAACCGAAACAGCGCTAAATGAAACAGCGTTAAGCGGGGTCTTACTGTAATGTATTTCGCAAGGCATATTCGTTTATTTAGACTAATACATTCAAGAAAATATTAGAGAGTCGTGCTGTATTATTTTTTAACGAATTGAATGAACATGGAAAGAGATTACTGACTGATAATATCACTTAATAGGTTTTTCTAGCTTATTCGAATAAAATATCTTTTACTTTGGAAGAGCTGTAGGAAACCGTATGTATTCGTTACTGAGATACAGATATTTTTTCAGACTCGAAGTAACAAATGAGTACTTTCGAATTTGATTCGTTACTCGGTACTTTTGTTACTTTAGCCTGCGTCGCACGTGCGTATCGTTTTTTCCCACACTGTAAAAAAATAACTATTACCAGCTGCAAGAGACTCTCTGTGATTGGAGAAAATAATTATTTTCTCCAATTACCGAGAGTTTCTAGCAGCTGGTAATAGTTATTTTTTTACAGTGCATTGCGAAAGATGCGGTGTCTTATTCATTACATCGTTACTCGTTAATTTTTCGTTACTTGTATGATGTCGTATTTAACAGGCGGTATGCGAGGTTTGTTAGATGCTGAAAAGTGGGTGTTTTATTGATTACTTGTATGATGCGATTCCTTCTAGTTGCTTTCGTATTATATGGATTTTGGTAGTCGCGATGTTCTCAGTTTTGTTTTTGTAAAATCATTATGGGAAAAAGAGTATTCAAACTCGTTACTTGTATGATGTTGTATAATATAAGTTGTTCTTGTATGATTTGGATAGCGATTGCAATATTGTTTTAAAACGTTTAATATGCAAAGGGTAAGTTTTTTTTTTTTTTCTTTTAAAATATATGAGCCCAAAAGTACATCCTATTACCTTATATTATTTGTGTGTGTGTGTTTTTAAACTAAATTACTTAACCAGTGTGACTCTGGTTAAGTAACTTAGTTATCTGATAGTTTTCTTTTGGTATAACGCCAGAAATTCCTCGTCTATTTCGCATGCTAAGATAAAGTTGATAATATAATATATATATATATATTTCTTTTTTTTAACAGGATATTTTCAGTAATATATTTCCGCGCTAATGGGCTACAATGCAATAACAATATTACTTATTCTATTACGAGAAATAACGCCCATCTCTATTTATTTATTGTTAACCTTAGTTTAAATCCTTGTGATTCTAACCTTCAAAAATGACATAAAGTTCCAGTTATTTCAATATGTTTGGCTACGTGTATGTAAATAAGTTGGAGGATTCTAAAAGTAAAATAAAATATTTTATTCATGTTATCCTCTTAAAATTTCTCTGATATACACTAAGCGACAAAATAAAAGCCGCACTGCAAAAAAAGAAAAAAAGACTTATACGCTTTTTATTTGTAATAACTATAAAATTAATGTTTGAAACAAATGAAAATCTCTTATTTGCATAATACCAAAGGGATGAAATGATACCTACGTACATTTTCGTTTTAATAATTCGCTTTATTACAGTCTACGAAGTACTTTATAAAAATCCGCACAAAACTTTCTTTTTAAACATAATGCAATAACCATACACTTTGTATTCTATTATGATTTTTTATATGAAATAAACAAGTTATATTTTAATATATGAAATAAAACTATTTATTTGTTAGATCTAAGCAATTTTTTATTAAAAATATGCATTCTGCAATGGATTAATTCCACCTTTATATGGAATTACTGATTTAATGCACAATGGGGTAGTATTATACAGTGTTTTAATGTAAATCTCAGAAATTTCTAAGTGCCAAACATCACAAATATTTTTTTCTAGCTCTGGCAGAATTGTAGACTGCAAATTTTGAATCCTCCCCCTTCTCCCCCGCCTTATTATAGACGAAACATTTTGGAGCGGATCACGATTAGGACTATTTCCATGTCTGGTAAAGAAGAAATTCTACTATATCCTTAGTCGAATTTAACTTAAAGTGAAAAAAGATATGATTACTTACAGAATTATAGGTTCTCATGGGAATGGATAGGAAACTGTGACAATTTGAAGTGAATAAACTTACCACAGACGCTGTGTAGTAAGGTGCATTTTCATCTTGAAATGCTGTTTGCAGAAATGTTCAAAATACCTGCAAAATAGTCGGTCAAGCACCACTTTTCTAAAGACTGTGTTTTATTTCGAGTTTTGAAATCTTTTTTATCTGTGTTTTGAAAAGTTATGCAACTCCGTACCATAATGTGTGGAGAATGTGTCACTGTTTTAAAAGTGCGATTTTCATCAAGTCTGTCATATTTTCGTTGTCAGATCTGCTTGTTTTTTTTATCTCGAAATAAGTTAAACTTGACTCATCGGAGAGAACCAGTTCAGTCCAATAATTAACTAATCATTTTTTAATGATTTTAGCCATCTGAGATCTTGCTTTTCTAATTCTCTTCACTAAGAATGGAATTTTTTCAAATTTTCTTTCATTTAAACCTGTTTCATTTAATAGTTGCTGCACTGTAGTTAAAGAAATTATGCTGCTAAACACGTTTTCTGATTCTCTTTTATGTTATAATTGTAATATAAATCGATTTTTTAAACATTTGCTTTTTAACTTGCGATTATCTTGCTTGGATGAGCGAAGTGGTCGCCTAAAGTCAAATTCCCAGTTTAAACGGCCAAAAAATTTTATATCTTGCTAAAAACCATTTTACCAAGATTTCGTTAACATTTAATTATTTTGCCATCTCACGTATTAAAATATTTTTTGATTTTCATTCAAAAATTAATACTTTTTGTGTCATCGTTAACTGCCTTATTATTACCATTTTTGAAATAATTTCTAAAATTACAATTTTCCTGACAATTGGATTTTGTTCTTAACACTGGACTCAATGCTAAAGTGTATGTGGAGGACAACATAATAAAATCTGTACGAAAATTTGCATTTTAAACGATAAAATTGGCGGTTGTAGAAGGTGAAAAGAAAAATATTCAAGTGCGGCTTTTTTTTTTTTTTTTTTTTTTTCTTGTCGCTTAGTGTACAATAAATTTTCTGTGAATGCAAAACTTCTATACATTAAATAATGTTAAAAATAATAGTTAAGCGTTTCACCAAAAGAGTGGTGCTGAATAATCATTTTAACTGGAAAGAACAGTTTGGCCATTTCATGGGTATTAATTTTGAAATTTCACCCTTAAAATTGCGAAACATATCAACAAAATTATGATTGCAGCTAATTGGAACCATTTTTATGATGCTAAGAAGGATTTTATTATTAATAGTGCACTTAAAAGTGTAAAAAATGACTGATAACGACACCTACACTATGAAATATTTTAATTGTATCACACGAGCTAGGATTTTTTCAAGAATGAATTGGTTCTGAAATGTAAATAGATGTTAATTTCAAGATTAGATTTTAAGTTATAGTCTGCTTTAATTTCTTTTTTTCATGTTAGGTTGAGAAAGAATATTAATTTTAGGCAAGTTTAATCCTAGATCTAGATCAGGTCAGGCTTTTGCGTATTATGTAATTCGAAAAGCTCTGAAATCATTCGAAATCAAAGTAGAATTATTTTATTTTATTCATTTTCAGTCTTACATTCCGAATTTTTGTCTGTTATTAACATAAGTTAAAATTCCTACGACTGCAAAAAGCAAACTGACACTTCACGGCGCAACATTCTTTTTTTTCCTAATCTATTCACTTATGTGTTTGTAAAAAATGAGTTGCGATAATGTCAAAGACTGTAAAAGAAAAACCAAATTCTTTATTCGAGTAATTTTACTAATACTTAATAAAGTTAGTTTCGAAAAATACGAAAATTTTATGCATTACACTAATGAGGGCAAAGCTGACATTTAACACTTTTTAAAATATGTAATTTGTTCTTTCATTTGCTATACCAATTTAGCGAATTTTTTCACGAGTAATTAGTTTTGGAATATAAAAGGGCGTTTTTATCAAGATTGGATTTTAATTTAGATACTATTTCAGTTTTTTACTTTGATGTTACATTTATAAGTAAAAAATGCAACTTTGCTGCCAGAAATTCTCTGTAATTACAGAAAAATACGTTTTGTTAACGTAATTTTTCCGCAATTTACGACTTTTCTCAAATTACAGAGAATTTTCGGCAGCAAAGGGGCATTTTTTAACAGTGTAATAGTACTTTTTTTTTTTTTCAATCAATACCATAAAAGACAGAGAGAGAGAGGGGGGGGGGAATCCGGAAAAGTTAACTGCATTCATTTGTTATTAATTTCTTTGATTTAATTTGTTGCAAGGCAGATTGGGGAAGGACGCTGCAGTTTTTGTTTCAAATTTCTAAAAATTACTCTGTTAGTTAAATTGGTTATTTTCTTACTTCTTGTGAAAATTTATACGTTTCAATACATATAAAAAATATATCTAAAGCATTATAAATCTTTGAAATAAATGATTTTCTTAACTCTTTCCTTGCGGCATCTTAACCATATCTTATTTTAAGAAAAATTATGGGATTTCAACGTAAAATACGCATTTAACAATTTTAAACATTTACCCACAACACATTTGCGTTGAAACAGTAAAATAAATTTTTTAAACTATTTTTGGAATGTTAAGTATCTTAAAATAATGACTCATTAACATTACCTATTAAATTATTTGACATTTTCCTAAAATTAATGCCCAGATGTAACTTAAAACAGCAAAGAAGACAACTAGGCATCTTTTTTTAACCGACTTCAAAAAAAGAAGGAAGGTTCTCAATTCAAACCGTATGTTTTTTTTATGTTTGTTAGCTCATAACTTCTGAACGGATGCTCCGATTTTGATACTTTTTGTTTTGCTGAAAAGGTCTTGGTCTGCAATAGGTCCCATTGTAATATCTTTACGATCTAAAGAAAATACAGGGTGCCCAAAAAAATTAGTCCCAACTCTTTTAACTGCTAAACGGCTGCAGCTATAGTGATAAAAATGGTATGTAAATATAGTAAAGTGGCCCTGCAGTACAAGGTTAAACCGCTTGCTGCGCCACCTGGTGGAAAATAGTTGAGTTAGTGTTCCTATCTCGAAAACGGTTCTAGAGAAAAAAAGTGAATTAGAAAGTTGAAGATTATCATCGATTTAGTACAAAAAGATAGTTTAGACATTCATGCTAGCGTTTCTATCTCGGAAACGGTTCAAGACAGGGGAAAAAAGTGAATTATAAAATTGCAGAGCGTCATCGATTTAGTACGAAAAGATAGTTTTGACATTGATGCTAAAAGTACAAGGCTAAAAACGCGCCTCTTTTTGTTCGCAATTTCTTACACTATACACACTTGAGCTACATTGCTCACGTAGTAGCGTAGCTGGTGAGACATACGCTATATAGTTCAAAATACTGTTACTTGATACTTTTTGCTTCGTTGTAGAGATCTTGGTCTGAAGTAGGTCCCATTATAACATCTTTACAATCTAAAGAAAATAAAGCGCCATCTGGTGAAAAACAGCGGCATTAGCGCTCCTATCTCAAAAACGGTTCAAGATGAGAGAAAAGTTAATTACGAAGTTGTAGAGTATCATCGATTTACTACGAAAAGACAGTTTTTAGATATTATTGCTAAAAATAGAACGCTTAAAACGTGGAATTGTTTGTTCGCAATTTCCTACACTGTGCACACTTGAACTACGTTGCACGCTTTACAGCGTAGCGGATGACACGTATATTCTGTGGTTCAAAGTACTGTTACTGTAAGCGGTCACATCGATTAGCGCAAAGTCCTTTCCAACCAACTTCAGAAAGGAGGGTATTCTTAATTCTTGCTATGTGTTGTTGTTGGTGTTTGTAAGCTTATAACTTCGTAAGAAATGCTCTAATTAACCGACTTCAAAAAGGAGGAGGTTCTCATTTCAAAGCGTATGTTTTTTTGATTTTGTTTTTGTTTGTTAGCTCATAACTTCTGAATGGATGATCCGATTTTCATACTTTTTGTTTTATTGTAAAGGTCTTGGTCTGAAATAGGTCCCATTGTAAGATCTTTACGATCAAAAGAAAATACAGGGTGCCCAAAAAAGTCAGTCCCGACTCTTTTAACTGCTGAACAGCTGCAGCTATAGTCATAAAAGTGGTATGTATGGAAAAGTAAAGTGAACATGTGCTACGCGATTCAACCGCCTAAAGCGCCACCTTGTAGAAAAGAGTGGGGTTAGCGATCCTATCTCGGAAAAGTTTCAAGACAGGGTAAAAAGTGAATTATAAAATTGCAGAGCATCATCGATATAGTACGCAAAGATAGTTTAGACATTAATGCTAAAAACAGAACGCTTAAAACGTGCATTTGTTTAGTCACAATTTCCTATTTTGTGCACACTTGAAAAACATTGCATATATTGTAGCGTAGCGGGTGACATTTATGCTATGTAAAATTCAAAGTATGCTTATTGTAAGCGGTCACATCGATTAACGCATAGGCGTTTTAAGCCGACTTCATAAAGGAAGAGGTTCTCAATACAAACCATGTTTCTCGTTGTTGTTGTTGAAATTTGTTAGCTTATAACTTCGTAAGAGATGATTTAATTTTAATACTTTTTTTGTTGTCGTAATGATCTTGACCTGAAATAAGTTTCATTAAGATTTCATTAAGATATAAACAAATTACAGGATACTCACAAAAGTCTGTTCTCACTCTAACTGCTGAACACAAGCAGCTACACTGGTAAAAGCAGTGTGTAAGTATCGATGTTGAAACTACTGTCTATCAGCTGCAATGCATATTTTGCTCTTTGTTTGAACTTTACGCTGCGCAATTTCCAGCGCAGCGGGTGACACGTATTTACTGTAAAGTTTAATATATATGCCTAACAGAATTTTCGGTTACGAATACAGCGTATCCTTTCTTTACATTTCTAAAGACTTTTTAATTTAACGTATGTTCGTTCAATAGATAGTTTTTTAGTCATATCCGATAAAGGCAAGAAAAGTGACACAATTTAAAAATGCAGCATTTGAGAAAAATCAACTTAAAAATAACTTGACTAGAATAAAACTGGCACAACTGTCTCTCGAGTGCATAACTTTCTAGATGGAGATGTAACTTTTTTGTTCACATTGGGTGCATTTAATGTATTTTTCAGTGACATAAACACTTTTTTGAGTAATGTCACTTTCCTTGGAAGTTGTGATTTGTGAAACTTCCGTCGAACGTCTTCTGATGCTCTGCTATGTAAATAAGTTTTCACTGAAAAGAGAAAAATAAAATCTTTTTGTAAAAAAATAGAACCGACTCCAAAAAGGAACTGCTATTCAAACAACTAAAAATGAAAGAAAATTGGCAGAAAATGGAACTGTAGATTGCGCCTAAAAGTATAAAATAATTTCCTTTACCAAACAACCTATAACACTACAATTAATCATAACTTTTGAAGTCGGCGCAAAATTAAATAAAAATTGATACCTTCATTCAATACAAAAATGAAATCCTATTCAAAATACACGTCTCACATTGTTGCCTGCAAAACGCAGCCGAAAACTACTTTGATTCAAGAAAACAAATAAGACTTCGTAAGCAGCAAAAGTTGCCGAAGATGCTGGTATCTGACGTCCTTGGTGAACGAAAAATCGCAAAATTATCTGGCAAACATATTTAATTTCTTTGGGATATCATGATTATTTTAATAAGGTATATCATGAGAGTAATCAAGAATATGAAACAACACATCATATAAACACACATAATAACACATCATATGAAACAACACAATAGATATTATGAAAATATACATCTTGCGTGTATATTTTTGCCTTACGTTTCTATCGCCAAATTCAAAAGCCATCAAGGATGATCTAACTTCGTAGAAACATAAATACCGCATTGTGAAGAATGTTCACTGTTCTATGTAGATGCTACTAATGGACCGATTGTATACAGTGATAAAATAATAAAGGAAACATGAAAATGGATCATTCGAGACAACAGCATTTGTTGCTACCGATCTAAAGACAAACCTTTAAAAGCTAATTAAATTTTATTTAATTTTGCGCCGACTTCAAAAGTTATGATTAATTGTAGTGTTATAGGTTGTTTGGTAAAGGAAATTATTTTATACTTTTAGGCGCAATCTACAGTTCCATTTTCTGCCAATTTTCTTTCATTTTTAGTTGTTTGAATAGCAGTTCCTTTTTGGAGTCGGTTCTATTTTTTTACAAAAAGATTTTATTCATTTAAAAATTACCGGCTTCTTAGCCCAAAAAAAATGTTCGTCATCATACCCAAAATCGTTAAAGAAGACTTCAGAGATCTTATTAAATCCTCTTTACATAATATTATGTGGATAAATGAGGTAGTAGAATGAATTTTTTGGGAAAAAGAAATTTCTTTCTACACTTTATTCCTCACATTGAATTAATTATTTTCTTGAAAAATACATCACATCAATATACAGGATGGATAAAAAGTGGGACATATTTTAAACTTTAATGTAAACTTTAATTTCCTACATAAACGCTAATTTACCTACATAAATAATTTCTTTGCGCATATATTGCTTTCTAGCGAAAAATTGAAAGTTGTCCTGTTTAGGTACGTCAGTTTTAGATCTCGAATATTGGTGTTTCAAAAAACGGCTCTACCGATATTTTATTTAACTTGCTATATAAATTCAGTTTCATATTTCTTTACGACGTATGAATTAGTTTGTTCTTACATGAAAGATATTAAAGTCTGATTTTTTTTTTTTTTTTTAATCAATTCTATATCTTCTGATTACACTATCTTAAAAAAGAGTACATGATGTAGAGGGTAGGTGAAAAGTTCTGCAACAAATAAAAGGAATTGAATAAAAAACTAGATAGAAGTAATAGGTGTAAAATCTTATTTTATACTAATGATCAAAATAAACAAAATAAATTTAAGCAGTTTCAAAATGGCCACCTTTGGTTTGGCTTTAACCCTTATCGCTCCTGAGGGGAAATTAAAAAATCGAGCCTCGCCTTAAGGTGTTCCTCTGCAAATGAAACGTTATTTTTCTAAAACGTGTAACTATGGGCTACCTTTCGGCTACCGGAAAATTCTAAGAAAAAGATTTATTTTAAGTAAAATAAAACAAATTATTACAATTTTTCGGTAGCCAAAAGGTAGTAAGTTGGAAACTATACGTGTGATGTTTAAAAGGAACGCCAAAAGGCGTGTCTTACTGTCAAAATAGGAAAATATGCCGAGCGCAAAGGGTTAATGCAGGCTCTTAATCTATTTGGGAATTCATCAACAGCAAGCCGCAACATATTTACATCTAATTTGTCCCACACATCTTTTAGTGATTTTTTGAGCGATATCAAACTTCTGTGTGATTTTGAGCAAGCTTCCCTCTTCAAAACTGACCAGATACAATAATCAATAGAGTTTAAATCTGGTGAATACGGGGACTAGTCTGTGGCTGCAATAAATGATGGAAAATGGTCTGCTTAGAATTTCTGACTTGTTCGTGCCTTATATGCTGGTACAGAAATGTCCAGGACTGTCCTTGGAAGAGTGCAGGAGCCCAGTGATCTCGGAGAGGTTTGAGAATTTCCTTTTGATATGTCTCAGCATTCACTTTTACATTTTGAGGCATGAAAACGAGAGGAGTCTCTCCTTGGAAAGAGATTCCTCCGCAGACCATCACAGATTGAGAATTGGCTTGCTATGGAATAATTCTTCATCTCTCATTTGCAGTTGGGACATCTGGGGTAAGTACTGTGTCATTTTGTTTGTTCACAACTTGCTCGATCGTGAAAAGAGATTCATCACTGAAAAGGAATGTTCTGTGAGCATTTCGAGCAACTCGAGTCAACAGCTTGCGACATCTTTTGAGTCTAGTTGCTTTAATTTTCTGAGTTAGATAATGAGGTTTTTGCAGTTTATGAGGGCGAAGTCTTAGTTCGTTTTTAACAATGTGACTGATTCTTTCAGTACACCAACGTTGAGCTCGGAGGCCATCTTCCTCATTAGTCTTCGAGGATTCCCGGATATATTTTTCAGGATGAGATTACGAATTCGTGGTATGCTTACGGTTCTAGGTCTTCCACTACGAGGTCGACCACTGGTGGTGTCTACCTCACAGAACTGATCGTTCGTGATACATTATAACGAGTTGTTTTAAGCTGTTTAACGATGTCCATCTGCCTCCAGCCCGCCTTATGCAATGCTATTATCGCTTCTCTTGCATTTTCTTTAGCCATAATAAGACCTACGCAAAAAATAAATAATATTAGTAAGAATATTTATTTATCAATGAATTGCACATAATTATTTAATAATCCACAAATTCTATAAAGGAAAATGTACTCTTTTATATTGTTGCAGAACTTTTCACCCATCCTGTATGTAATAGCGGGTAATGGATATCGTTTGGTTGTTACAAGTCAGAACGTTTTCATTATTAAGTTTAATTTTTTATTAAAGCAGCAATTAATATTTTAAGCAACGTTCAAAATGCATAAAACTAGATACACTTTCATAACTTTAATAATAAAAAAAAAAAAAAAAAAAAAATACTTAATATAAAATTCTATTACTCAAACACTCAACATCTTCAAATAAAAATTAAATTACCTTTAAAAATTAATGTAATAAGACTACCATTACTGTTACTTTATAACTTATGAACTAGAATATGCGTACTATTCTAAATATACGTATATAAATGTACATGAATATATCAGTTATAAACTTACAATATTGTTAAAAAGGCCTCTTTTAAATACTATGTTGAAATAAACAATTAAAACAATATATATTGTTATTAGCATATTGTCGTACTATCATTACGTAAACAAGGAAATGTTACCCATTGTTAATTTTAATTTTTAAAACTGTTTCTTCAAAGCCATTTTTTTTTTTTACTTCATGAGTTTATCTATATAAGTTTCAAAATTAAACTTAATAAAATCTTGTACGAGCGAATAAGGCTTTGATGAATGCATGTCTTAAGTTTCTTAAGTAAAAGTTCTACAAGTAAGCCCATTATATTTGATGCAAGCTATGTAAATTAAAACACATTCTCCTTAACTTTTAAGAATGACAGCATATTCCACACAATATTAAGCTTTACATTATCATGACGATGTTACATTAATTTTTAATGAGAACGAATACAAAATGTGCTCAGCAAGCTTTCACTCTACATGTTAATGCCTTTTTAATTGGACACATGAGTCTGTTCCCTAGCATTGTAATTTATTAAATTGGGAAGAAAATTTTGAACTTTTAGATATTTTAAAAGAGGCATTTTTCAAAGTCATAAGACTTTAAATTCCATTTTTATTCTTCAAGAATGTTATATGTATGATTATGTTAATTGATTTTTGTTTGAATAAAGTTAATTTTTTTAAAAGTATAATAATGTATTTGAAAGTGTTTAAGCGTATATTATATTTAAAATAAAAACGTAATCGAAATATTACTACTGTATGCAATATATGATAACATTTAAGTTTCTGGTAAAATTTTCGAGATTATATGTAACTTTTGTTTAAATGTAGCTTATTTAAAAAAGTATTTGAAGTTTTATCATTTCTCTTGTGTAAAAAAAAAAAAAAAACTAATTACACTGTTAAAAATTTGGTACATTTTTGCTGCCACCATGCGATGGTGAAGCCTTTTACCCTTATTTGGTGCTTTACTAAACCAAGGCTTGGTACTGCAATAGCTACATCCATAAGATGGAGAATTTTTTTACGATAATTTGGTGCTTTTTTCAATCAAGAAACGCCAAATCATAGTAGAAGATTTCACCATCGCATGGTTGAAGCTATACTTGTACCAAGTTTTGGTTCAACCTAGCAAACTGAAGCTACTGTAGTACCAACATTTGGTTCAACCTTGAACTGAAATTTTTAACAGTGTACCATGTTTTGGTTCAACCTAGGACAAAATTTTTAACAGTGTAGTGCGACAGCTCGTACCATTTATTTCAGACAGCGTCGTTACCAATTTTTATCTATCACCTTGAATGAACGTGCAAACATTTTTGCTTTTATCTAAATATATCAAGCTGAAAGTTTGTCATTGTATCTGTCCGGATTTTTAGTTCGGATTATTAGCTTTTATAATGAACAGGTACACTTATTAGTATGGATAAAATCTAGCTAACGTTGTGTTTTTTTAGTTCAATCGGATAATTAGTTCAAAAGATATTAAATAAAAACACCATTTTAAGAAATACATAAATTGTTGATAAAAATATATAAGTAAGTAAATATATTTATTTTTATTTCGGAAAAAATGAACGGGAATTTTTTTTTTTTTTTTTTTTTTTTAATAATTAAAATTAAAGAAAAAAAGAAAAAAAAATGTGATAATAAAACGGAAGAGCTTCAGTATTGGACACCTTGGCGAAATTTGAAATTTGGTACCGAAGCTTGTTTAGATCTTTACTTACGAAACTGCGATAGCTATTTTATTTCATCGCCAAAATGATAACTAAAGTTTAAAAGACGCCAAGGGGCTCCAAATCTAGAACTATATCAAAGAAATTTTGAGAATTGAATATAGTAATCAATGCTAAGAAATGAAGCATAGTTACTGAATGTCTTTATATGGAACAATAGATTAAAATAAATTTAATTTCTGTCGCAATAAATTAAATTAGGTTCTGCGCAGAATTTTATATCTGTTACTTAAAAAACAAAAAATACCAATTTTTTTATAAATCTATTTTTGCTTAGAAGGAAAGGTGCTCCAGTAATGGGCATGCACCAATAATTGACATCTATCCCGAAATAATTAATAAATAAGAAAAATAATAAAATCATATATTTTACATGTAAGAATTTTAACATTTTATGTCAAATACTGAAGCATAGGGTGCTAATAACTGGTAAAATGAATAACTAGCAGTGCAAACACTGGAACATAGGAGGACAATTACTGATAAAATGTAAAGCTGACAGTGACGATTACTGGAACATTGAGTGGGTGTCAAATAAAAATTCATAAAAAAATAATTGTTATCAAATGTATATATTTTAACATATATGTGGTTCTGAATGTCTTTCATGCCATATGTATTAACTTAAGATTTTTAAAAATATTTTCTGATGACTAGAATATTAAAAACATCAGAGATTGCTCTAAAAGTGTCAATCACTGGTGCACTTACTCTATGAACTAGAAAACTCATATGAATGTCGGGGAAAAAAGAAACTGGCAACAAATGGGGCGCTGAATTTTGAGTATATTGTTAATGTTACAGGAAACATATTATTGCTTGTAAAATCCTGTACCGATTAAGGACCAAAGAATTATTTTCCAATATCTATGGAATCTGGATCATACGTGCATACTTTTGAAATGTATATCAATATTTAAGGAACTACGAGTATAACCAAATTTATTACCATAGATACTGTTCTTAATAAATGTTTTTCTTATGATAAGGAACTTGTTTCTAAAGATGGTAGATTTAAAATCGAAATATGTTTAAACAGTACATCGGCTGAATTTTCTTTGCATGAATTAAATGTTATTGATTAAGTGTCCTACTTTCATGTCTTGTATTTATAATGCATGTAAAGCTAGAACATAAAATTTCTACACTTCAAAATATTTCACTGCACATTGGTATATATAAAATTATTGCATACAGCATATGACTAATTTGGATAAATTTCTCTTCATTATTTTTTAATATTGTACATGCACATCTCTAAAAATTATAATAGAGTAAATTCACATTGCATTCTATATTTTTTTATGAAGAATGTAATATATTACATTCTTAAACAGCATATGTATCTACGTCATATCAAATAAAAATTAAGCAAAATTTAATGTTCCATGTATAATTAATGTAGTATATATAATTATATAAATGATTTAAAAAAATAACTTTTAAATCTTCATGGAAGAATTTAATTGAATTAAAAAAAAAAAAAAAAAAAAACAATAAATCTTAAAATTTGAGCAAGAAAAATACTTCTTTCATTTTTCAAATTTATTTAAATTTTTTAATAAGCATTTTTAAAAAGTGAAATGTAAGTTGTTTTATTGTCTGCAGTCATCGACCTATACAGTGCAGACACATATCCTAAAAATAGCAATGAGGACGCGTACAAAATTTTGGAAGGATGCCAGATTGACCGAGATTTTGAAATTTGGAAAACATCCAGTAATTCCGCGCTCTGTTATTGCTCATTTTCTGTGAATCAGATGACTGACACCCCTATTTTAGCATTGGACTCGTTGAGTTAGCACTTGCACAGATGCTACCATGGTTTTATGATATGTGGTCGAAGAATAGGCAGTTTTTAATTTAATTTTGTATTGTTTTATAAACAATCTTTGGTTTTTCATATCACCAAGAAATTTGAAAACGATTTGATGCCCTTTTGGTACTTTTGATCAATAGTCAGACGTCAAAAAAATGTGCGTCATTAAAAAGAAATGTAGAATTATCACATATCTTAAGCTTAAAAGGAAATACATTTTCTAAATTAATAATTCCCAGAACACAATATTATTTTAAAATTAACGTAATATATAGTCTCTTAAATAGCTTTAACAATCGTCAATTTTCAATACATGTAACGAATGTACTTAAATAATTTAAAATAGTTTAAAATTAAGTCTATAATTTCTTTAAAATCAACATTTGGTGGAGAAATAATTTCTAGAATTTAGATTTTTCAATATTTATTTTAAATACTTAGATACTGTTTATAAAAATATCTGTCATTATAGCTTTCATATACTTCATTCAAAATTTGAAATTAATTAAGACTTTATTTTTTCTAAAATAATTTGCCGATTATCTTTACTAATGTATAGAAAGCATTCAAAATTTTTGAGATTTAAAAATTCAATGGTTAATTTCAATGGATTTCACAATCTTGTGTTCTTAGTGTATATTTTAGACGGTACAAAAACAAAGATAAATGACAAAGGAGTAATTGTGACATTTATTAAAGAGTTTTCAATTTTCTACTTTGATAAAATCTATTACAAATATTAACTAGAAGTGTATTCTTAAACGTCAATATTTGCATTTTGAATTTTAAAGAATATTCAACTTATCAAAATAGATATACAAGTCGATGAAATTATAATGCATTTTAATAGTTGCATGATAATTTATAACTAAAGGAGAATTCAGCTCTCTATTTAAATATGTTTATATATATTTCACTATTAAAATATATTTTAAGTATTAAAGTTCAATTTACTTCATCAAAGTCATCACTATTATAATTATTATTTTGAAATTTCCTTACATTAGAATTATTATTTTATTTTAAGCGTCATTTTATGCTTTTTAGTTTTTTTTAGCATAATATCTTATACATTACATACAGACATTAAATAGTAAATTATTTTCATTTGAATAATATCATTATTAATGTTATATACAAATATTTAATTAATGTTCCCGCAATCTTATAAAGAGTTATAAGTTGTGCTGATAAAGTGCACATGTAAAAATAACACCAATAATAATAATAATAATAATAATCGTGTCACTCACACGACTTTCTCTTACCCTGAAATATAATGTTATAAATACAGATTGGGGATTAAAGGGTAAGATAACGAGTATTATTATGTAAACCTATGTTAAAACAATTCTAATTAGGCTTCGGAACAGCTTTATTTGGTAAATAATTGTATGTGAAGGGGGACCAGCGCCCCCCCCCCCCCCGCACTCCACCGTTTCATTATAGAAACCCCGTTCCAGAAATATTGAATACTGAAATAGTTTCAAAATATTTTATTAGTTGATCTGGGAAATCTCTAACAAAAACAGATCTCTCTCTCTTTTTTTTTTTTTTTTTTGGCCAATTATATTACTGAAAATCAAGAATCAGCGGTTTATAGCTTTAAATCATTAGTATGATATAATACCCGTAGAAATATCTTATACATTTCTTTATGTATGTTAATGTACATACGTGGGTTGTCCATAAAATAAGGTTCCCAAATAATTTTCACGATGAAAAACATGTTTACTGGCATTAAATAATACATATTTGGAAATTTTAGACTTTCCCCTATTTTTCGACATAATCAGTGTACCATCTTCTTTATGCCTGAATCGTAGAACTCTGCCGCCGCGGTCGTAACGGTCTGTCAAAATTTTGTGAATGCAGTACTTACTGACATCAGGGATCATCTCGCTGAGGTCCCGAACCGTCACCTTCGATCTTTCAGCATTGTTTCTTCCACTTTCGAAATCGTTTCGTCCGAAACCGATGGCCGGCCAGAACGTTTTTCGTCGTTTTTCGTCGCCCGTCTTTGAATTCTCTCCACCATTTGCGCACATGTTGCACGCTCATACACTTTTCCCCGTACAATTCACACAGTTGGGAATGAATGTCCACCGGCGAAGCGTTTTTTGCACACAAAAAACGAATTACATAGTGTCATCTGCAGCTGATGTGAGAAGCGAGTGGGAGCTTCATCTCTCACGGCCACCAAGACAAGAATGATGAACAGCTCGCCGGGGCGGGGACTGGGAGAAAGGGAACAAAGCTACACGTCAGTGTCGCTAAAGCAGCGTTCCAGTGTTCGCAGCTCCTTGGGAATCTTATTTCCGGACAAGTCTCGTACATAAACATTAACACAATTTTCTTATACATTAATTCCTAAAATTAAAGAAATTTTTTTCTTATTAAGATTTTATCATATAAATTAATTGAAAGTATTTAGTAAAGGACTCACTGATCGTACAAAAAGATTTAGACCAACAATTATTTGTACTTAATAAGGGAAGGTGTAAATAAAAAAAAAAAAAAAAAAGGGATCGAAATACTTTCTAAATATTTTTTTAGTAAATCTAGAAAATCGGTATAAAATTATTTATAGAGTATTGAATTTTGACTGTCACATATGTAAATTCTTCTGCTTCAACGATTGCAGAGGAGATTACTTAATGACAAGAATTAACGGTTTAGAACTTTTGAAAAGTGTCTGTGTGGTAAAGATTTATCACATATTAAAAATAGTTTAATAGCGGCAAAAACAGATTTAATAATTCATTACAGTGTAATTAACAAATCCTTTTAATACAACTATCCATTTATACCCGATGTATCTTTTATAAGTTAAAAATCGTCCCCTTCTTAATTTTTTTTATTGTTTATAATTCACGAGCTATGTAATATATACCGTAATAGATTTTTTTTACCGTATCTCAAAATTAATTTCATTTCAAATCAAATCTTTTTCTAGTAATGATATGTTATTACGCATTCAACCATGGATTAGATTCTTACAGAAAAATCATATTGTCTGTAATATATTGGTCCTATGATAACACAGATCTGCAAAAATAATGTTGAGAAAATTTGATTTGATAATTGTAGCTAATACGTATGTTTCATGGTCAATATAGAATTTTGTCAATACAGCGTGTCTGCCGACACAGTTTCTACATTTTTGTTAGATTCTAGTATGTTTCCATAAATAATTGTAATAAACCATGGAAACATAATACACTAAAAAAAATTCTGTAACTGACATATAGACGCTATACTGTGGCTCTAGAAAAAATAGTTCCATATGTCATTATTATAAATTCTAGTCCCCTTGGAAAGCAAGTTCTAGAAGCCCCTATTAGAATTCTAGAGCGTCTGCCTATATTCTTGAGGGAAAAGTTATTTAAAAATCTCTGCAAATAAATGCGGATACAAGAGGCATGTTTCAGCAACTATAATCTTGGTTTATTACCGAATTCTAGAAAAAACAAGCGAGAATTTCCCGCAATACAAAAAATTCAGAATATTGTTTAACCACCTGGAACTGTGTAGACTAGAAATTCTCGAACATTTTGCCTATTCAGTTTATTTGCGTGCCTTATGCGCATAGCTCGAAAATCTATATTTCTAGTTAAGGGATTTAGAAAATGACCACTTTTTCGTTCTAGATGAAGGCGGTATAATTTTGTTCTCAGCATATAAAAGTTACCATGTATTTATATAAGGGAAGAGTCACAGAAGAAATTACGCAAATTATTTGTGAATACAGGGAGATAACTTGTATTGACAACAATTTATATGTAATGGAGAAAAACTTGCTTCACTTTCGGTTACAGCAAACCAAAAAATATCAGCCAAAAGTATCAAATCAAAATTTTATATGTATACATGTTGTAATTGATTAATTATGATTTCTGAAAAATGTATCAGTTCACCTTTTCTTTTCCAGTATTATTCGATCTAATTCCACTTTTCTTTAACAATACGCAAAATGTAAAAAAAAAAAAAATGGAGTGACTCCACTCAACTTTCCGAACATTGAATAATCAACGGTTTTGTAGATAAAGTAAAGTAAGGGGAGCTGTTAAATAAACAAAAGCGAGAAAATTATAATAGGGTGTTAGAGTATTTTTCTCCATATAGTACACGAAGATTAATTTACCGCTATTGTACTTTGAGCCGACAGATCGTAATGTTAAAGAATTTTTCGTTATGTCCCTGTAAAAACCTGTAAATTCTAGATTCACCAAAATGCTTATAGTTAGTGCAACAGTGACTTATAATATTTATAAAAATTTTCAGCTCCATCAGATAAGGCATTTATACGCTATCGCACTTTGTGAGAATGAGACGTCAGAACGTCACCACAGTTGTTTTAATTAAGCTGGATCCAGCAAAGTAGAAAGTGGGGACGGTTAGAATCGCTTCGTCGCCAGTGACTCGGTGAAGGTTGAGGTCGAGATAGTTTTGTGTCGGCAGGGTGCTGCTATGAAAGACTTATATTTTGAATGTTAAATAAATTAGAAGTGATTTTTAAAAGGATGGATTGAAATGTAGTGAAAGGAGGGTGTAGGAAGAAGTATAAAAATAGAGATGGTTTTAGTAGATGGTGTGGATGTTGAAGAATATTATAGTGGATGGTGATGAATCTTATTTTGGCGAGTATCGAGAAATAGAGTTGTGGAGATTTAGTTGCGTGAAGTTAAGTAGTGATGAGTGTTGGTGTGCGTATCTACTAGCATTCGGAAAGGTAAAGTTGGGTCTGAAGAGAATCCTCTGATCCATAGTGAAGTCGTAGTAGCGGAGTACGAGTGCAACCGTCTCTACACCTTCGACTATCTGCTCTCGTGAGATATTTAAGATTATCTAATTAAATTGTTGATTCATATATTTTGATTAAGTAATACGCTGACTGAGCTAAGATTTATTACCAGGCCGCCCTCCCATTAATCTGGTTCAAATAAACTCTTATTGTTTGTTCAATTCAAGTCTCTGGTTCTCTTAGTAATCTAATTAAGTATTTAAGTTAATTTGGAGTTTGCAGGAACGCAAACTCCACAGTGGCGCCCCACGTTGGGCGCCACTGTGACGAACGATTTGTCGTCGCCATGCTCATTTAACTTTTGATTGCAGCTGAAACTTGATTTCTTAATTAATTAATTGAGTAATGACAAAGTCAGAGTTATAAAATAAATGAGCTTTATTAAGAGATTAAAGAAAAAGGTGGGCGTTGGACTATAATGGCATTTAATAACTTATACTTAAATGGGCAGCCTTCACAAATACTTTAATTTACTTAATTAATCACAAATGATCTCAACTACATTATTTAAATTTATTATCTCTCACTGCTTAGTGATCTTTCGTATGTGGGAGAATTCCCAGACACCACGATACTACTCGACTTACTATCTTTCAACTATATCTGTTAACAACTAACTCCTCGAACCCCCTTCTACTTCTAATTCACCATCCAAGCCGCTAACATCTAACTTCACTTCCTTTTGGCTACCTCTCAACTAACTTACTCTCTTACTCTCCTTCCAACTAACCCCAAAAGCAATCTTCCTTCTCCTTTTATATCAATCACTTTCCAAAATACTTTATAAAATTAACAAATCGCAGATTACAATTTCAATTTAGGATGAGAACTAACTCTATTACTCTACTGAATCCTGAATTCTGCACATTCATGTTTTACTCGTAAAGTGCGAATTTTAATTGTAGCTAACTTTGCTATACCTCACAACTTTAAAGTTTTAGCCCATATACCACAATGGTAAAGAAATATGCATTGTGTCCCTGTAAAAAGAACCATAAGTGCTAGATTATCTAAAGTTCCTTAAGTTCGTGTGATGGTGATCTATAACATGTAGTAAAATTCGATCCTGGTCTCTGCTTGATTGGAGACACCATCACTTAAAATTAAATGAATTCAGTCGTGGCTTTGGAATAAAAAAAACATCGTGCTTGAAGACGAAACATTTAATAACACATTACTAAAAACACACAAAACATATATAAAACATTTAGAATACAAATAAGAAAATTCTTCTCGAATGCTTAGAAACATGCCATTTCTTCTCTTCCATCCAACTCCGTTCTCTTCTTCCTTCGTCGTTGCCCCTCATCTCCTGTCTAATACCATTTCATTACGTCATGGAACTTTACTCGTCCCTCCTTTTTGAGCTCATACGTCACAGGAGTGACTGTGATGCTACCAAACTTAGAAAACTGTTGCATGATATAGAGAGTTTCTACACAAATGTTCACATTCATGATAATGCTGAATAGTTTTTAATATAAGTTTTTTCATATAGGAAGAACACCAACAGATAATACTAAGAGTTTCTAAGGAAATGTTCATGTAGGTACCACAAAAATTCTTTTTAGAAAAAGTTTATAAAATAAATGTTAATATATGTAAATCCTAAATGTTTATATCAAGAGTTTATAAAAAAAAAATGCATATATCATAAAATCTTTAGGAAGAGCTTCTGCATATGCCCAAAGAGAAAAAAAAAATTAAATGCATAGTATATTCAGCAATAAACAACAACAGCAATATACACAAATAATAGATCTAACATTAAATATCTTACAAACAACCCTTATAATATGCACATGAATTATATAGTATATCACGAGGAAAATTAAATTTGAATAATTAGGTACAACTGAAATACTATTAGAAATATCTTAAGGAAGTCTAGATAAAGAATCGGCATTGCCATGATTTTTCCCCTTCCTATACGTAATTTTTAGATTATCTCTTTGCAAAGCTAAAGCCCAACGGGCTAACTTTGCACCGTGTGGCATTGTATGGGTCAGAAAAGTCAGAGGATTGTGATCGGAAATTACTTCGACTTCTGCACCGAAGAGCCAAGTATCAAACTTTCGTAGAGCAGTCAGCACACTGTAAGCCTCTCGTTCGATCGTTGACCATCTGACTTGGCACGGAGAAAGTTTTTTACTAAAGAAAGCAATCGGATGTTCTTTGCCAGAATCGTCCGACTGAGATAAACATGCTCCTATAGCTTTGCTCGAAGCATCAGTGTATAATTTGAATGGCTTTGCTATATTAGGCGTATATAGATATGGCATATTCATTAAATGGTGTTTCAATTTTTGAAAAGCTGTTTCTTGGGCATCAGACCAGGGAATTTCATTAGGTACGCTTTTCTTTGTTAATTCAGTCAAGGGAAGAATTTCTAAAGCAAAATTTGGAATGTATTCCTGGTAATAATTAGCCAAACCAATTACACTACGAAGTTCTTTTTTGGTGATAGGCCTGCAAATTTTTCTTATAGCTTCGGTTTTTTCGGGATCGGGTGTATGTCTTCCTGATCCAATAATATGGCCTAAAAATTTCACTTCATTCTTTCCGAAATCGCATTTCTTTAAATTAACTATAAGACCAACTTCTTGGAATGTTTTGAGAACTGCTTTCAAGTGTGTTATATGTTCACTGCAAGTGGTAGAAAATACTGCAACATCATCGATATAGGAACGACAATAATCTTTATGACACTCTAAAACTTTGTCTATAGATTTTTGAAATGTACTACCAGCGTTCTTCATACCAAATGGCATGACATTCCATTGAAAATGCCCTGAGTGGGTAGTAAAAGCAGTATAATGTTTGCTGTCTTCTTTCATAGGTATTTGCCAGTACCCTTTCATGAGATCTAGAACAGAAATAAACTGCGAATTACCAATCAAGTAAATAAGATCATTGGCAATCTTCATGGGGTATGCATCTGGGATGGTATAGCTGTTCAATAAACGAAAATCAACACATAACCTAACAGTTCCATCCTTTTTTGGCAACGCAAACGACAGGATGAGCCCATTCGCTGTTACTATGTTCTATTAGTCCAAGTGTAAGTAATTCTTGAATCTGTCGATCCACTTCCTATTGCATAACTATCGGTATTCTATATGGACGTAGTCTTTTAGAACAGCAATCTCTAGTAACGCGGACACTGTGTCCTTCTACTTTAGTGATTCCGGGTTTAGTGCTGAAAACATTATTATATTTCCATATCACATTTTTCAAACCATTTTTCTTTTCAAAATTTAAATCTAAACTATCAATATGGTCCGCTATCTCTTTAGGGGTTAGGCATCCATTTCCGAATGGTGCATAATGAATATCACCAAAATCTTTATCTTCATCAAATATTAGGCCAACATGGTCAATTCGAGCAACGTATGGTCTGAGCTTATTAAAATGCAGTTCTCTTCTGGACCCATTCTCTAATTCAACTAAGGCTGAATGTGATCTAGTGATTTCAACAACAGTAGCTGGGCCAATCCATGTTTTAAGTAATTTATGCGAAGATGAAGGAACTAGTATTAGTACTTTATCACCAACATTAAACTGTTTATCTGTTGCTCTCAAATTATACCGCGAAGTATATCTTTCTTGAGAATCCTGAGCATATTCTGATGCAATTTCATGTACTTTTCTTAGTTTCTCAACTAGTTCTGATATATATTTTTCAACTGATGCGGAAGCTGAAGTGGGAATTTTCCTCTCACCAGTCCATACGTCTTTCAATAGTGACAATGGTCCAGGAGGCAAACGCCCATAAACTAACTGAAACGGAGAAACACCTGTCGTACTATGAGGAACTTCTCTGTAAGCAAAAAGTAGATATGGAAGATGCAAATCCCAGTTAGATCCATATTCCTGTATATTTTTATTTAACATATCTTTCAATGTTCGATTCCAACGTTCCACTGCACCCATACTTTCTGGATGACCTGGCGTTGCAAACCTCGGAGAAACTCCAAGAAGTTCCACAAATGCTTCACTTAATTTAGCAGTAAAATTAGTACCTTGGTCTGTACATATTACTTTGGGGAACCCTGTCTGTGTAAATATTCTCATCAGATTATTGCAAGTTGTTTTAGCATTGATGTTAGTCACGGGAATAGCTTCAGCCCATCTAGTACATAAGTCAACTGCACAAATCACATATTTATGTCCTCTTCGAGACGGGGGTTCTAAAGGTCCAATACAGTCCAAACTCCAGACTTCAAATGGAATCTCTGGCCTAACAATGGGTTGTATCGGTATACGATCCCTATAGGAAACTGTTCTGCGTAATTGGCAGGTTTTGCAACTTTCACAAAATTTTTAAACGTCTTCTTTGAGACTTGGCCAATAAAATGAATATTTTATTCTCTGCTTTGTTTTCTGTTCGCCTAGATGACCAGCCAATGGTATTTCGTGTGCCATCCTAAGAACTTCTTTTCTTTTGCATGTGGGCAGAACAACTTGATCAACATTTTCTCCACATAAGCATTCTGAATGGACAAGAACTCCATTACTAATTTTAAATGAATTCTTCCCGTTTTCGGCATAAGACCAGGATTTCTTTAAATCTTCATCATCTAATTGTAATTTTATAAAATCTTCTTTATTTCCATCGCTTTCATCATTGGTAATCTCAGCATTAAGTTGAAGAGACGTTGAGATGTTTTTCTTTTCATCATGTTCTTCCTGATTTTCTTTTTCAATGCTCTCATTTAATTTTGCAAGTACATGATTCATACATCCATTTAATTCTACATTCTCCATTAAAACTTCATAGGCAGTTGAACAAATTAGCATATCATTCACAAGTTTCTTCGACACTGCGCAAGTTACAGGTACATTGCCGTGTTCCCCATCATCTATCTTTAGGTCAAAAATCTTTAGAGCAGCTACTTCTTTTTCCCCGAAAGCCGAAATAATTTGGATTGTTCCATCCCCTTCTCCAAAGTCGGTATCGACCAAATCTTCACGTAAGACTGAAATTTGTGCTCCAGTATCCACTATTGCCTTCAAGACTTTTTCTCCACATTTGATATTTACGTATTTCAAATCATCAATTCCATCTTCAATCGGCATAGAGGTTGACACAGGAATTGACACCTTAGCAATTACAACTTCGTTCGCTATCTTTGGCTTCAACCACATTACTTACGGCATTACGAGTTGATGTTTTCTTGGAATTCTTGGGACAAACTCTAGATAAATGCCCCACAGATCCACACGTAAAACAAGTAGGTTTAAAACTTGTATTTTGATCAGTTCTTGGAGGAAATGATGTCCTAAATTTCCGAGATGGCTGGTCGTCTTTTTGTTTGTTGCAAAAGTCTTTAAAATCAGGTTTGTAATTACTAGTTGTTCTATGTTTCACATCACCCAAACCGGATCCCTTAGCATTCAATCGTACACTTTCGTACTCATCCAACTTATCAGCTAAAACACCCGGAACAAGTAACTTAGCCCAGTCATCGACGAAATGTTCTCGGATATCACCTGGAACGCGTCTTTTTAACTGATCCGTAATCATAAGATTCTTCAATCCTTCAAAATCATTTACTGCAACTCCTTCAAGCCATTCCTCAAAGTAGCTTGTTATTTCGAAAACAAAGTCTCGCCAAGATCAAATAGTGTTTCGCTGATGTTTCACAATTTTTTGTCTGAAATGTTCAGGGCCTAATTTAAATCGTTTTAATA
Organism: Salticus scenicus; assembly: GCA_963930645.1. Classification (NCBI taxonomy): domain Eukaryota; kingdom Metazoa; phylum Arthropoda; class Arachnida; order Araneae; family Salticidae; genus Salticus; species Salticus scenicus. The sequence continues at coordinate 195,817,786 of OZ005652.1, forward strand.
ATAAACCTTTGATATAATCATAATCGTCAAATTTTTCTTCTGAATCACGAGCTATTAATTGAGTGATTTCTTTTGGCATAAGAGCTAAAAGAGCTGAATGAAATAAACAAAACACTATTTGTGTAATTTCAGCACTTAATAACTAAATTGAATTAACTCTCATATATATTTCATATTAGGTACATTCATTAAAATATAAATATTCTAAAAAAAAATAGATTTTCCAATTTCAGGAACAAAATACGATATTTACTCTTATTTATTTCATCACACAAAATACTTTTGACTCCGTATTTCGGAGAGCAAACAAACCAATATATATATATATGTATATATATCAAACTGAGGGGGGAAATATCAAGATCTACAGTTGTAGATATTTAACAGATAAACAACTCTATATTTTTTGAAGTAAATAATAAAAAAAAATTACATTGTATTAAAATTAATATTCACTGGCGTGAAATATTAAACCTTTATTCACTGTCGTAAATAAATGTAATTAATACATATACGCTGTACTAAAATTAACAATCACTGGCGTGACATTGTATGCTGTTATTTACCAGCGAAAAAAAAATAATATAATGCACTTAATACATTCACACTGTATTAAAATTGACATTCACTGGCGTGAACTTTGTTCGAATATATTTGAGAACAAAAACTTAGAACTGGCGTTCTATTATGTATATAATTTTACGTTATAATACCAACAACAAAAAAAAAAATTAACGCAGAATTAGCACTGGCGTGCTTCTTATCGAATATTTATTTTGCACTCGCGTGATTCATATCGAACACATTCAAAAAATATTAGAACTGACGTTCTATTTTCATTTTATGTTATATAAAAAAAAAAAAAAAAAAAAAACCTTTTTTTTTTTTCAAATGTACACTTAAAATATTTGGGCATATACACGAAAGCTCTTACCTTCCCCATTTTCTAGGTATCGTTTTCTATCCTAGTAAAAGGCTGCGCCAGTAAAATTCGATCCTGGTCTCTGCTTGATTGGAGACACCATCACTTAAAATTAAATGAATTCAGTCGTGGCTTTGGAATAAAAAAAACATCGTGCTTGAAGACGAAACATTTAATAACACATTACTAAAAACACACAAAACATATATATATATAAAACAGTTTGAATACAAATAAGAAAATTCTTCTCGAATGCTTAGAAACATGCCATTTCTTCTCTTCCATCCAACTCCGTTCTCTTCTTCCTTGGTCGTTGCCACTCATCTCCTGTCTAATACCATTTCATTACGTCATGGAACTTTACTCATGTATATAAATTTTCAGTTCATTTGAATAAGGCGTTTAGTCGCTGTCGCACTTTAAATAATTTGAGCCTATAGGTCATAATGATAAGCAGTTTTTATTTGTTTCTCTGTAGACTTCTGTATATGCTAGAGTTACCAAAATCTATACAGTTTGTGTGATGGTGACCTAAAACATGTGTATAAATTTTCAGCTCATTTTGATAAGGCATTTAGATGCTATCGCACTTTAAATAATTTCACACTATAGGCCATAAGGATACAGAATTATTTGTTGTGTCCCTGTAAAAAAAGTATAAGTGCTATATTCACCAAAACCTATACAAATCGTGAAACTGTGATCTATAGTAATATGTGTATAATTTTTTTTTTTTTTTTTTTTTGCTCAATTGAATTAGGCATTTAGACGCTATCGCACTTTTAAAAATTTGGTCCCATAGGCCATAATGATAAAGAATTTTTCTTTGTGTCCCTGTAAAAAACCTGTAAGTGCTAGATTCACTAATATCAATACAGTTCGTGCAACTATGACCTATAACATGTGTATAAATTTTTTGCACAGTTGAATAAGGCGTTTAGACACGATCGCACTTTTAAAAATTTGACCCCTTAGGCCATAATGATAAAGAATTTTTCTTGGTGTCCTTGTAAAAAAACTATAAGTACTGCATTCACCAAAATCAATAGGGTTGAACGGTCACTTACATGCTACGGTGACTTACAACGTACGTACCAACTTTTTACTCATTCGAGCACGCGTTTAGACGCTAGCGTATTCACTCACACTCATACACACACATACACACACACATACATATATCATCATAAAAATAGTGAAAACAAACTCGGAGGACTTCAAAACGTATAGAGACATCAAAATCTCTAATTCGGATTTCTGACATGATTACAATACTTTCCTTACATATGTATGTTCGGAAAGTAAAACGTTAATTGTTGAAAACATTTTTCACTATGTCATCTAAAATGCGAGTTTTCGCTTCTTTTTATTGAAGGCATCATCAGAGTTCACCTTTTTACATTTTTACTTTGATTTCTTACTTAATAGGTTTCGGCAATTTTACTTTATCACTACACTTTAATTTTTATCGAAGATTTATTATAAACAGCACTTTATGTATATGAAATATAAACTTATTCCCCAATAAATAAATAAAGAAAGAATAGTAATTGTTATTTTGACTGCTATGCAAAACAAAAAATGTTAGCTCAAGTTGATTAAGAATCTGAATTTATTTGTGAATGGTAGTTTTGCACCACGGCATTTTAAATTTTAATTACTTCGTCATAAAATAAAAATGCATGTTTATTCGTACTTTATTTTGTAACAGAATTTAAAAATTTAGTATTTTTAAAAGTTCGTTGATTAAAAGTACATTTAATCGTAAGTACTTACATTTAATCGTAAAAATAATGGACGATTACCATCTACGACGTCATTCTACGTCATGATGATGATTTTATTTTATTTTATCACACAAACAGTCGCACTACAATCAATCGTAGCACGAAATTTTCCCACAAACATTCTAAACGCCGCTTCTTGGGAGTTGTTCATTGAGCTTTATACTTCAGTGTTAAAATGTAAAACTAGTATGTTGTGGCCACCACAAGACTTTCTTCTATATTTCCCTATACAAGTTCACTCAATAACAATATTAAAAAAAATAATAATAATAAGATTTCTTTCGTTAAAAGTAAAAAAAATCGATAGCTTTGTTTTAAATTATCACATATTTATAGTTCAACCATTCGTTTTAAAAGTATTGATGAGACCTTTTGAAAGATACCCATCTTGAAAATTTACCCTCCCCGGGGGGGGGGGGGGGAGCGATGCCCCCACATGCACAAATTTTTTTTTCTACTTAACTACTACTATTATCAATAATTCATATTAATTTTACAATCACAGGTTAAGAATAACTCACATTATGTACATTTATACGAAATTATGTCCTATACTGCCATGTTAAAAATTTAGAAAAAATACGATCACAGCGCCACCTGTTGAGCGATTGATCCCCAAATCTAATCAGCCCCAGTTTATGTCAGAGGCCAACTAAATACCAAGTTTGTAAAATTTCGTTAACAAAAAAAAAAAAAAAAAAAAAAAAAAAACGATTTTTTTTCTAAGGTTTTTTTGTTAAAAGTAAAAAAAATCGATAACTTTGTTTTAAATTATCACAGATTTATAGTTCAACCATTCGTTGTAAAGGTATTGACGAGACCTTTCGAAAGAGATCCATCTTAAAAATTTACCCCTTCTTCCCACCAGGGGGGAAGCGATGCCCCCACATGCACAAAATATTTTTCCTACTTAACTACTACTATTATCAATAATTCATATTCATTTTACAATCACAAGTTTAAAATAACTCTCATTATGCACATTTATACGAAATTTTTTCCTATACGGCCATGTTAAATGTTTACAAAAAATGCGATCACAGCCCCACCTGTTGAGCGATTGATCCCAAAACCTTATCAGCACCAGTTTATGTCAGGGGACAACTAAATACCAAGTTTGGTTAAATTTCATTCATTGGTTCGTGAGATACAGTGTCCACAAAAATCGTGATACAGACAGACAGACATTTTCTAAAAACTATCAATTCGTGTTCAGGGCATCCCAAAACGTGTAAATCCATCAAAAAACGGAGGTCGAAAATTTTCACGAATCCAATACTTTCTCTATATTACATATAGAAGAAAGTAATAAAAACATAAGTGAAATTACAAACTTAAGCTTTAACAGGTATTAATCTGGTGAATAAATATTTGCATAGCATCATTTAAAACCTCTATGAAACACTGTTATATATATATATATATAATGCGCCTTATCAAAAATTTCTAAATGCTTTAATACCATGTGGGAGTATATTTTTACTTGCTTTAAATAGTTCTGAACTATAAAGTTACACCCACGTCTTGCATTTGTGTCTTTTGCTCAGAATAAATCTCATCATGAATGTTCTTTAGTTAGGAGTGATTACAAACTAAAGTTAAAAGTAAAACAAAAATTTATTTTCAGTTTTATATTTTCTTATTTAGTTATTTATTTCACTCAAGAGACTGAAAAAGCAATAAATGGATTGAATATTTTATTTGTTTATTTTTTACAAAATGTTATGTCTAGATGAAGTAAGGGTATTTCGAATTATAATCTGTTTCTTTTCTAAAAGTCGTTCAATTCCCAAGTGTATTCAGATTTATACTGCAAGTTTAGAAAAGAAACGAAATTAAAAAATAAATAAAAATAAAATAAAAACTGTTGTCTTGAAAATTAGCTTGAGGGTTTTACAATATGGATCGCATTAAAATTTAAATACGTTTTAACATACTACATTAAAATATGTTTACAAAAAGAAATTTTGTGTGTGCGAATGTTATTATTATTATTATTCACATATCCTACAAAATGAATTCCGATATTTTATCGTCTGTAAGTGGTAACGCTTTAAAATCCATGAATAAGTAAACCTCATAAAAAAAAAAAAAAAAAACTATACTGTGAATGGTTTTAAAACATTATAATATTTGAATCATTTTAGGTTATTAAGCTATACCATAGAATAATTATTTTCAAAGTCCGTTTGAAATTCTTTTATCTCTCTTACAAGACCAAGCAATAGGATTTACAATCAACAGCAAAATTATTCAAACACACATCCACATTTTACGTATGTACATATTTAAGTTTGATCACTAACTTTTATCATCAACTAATTTTTTTTTTTTTTTTTTTTTTTTTTTTTTTATAAACATCATAAAGACTAAGATCATGACTCGACAAATATTTACTTAGCAGAACAGTATTAGGTGCATATCTTTTGAATTCGAATTTTTGCTAGCGGTTCAATAATTTTGCTGCCGACTGTAGATGTCTAGTTGTCGATGAATAGGTTATTGGAAAAACATTATAAATAAAATATAGTTTTTGTATTGGGAACTTTAAAACATTACCATAAACAATACGTATGGTTTAGTATTTTAGCCATTGTTGAACAGCTTTTTTTATAAGAAGCATATTGCACTAAAACACACGGCACACTACGCAGAATAATAGTGATTTGAAACTTTCAGAGTAAACACTGTGAAATGTAAAAATACGCTGCAATTGTATCAAATTGAAATGATTATGCACGACCTTTCATCAGCATGTGTTGCTGATTTAATGTTTAACTGATTTGTTTTCATGCTTTTTCCTTTCTCACTGATGAAATACAGGGATCACGGCATTCTACTTTTTCCATATTACTATTTATTTATAATTTTTTTCTTTATTTAATTGCAGCAATTCGTTAAACTTCTGTAATTAAATTAAGACAAAATATATTATTAAAAATTTAGTAGTAGGAAAAAAGTAGGAAAGATTATACTTAATGATTACGATCGAAGCAATTTTTCGCTACTTTTGAAATTTATGGTGCTTTCTTACACAGTTTTACTTTGTCAAGAATCTCAAAATATAATCAATGTCGATTATATCCAATTTCTAAATTAATATAAACATTAACGGAATTACGCAGTAATGCTTAAATCGTATTGTTTGAAATAATTCTGTCAATTGTCATAACTTCAAGTTTTTCTTTCTATTAATTCGAAGAGACAGAGCCATTCGCCTCAAGAAGGGTCAAAATTGTGTTGCCACGTAGCCGGACCACCCATAGGGGAAAATTTCAGATAGCTGACAGTTGCCTACTACGCAACACTCGTGCAATATTAAGGCAGCTTTGCCAACCACACCATATAATACCGTATTTGCCAACATACTAATTAATATTTCGTAGTACTGTTAGGCCCGCCTTCTTTTTTACACCAGTATCATTTTAGAATACTTTTGTTCTTATTTAATCGTAATTGCATTTGCAGAATATTACTCTAAAAATTTACTGGTGTGAAAAAAAGGGCAGGACTAACAACACTACCAAATATTAATTAGGATATTGGCAAGTATGATATAATACTTACAAACATTTCTAATTTTTTAATCAGGTTTCACACACTAGTATTTTTTGATAGAAATATGTCATATTAATTTTCCGCGATTAAATAAAAAGAAATTTGCTATAGAAAATTTCTGTTATGAAGTCCTCCGTCTAAATCAAACATGTAGGCGCATACGATATATCCGATATATAGTCGAAATTACGATCATAAGGTTGGTAACGCTGTACTTAAAGTGATAGTGGACTTTCAAAATTGCAAAATTGGGCTCAAAATGCAATAGTTATATTTTGCTAAAATATGGCCCTACATAACAGTAGTAATTTTTGGCAAAAATGCTTTTTTAAATTCTCATCATTCTATGCTGAGTTATAGGAGCTTATATTTGTGAGCAAATATTAAATTTATTTCAAAAAGAGAAATTTAAAAAAACATTTCTGGAAACTAATTTTAAAATAGTCTTGTTTAAAATGTTTCATGCGTCTTACTTTTTGTTGATTTTTTTTTAAATTTTATTTAATAGTCTTTATATATACATGCAAAACCTAGCTACGATTTATCCAGTTACTACCTTTTTAAACTTTAAAATTGTCAAAAAAAAAAAGGGAAGAAAGAAAATTTCTCCGCTTAGCTTAATATATCGGCCACTTTGTTAAAAATGACGGATAAAGTTCATTAATAAACTTTGTTGTGACCCTTATGTGCTCTATGTATACATGCAAATTAAGGCAAATCTGGTCTTAAATATGCTATTTACAATATGAATTTGAAATTTTCAAGTAGCCTCTACTTGAAATCAAAATGGCGGAGCAATTTGGTTAACAAACTCATTCAAGATATTTATGATATAAATTCGCTCTCCAAATGTGGTTCGATTTGGAGGATTATTTCGGAAGTTATCGTGATTGTAAATTTTCAAGTGGTAGCCCGATTTCAAGTAGCTCCGGTTAGTTTAAGATATCCACCACTTTGATAAAAATGATGGATTATGTTCATTAATAAACTTGGTTGAGACTGTTATATAGTCTATACATACTTCAAAATTCAAAGAAATTCAGAATACGTTTTTTACAATGAAAATTTGAAATTTTCAAGCGGTCTCCACTTGAAATCAAAATGCCAGAGCAACTTGGTCCAAGATATTTATAAGATAAGCCCAATGTGCAAATTTGGTTCGATTTGGCGTAATATTTCGGAAGTTATAGTGATTTTAAATTTTCAAGTGGTAGCCTGATTTCAAGTGGCGCCCTTTAATTTAAGATATCCGTCACTTTGTTAAAAAAGGCGTATGAAATTCATTAATAAACTACATTGAAACCCTTATGTAGTATACCATTATATAAAAATTCAAGCAAAACCGGCCTTAAATACGCTTTTTGCAACGTGTATTTGAAATTTTCAAGTGGCCATCACTTGAAAACAAAAAGACGTAGCAACTTGGTTAACAAAACTATCCAAGATATTTATAAGATACACTGTAAAAAATAGTTTCTTAAAAACGAGCTAAATTGTCTCAAAATAGCTCCGAAACAATGTATACTTAAATTTTAGAAACCATGTACTCCTTTTTGGGGTTGACCAATAAGAATCCAAATATTCCCATGTTTCACATGTCAATATACTCAAAAATGAGTACATGGGTTTTCAAATTTATGTATATATTGTTTCGGAGCTATTTTGAGACAATTTAGCTCATTTTTAAGAAACCATTTTTAACAGTGTAAGTTCGCTGTGCAAATTTGGTTCGATTTGGAGTATTATTTCGGGAGTTATCGTGATGACAAAATTTTCATTATATTTATATAGATAGATAGATAAACGAAGTGATTGCAGTAAGTCGATTTCTACAGAATTCATTCTAAAAATCCTTTTTAATATGCAATGCATAGATTAATTTATATATTTGATTCACATGTTTGTTAGTAATACACAAATATAATTCAAATTCACATTTTGAAATGATGTCTTTTAATATTAATACATATTTGTGAATGATTTTATTACCTTTTTCAAAAGCATTATATTTCATTTTATTTGCAATAAGATTTTCATAACCTAAAATCTATTAAACTAATCTTTTCTACATTTCATTTACAGCTCATTCAGTTACGATCTAAAACATTTAAAAGGTCTATTTTATGTTCAAGGTCTATTTTTTACCATTAAATTGTAAAAACATTTATAAAAAATCTGTCAAAAATTTTTCTGCCTGTGACAAATCTCTCAATTTATTTTTAACCCATTCCATTGAACCGATTTTGATCGAATACTGCAGGCAAGTGGACACATAGTATAAGGATCCTTATAAAAGGAGATGACTCACAACTCAATGTGTTGCCCACTATTCTTGTTTTTGTATCGAACAAATAATTCGTATCAAACAAATTTTTGAAATTATGGATGATTTATCATTTAGTAATTACCCAAATCTTTTACGGGATGTATCTCATCTGGTACGGTTTTGAAAAGTGAAAAAATGAGAAAATTTAAATTTTTGTTTGGACAGCCTTTTCGATGTGAGTCGGCTTGTGTTTATGGCTCGAACATAGTCGATGATAACACAATATGTCAGTACTTTTAGGTATCTATCTGACTAGGGGCAAAAATCAACTGATTTCTTTATTATATGGAAAAAAATGCTGATTGGTGATATCACCTCCCTGTAATACTGTATAACCCATAACGCTCTCTAAACTTAAGAAATACTGAAAATCTCGACCGGAAATATGATGCTTTCCACTCATATTGCCCAGATTAGGTACACAATGACTATTTTCTTTTTTCGTAATTGTAGCGAAAATAACTTGACATAAGGTTGTCTTTTTAAAGTGAAATAAATACATATGCTGAGCATTGATTTAATTGGCAAGGACAAGATTTCTACCAAGTCCGTAAAAAAGTTGTTCCTGCGTTCAGATATATACCTCAATAGATTTAGTGATTTGGGAAAATAATCAACAAACACACTTTTTTTTTAAATTCCAGTTTTTAATTTTATGTCTATTTTTAATTTACGCTTACAACTTTTTGAAAGGGGGCAGGGACAAACCCAAGAGCAATAATAAATTGTGAATGTGCTATGATTATATTCAAACGCCTGCAAAATAATAAATGCAAAATAAATAAAACTATAAAAAGTAATTTGTTTATAATAAATAAATGCATAAATATATGTAATGAATAAATTAAAAAATATACGTATGTAAAAAATAAATGTTTAAATAAATTAAAATAATGAAAAAAAAATTGCATAATTACACAAAATATTTAAACCAAGAGCTTTTTTAAACCCAATTTAATTACTGCACAAAGCTTTGTTTCTAGACTCTAATACTTTTAGGCTTGAAGAATTTTTTTTTTCTTTTCAAAAGAAATCCGCATGTAAAATGTACATTTAAATAATATACATGAAAAATATAGTACATTTTTCTTGAATATAAGAACTTGCAAGATATTTATCATATATTATTTAGAATTAAATTAGAATGATTTAATTTCTCGTTCAGAAAATTTCTTTTTCATAAAACAGTCTTAGATTAAATCGCATTTTGGTAAATATTGCTTAGCTGAAATTAATCAAACTGTCTGCGAAATTTTTACGCTTCGCTAACTTTTGAAACCAAATGAAAATGAAATTTCGCTGTGTTTGCCACAAGAAGAAACACCTGGCAGAAAATAGATCTGTTCAAAATTAACAAAATTTTTATTTAAAAAAGAATCTGACTTTGGATATCACTTTAATTTCCCGTAAAGAGTTTTAAATTAGTTTTGTCAATTTCAGAATTCAAATGCGTTTACTTACAGTTTAGTGTCGGGAAAGTTGTCATTTTATAATATTTCTTTATTTTATTAAATATTTTTTTCTTTTCTTTAGAAATTCAGAATTATCACGAAAATTTTAAGGAGCACCATCATGATATATGGTGTCCCCTAAGTCTGTAGGCATTTTAAAAATTCATAACTATTGAATAAATTGATAGAATTGAACGCGGTTTACGAAAATATCATTTTCGTAAAGTTTTTTTTTTTTTGGGGGGGGGGGGAGGGGGGGGGTAAAGAAAAATAATAATTAAGCTATTTGTTGATAGAAGGCGCTGTGCGTGACCACATCGCACATTTTTTATGAAAAACTGTACTTATTCGCATACAAATGTTTACAGGCATATAAATCCTATTCTATGTGTCCATCGTTACCACAAATACAGCGTTACCACAAATACTAATAATTTTAATTTAAAAAATTATACTTACATTTATAACTTTTTGGAAAGGGCGGGGGCAAATCCATGTGCAATAATAAATGGTGAATGTGCTATAATCATATTCCAAGGTATGCAAACTAATAAATGCGAAATAAATAAAACAATAAAAAATTATTTGTTTATGATAAATAAATGAATAAATGTATGTATGTAACGAGTTATAACACTGCAAACTGCAGCATCAGTCGGCGGATCTTACCTGAAAGAAAACATCTTCATCAATAACACTTCCTAAGTAAAATAAATCAGCCAAAAAACTTTAGGTATACTGCAGGTATTTCGGACTTTTTATGAAATTTGCAGATATTTTAAAGATTTCCACAATTATTTTGAGGAAAAATAAAAACAGTGTCTTTCGTTTTGGAAATATTGAGGTGTTTTAAAGGTTTCACACAGGTTTATTTTAGAGAGTCCGAAATGTTTACAGGTTATCTGAGGGAAAGTCCGAAATACTTACAGGTTACCTGCAGGAAAGTCCGAAATACCCGCAGGTTTCCTAAAAAAAACTTTTACAGGTTTTTTCCTGATTTATTTTTTTATTTTTTACCTGATTTTATCCACCAAGTCAGCATTGCAATTAAAACTTCATGTACGCACAAGTAGGAGGCAAAATTAGAAATAAACTGTTCTAATTGCAAAATTGCGCAATTTATAGGACTTATATTTACATATTTTTTTTCCCATCCCAGGGATGGAACACGGGCGCAGAATTCATACCACTATCAGTGTAAGAAAATTTTCTACTTCTTAAATCAACGATATTACAGGTAGAGAAATTTCTTAAACGGATTCCGGTATGAATTCTGCGCCCGTGTTCCATCCCTGCCATCCGTATGAAAAATTTAACTATTTGTCTTACAACCGTCGACAGAAAATTTAACTATATTTCTTTTCTTACGAAAAATTTAACTATTTGTCTTACAATCGTCGACAGAAAATTTAACTATGTTTTTTTCTTACGAAAAATTTAACTATTTTTCTTACAACCGTCAACAGAAAATTTAATTACATATTTTTCTTTACTAGAAAAAAATCCTCCTTCACGAGAAGGATTTTTTTGCAAACCATATTCAATTCTATCAATTCAATCAATAGTTATGATTTTTTGAAATGTCTACAGACCTATGGGAAATCCGTATATATATATATAATTTATTTGATTTTCACTTTTTATCGTATACATGGATTTGGGATAATTTTATTTTATTCTCTTCATTTGAATGATTTCATTTGTATATTTTCAGAAGATATAAACACGATTTAACAGCATCCTAATACATGTATATCCAGATTAGCGTGTTCGCTTTCCATATAGTATAATTATAGTATTAAATTAAAATTGAATTTGGTGCATTTAAAATTCATATGCAACTTCAAAAACTTTTATTTAATTTCAGTATTTTTTTTATTAAGTGAAACAAATTACGACGGTTTAAATTGTCATTTGTTGCCAACATTTACATCAAATTATGTATTCTATATTTCAGCTGAAGTAATAATAATCAAAGAAAAAATATTTTAGCTACCATAATTCTAATTAATTCATATATGACGCATTCGGAAATACTTCTTTGGCATTTTAAACATTATCATTAATTAATATTAAAATTGAAGCATTGAGATCGTTTAATGTTAAATTATTTAAATATTTTTTCTATTTCTTTAGAAATTTATAATCATTACAAAAAAATTAAGAAGCACCATGATCAAGATGAAATGTAATAACTTTTTTTAATTATGTTGTTGTTTAAATTTTATAAGTAAGAACTTTTTCTATTAATTTATTTATTCTCGATTACTTGAGAAAAATTCCTGCACAGCTGCAGTAAATTTTATATTAATGCAACTGGTGTATATAAATAATTCTTATTTTCACATTTTATTTTATGTTCATAAAATTAAATGCATTTGTTATAATTTTCGGCTATTCATTCCATGTTTTTGGAGAAACAAAATACGAATGAACAGCATACTGAAACATGAATACACTGCTGAAAAAATGCAACTTTGCTGCCAGAAATTCTGTGTAATTACAGAAAAATACGTTTTGTCAACGTAATGTTTTCGTAATTTACGATTTTTCCTCAAATTACAGAGAATTTCTGGCAGCGAAGTTGCATTTTCTTAATAGTATGCGTCAGATTAATTTTTTGTCTTTAAAAATTTGTTATTTGTAAAATTAAATTCGAGTTGAATTTTATGCATTTTAAATTTATATACATTTTTACAGGAAAAGAAAAGTCAAAAGAAATATTTTTCTGTAGCCAGTTTTTTTTTTTTTTTTTTTTTTTTTTTTTTTTGAGGGGGGGGGGGGGGGGGGGGGGGGAAAGAACTGAAATTCTCTTCATTCTGTTTCTCATAACTTTTTTAATTTACACGATGCTTATTTCGGGTTTTCATATAAGTAGCACAATACATTTGGCTATTAACTAGCGCATGCGTAGTTAAATATTATTCAGTGAAAATGCTCATATTTTTGCATTAAGATTGTAATATGCTGTGTCTAATATAGTATAGCAAATTTCCTAAAAATGGCTTTGCTCTGGGACTAACACCTTACATGTTATAAATAAAATGTGGCATTATTATTTATTTATTTATTTATTTTAAGACAGCGTTATATCTCCACGAATATATGTGGTACCTTCAAAAAAATTTATACAGATATTTAAATAAATATTCATAAACACACGTTTCAGCCAAAACGCACTTCCAGCATTACTTTCTACGTAGTTATCCAAAACATCTTGATATTTGTTTAATTTTTTACAGGTCTCCTTTTCCTCTTTCAGAAAAAATCTTTACAGAAATACATGAGTTATAGCATGTTATTTACACTTCCAAAGTTTCAAGATGATTCCTAAATAGTTTACCTAGTTCTTTGACGGAACATCAAAATTCAAAAGTGTCCAAATACTTGTTGATAGATAGTGCATATTGCATGACAATTCCTTGGGAAATGTAGTGTCAGTCACCCGTAAATTAATTTCAGCTTCTACCGTTATTTAATAACAATAACCACTATCCTATTTAAGCACAGAAAACTGCTGTAAAAATATGTTATTGCTGTCTGGTATTAGTGGTAGCAAAAAATGTCTAAAGGATACTTTCTGTAGGACTGAAACTACCATCTTCCATTGTATTATCATATCCTTTTAAACTAGGTGCTTGCCGCGTGGTTCGGAAACTTGGTAACAGTTGAAGCGGTAGACAGCGCCATCTTGCACAGATTGCGCGAATTTTTTATTTAACAGCCACCAACAAATTTTAAATGTGGGATATGATATACATAAAAGGCGAATAGAATCAAAGAAACGTCGATGATATATATCATATATCACCTCTTAAAATTATTGGTGACAGTTGAATAAAAAAGTCGCGTAATCTGTACCAGGTGGCGCTGTCTACCGTTTCAACTGTTGCCAAGTTTCCAAGCCACGCGACAGGCATGTAGTTTAGGAGGCTATGGTATTACCCTAAAACAAAAACTTTTACATTCTTAAACATACTTATATAAACAAACTAAATATTTAATCATAAAATATGACATTTCAGGGCATTATCTTTTTCCCGCATTTGAATCTAAAATAAGTGTTAGAAATACATTCCGTTGAATTAAAAGCAAGTAGAAAGGAGAAATTCTTTTAAAATAAATCTTTCCTAATTTAGACTGAATAACAAATACTGGTATTTCTTTAATTGCACCAAACAGCTTCAAGCAATTTTGACAATCTAAGAATTTAAATACGGCTAATTGCAGTTTAATAAAGGAAACAGAAACATTTTCCTCGTCACTTTTGAAATGAAACAGAAACACTTTCTTTTATTATTAAAATTAAATTCCTTTCACAAAAGCTGAAAATCAAAGAGATTTTTCGCATGTTTTGTCGCACTTAGTTGAATTAAAATTAAAAGAGGTAGTTACATTTCTTAAATCTGATAATGAAAAATTGTCATTTAAAATAAAACGAGTATGTTGTGGACATTATATATATATATATATATATATATATGTATTTAATATCGTTCTATATAATAGTGCCATCTACTAGTTAACACACAGAAAAAATTATCCATGACTTTACACAATAAAGATTTTATAAATGCAGTTTTAACCAATAGATACTAAGATGTCTTTTAATGGAATCTCTCAATATGAAAATATTAAGATACATAAATCCAAATTTAGTTTTTTTTTTTTTTTTTTTTTTTTTTTTTTATGGACAACTTGCATATGAAATTTGGTGCAATTATCTCTTACAGAAGCTGAGATAAAGCTTTAATACTTCGACCGGTGTAAATTCTAAAAATTTTTATATACATCATTAAAGTTTTTACAAAAAAAAAAAAAAAAAAAAAAAAAAAAAAAAGATTATCGAAATATTATATGTCACTTTTAAAATGTATTCTATATCATCTGCTCTATTTGGTGCATTAAATGAATTTTGAAACACGTTTTCTGTGAACATATAATTTTATTCTTCTCTTTTTTTAACATTGCATCTACATGTAAATCTATACTATAACAGTACTTGTTATTTTCTAAATAAAATATACAAGTGGATAATATATAAAGGAAACAAAGAAATAATTACAAGATAAAAAGAACTTTTTATATACCATGTTTTTAAATCTTCTGTTGAATCCTATAAATGCTACCGAAGGCAGCAGGAACCCAGAACAATTGGCTAAAAGTATTTAAAAAAATCATTGCTATCGTGTTTTGAGCTATTATAAAAGATTCAAATGGATTCAAAGATTCAAATCTTTTAAAAATATTTCACATTTCATCAGCAAATCATAAGTATCTCTTTACCAATATCCGTAAGATTTTCAAAACAACTTCTTCACTAAAAGTTCTTTAAAACTTTCCACACACATCCATGTAAATGAATTAATATTTAGTGAAAATAGTTTTTTTAATTAATTTTTACAAACAATTTTGATTTTTTTTTTAATGTGAATTATTTTTTAGTATTTTTTTACATTTTGTAAAACAGTATATATATATTGAGCTTTCCTGCGTCACTCGAAAATCTGCCGTTTTTTATGATATTTTTTTAATGTCTCTAAATTCTAATTTATTTTATTAAATACATTTGTGCAGAAATATAAAAATATAATAGCTTAACGATGAGATAGCTTACTCATAGTGGCATTAATTAAAAAATAATCATTTATTAGCAAGCGATTCTACATGTTTCAAAAAACATTTAATGTGTAAAAGCTCTTCAGCTTCTAGTTTGCTTATTTTGTTATTAAAATAGGAGCATAAAGTTTATCATATATAAACTTTAAAAACTGGGTAAGCGAGATTTCTTAAAACAATTTATTACATTTTTATGAACAATGACTTTCAATATAACTAGCTCCTTAATTGTCAGTAAGTTTAGTTCTATTATTGTTACTAATTGAAAAATTTTATTGTTGGTGGTACTTTATATTATACAATTAGCTTCCGAATATCTGTTAGAATTAATTGTATAATTGCCAAGTCTCCCGATTTTGGCAGGAAATTTCATACCAGAACTTTTCTATAACACGTGGAACATTAATATAAAATATTTCTATCAAAAAAAAAAAAAAAAAAAAATCTAAAAAAAAACTGGTAATAATCCTTTGTTAAAACTTGAAAATATTGCTAAGTCTGTATTTGTTATGTCAACATTATTATAAAAAACTACAATATTCACTGATTATCGAAGATTCCAAGGTGTTAGTGTTTATAGTTATTAGTGATAAAGTGATACTTTATACGTTTAGAGTGTATTATTTAGTATTTTTAAGGACTTTATTATCAAAATCTAAAGTATTTTTTTATTAACTGGAAATTCTGAAATTACGTTGGTGTTCATTAACAAGAGCATTTATTTGTAAGAAAAGCAAAGAACTTCTGTTCCTTCCAACATAAATGTGTTAATGTTTACCAATGTGTGTGTAAAAATATTTATTTGACTCTATGCATTTAAAAATTCTGACGTATATATAAGAATATTCTTCCCATCGTATTTTATCAATACTCACACACACACATATATATATATATATATTTTCTTTATGAACGTTGGCCTAACCGTTCGAGTTTTCAGCGGTTTTTCTTTGAAACACGCATAAATACGGGTGAAGGCACTTTAGAATTAGTCCCATGGGCGGCATTACACATAAGCCTACGTAATTAGTGTAAAAAATCTGTTTTAACCTACATATCACTAACTGCACATATTATTTAAAATATTAATTAAGATTTTCACTATTAGAATATCATTATTATTATTATTTTTTTTTTTTTTTTTTTTTTTACAGAAATCAATAAAAATGTTTTTGCAAAAATGCGTATTATTATAAAATTAGAATAGTCTTAATTTAAACATTTATATTCTCACCATTTCTGTATTACTGAAAAAAACAACAAAGAAACATAAAATTAAAAATATTTCATTACAATATCAAATTTAAAGCTATTTTAAATCACTAGTTAATTATTTTTTCTATTAGATGTTTTAAAACAAATGCTTGGTACATAAACGGGCATTAAAGTATTAAATGCAGCTTGACTAAATTTAATTACAAATTCCCATGGTCTTAGTTTTCAATTTATTACTTTCGGCTGAAGAAAATTTCTAAAGCGATCTGTTTAATTAAGTCTGTTTTATTTGCAAATGAAAAGTGGCAGCAGCTTTTAGGAAGAACATCTCGAGATTTATCTGTTTCACTTCTAGAATAGATTTCTAATAAAAGGCTTAGAACAAAATTTCTAATAAAATATAAATTATAATAATTTTTAATTTTTAATGTGTGTAAAATTTTTTTAAATAAAAACTTTGCATCATTGTTCCGCACACAATGTGTCATATTTAATATAAAAATAAAAATATTATTATTATTTTTTCCCCAACAAAAGTAAAAATGTTATGTTGCTGATCCATGTCTTTGTCTTTTTCCTAACCTGTCTATCTCTCTCCCTTTAATTTTATTTTTGACTGTAAGTGTGTCCATCTGTCTATCTGTTTATCTGACTGTTCATGCTCTACTTCTGCAAGTATTATTAAAGTATCTTGATATTAATATTTAATATTCATGTTTACTGTACTATAATCCGTATTAAAATTATGTAAGTAGCATAACTACTGATTTGTGCAAAGGGACTCCCAAAATATTTCTGATATTGTGATCTATGAGAGGTATTCTTTAAAATTGTTTGAATATCTCTATACTGTACGAAACATAACAAAATTAATGTACATTATTTAGATAATTATGATTTTGTTTACTGTAGAAGATGAGCCTAAAAAATTGTTTTGCAAAGCCCTACAAATTCGTTTAAATAAATAAGATAATTCATATGGAAATTGCTCTATAAGAATATTTTTTTTTATGTAGTGTCATTCTTTTACATTATTCTAAAATTTTTACACCCTTAAAAGGACTTATATAATTTTTAAACAGTATCAAGGGCTAAGCAAAAGTAATCGATTTTCTATTTTTTTTTTTTTTAAATAAGCTATAAATAAGTTTTTCTCAGATATTCTTAATTCATAATTCACGTAAAAATTAGAGGGACTCACAAAATAATAAAAAAAGCTTACATAATCTATATGAGATGTATTACTTTTATGCATGTTTGATATATTTATACTGCAAAAAACATTGCGAAATTAACCATCAAAATCCTAATGCATACAGAACACCAGCGGCTGAGCTCTACTGCGCTCAAAGCTGGTAGACGTAAGGTGCCAGGTTCGATCCCAGGTCGAGCTAGTCGGCCTAGCCGTTCGAAGTTTCCCGCAGTTTTCTCCGAAACTCGCGTAAATACGGGCTAGGATACATTAGAAAGACCCCCCACGGAGGGCATTATCCCCTCAGGCCGATGACCCTAGTGCAGTCAATCGGCCCGAATCTCCACAACCGAACACATCCTATATAAGTATGTTTTTAACAGAAAAATGCAAATACAAAATATGCTTTTCCTTTACAGTATCGTATTAAATAAAAGTACAGTTTCCAGAAAATTTATAGTCTAACGTAAAGTAAAAGTATGGTTTCCATTTGAAAAAATAGCGTTTGTTTCACATGCCCACCTATGTTACCTCATTTGTCAAATTATTTGAATAGAAGAAACTTTTAAAATTAATGTTCTTAACGAAATTGCTTTGTTTTTGAGATATTTCGGGATTTCGAGATTTTTTATTGGAACATAAAATTCAGGGCTCCACGGCCCCATACTCTAAAAATAAAAATAATAAAAGAAAATACATGATTTAAAACACATTTTCCCCCTTAACAAAATTCTGTAAAAAAAAAAAATAAATAAAGAAAAAAAGGGAAGAAAAGTAAAGAAAAGAAAGAAAAGAAAAGAAAGAAAAAGAAAAAGGTTTTAATTTTAAAATTTTGTGCTTTTGTCACGTGGGGTCTCGGGGACCCATCTGTAATACCCCATGTAAAAGATCGTTTAAATGTACAACACTTTTGTAATTGTTTTCAGCAAAATTTCTTTTTTATTATGATGTTTTCGAGTTTCCATATTTTTTATTACAAAATAGGATTTCAACCCTCCTACTCCAAAAAAAAAAAAAAAAAAAAAAAAAAAAAAAAAGAGCTATACACGATTTAAAACAGTTTTTGTTTTCGTTTAATCCGATTATGTTAAGAAAAAATATTGTTTCCATTTGAAAAGTATGAAGTTTGTATCACGTGTGGCCCCTGGGGCCCACCTATGATACCTCATATGCTAGATTATTTCAATGCATGGAACTTAATCAATGTGTTAAGCGAAATTACTTTATTTTCCAGATATTTTGGTGTATCCAAACCTTTGAAACACCCTGTGACCCTGTGAGAGAGAAATGATACCTTTCAACCCCAAAAGTATTATTTGTAAATCAGTAAGTATTAATTACAGCTCAAATCTGAAAAAAAAAAAAAAAAAAAAAAAAAAGAAAAGAAAAGAAAGAGACTGAGAGAGAGAAAATATCTTTTTCTGTCCTCTCTTCAAATCTCCCTTTTCTCTAATTAATTAAATTCACTGCCTTGCATAATTAAGATCAATGTCGGAAATAGTTTTTTAAAAAAAGTTAAAGAAGATTTTTTTTTATCTTTACTATCCACACATCTAAATTTATGCGAAAATTTAAAATTTTCTTTCAAAAATATTTTATGTTAATATTTTGTCTAAAATTTAAAATAAAGCTAGAAAGTTGTTATCGCTATACTACCTAGATGTAAGTAAAAGCATCGGTAAACGGTGAAAAAAAAAATTATTAGGAGAGTGTGACAACGCATATGTAAACAGAGTCAGCAAGAATGTTGTGAAGTCCTGCATATCGATGAATTGGCAATTTTAAAGCAAAACCATCTACTGTGACCTAACCTGCTCGATACCGCCTCGAGGAGAACCAGAAGCTTTCCCCGGACCGAGCGCTCAGAGAACGGAATGCACTCACCAGCCCAGCTGCTTTTAAGCATTAAGCGTATTTCAAGGGAAAAAAAATCCCAAAAAATATTTTTTAACATAAAGATCTTGATGTTTGATTTAATATTAATAAATTGCACATAAGAGACACTTTTTAATGCAACTTACGTAATTTTATCAGTAAATTTAATATAAAACTTACTTATAAAACTTACTATAAAACTTACTATACTAACGAAAAATACAACCCTAAGCTCGGAAGGAAAGTAAGTTTCTGAAAAAGGCATCTCTAATTTTTTATAAACATAAAACTCTTAAAACTTTCCCTGAAATGAAAAAAGAAAGCTCATCAATAATGCTCTTTAAACACCACTTAAAGATCTCCGTGATCCAACAAACAGAAACATGTGCGTTTGTTTATATAAACACAATTTCCCCTTTCCATTAATGAAACCAAAACCTAACTTCAACATTTCAAAGCTACTTCCTCCCCAAATGCTATCATGAAAATCTGTTATATTTTACGGCCATCTACTAGCAATAAAAAATACCAATAAAACGTTCCAGTTTCAAAAGTCATATATCACTGTGCACATAGCTTCCTGCATGGATATCAATTGCTGGCGAATATGCCTTCTTGGGATGTGAGCACGAGGTTTCTTCCTAGCGTATATGCCATCATGGGCTTAAATGTATTAAACAAAACACGAATAAAAGTTCATATCATAGTACAACGAAGTAAAGCGTAATCATGATGTTTTGCTACAAATTGCAGAAAATGGTAACGAGAGCTTATGCAGTAGGAGTGAATGTGTATGAAACAGAAGCAGTGAGCACAAAATGTATTTATAACTAAATCAAGCGCTTCCACAATGTAAAGGATGTGGATGATAAAGTGCACTAGAATCAATGGAAAATAAGCAGAACCACAGTAAACACATTTTTTACTTATTGCTTCTGCATGTATAGGGAATAGTAGCACTGACTAAAAAATTGTATTTATGACTGAATCAACACTGTAAAAGAAACTATTAAAAAATAGAAAAATTTCTGTAAAAATGAAAATTTTCTACGTAAAACTTTCGTTTTCTGAAACTGCTGAAATTTAACTTACATCATTCATAATTCGTTAAAAGAAACATCTTTTTCTAGCTGCAATCTGTAAACATTGGTACAGATTTCTCAGATTGATTAAATATTTTTTCTGTTTTGCACATGAAAGTTTGGTATCAAGGGAGGATTGAGCAGAGCTAATTAGCAGAATTTTTATTTAGTGACTAAGAGGTAATATCGACGCCTACAATGCTGTAGGTTCTGATCATGTCAGGTAGAACTCAAAAATTTATTCAATGCGAGAATTTTATGGTGTGCACTATGAAAACTATTTATTGTATATATTCAGACGTATACATTCTGTGTTGTTGACATTTTCTGTATTGTTTTGTTAAAAATATACATATATATACATGTATATATATTTGTCAGTGTATTTTTGCATAGCATATGTATATTCTCGGCAACATTTTCGCCAGGAACTTTTTGCTACATAAATAACATGATTTTTTCCCCTTTTCTTTTTAGTGAAACGCTTCCACAATTGTAAGGCCTTTTAATATAAACTTTGTTAGGGCCGTCTGAAAACGAGTAAAAGCCCAAACCTGTTGTTAACACATTTTTTATTTAACGTTTCTGCATGTGTAAGGAACAGAAGCACTGAGTAAAAAATGTGTTTACGAGTGAATGAAACACTACATTATTGGTTATACAGTATATTCGCAACATACGGGACCGCACTTTTCTAACAAGAGTATAGATTTTCGCATTATTCATCAAACTGTTTAGACGCTCCTTGTGTACTGAGACATACTAATTCTATAGTAATTTTAAATATTGATGCTGCAAGTCTCATTATAAAACTAGATTTTTAATTTTTCTTCAATACTTACTAAAAAAAAGAAAATAAAAAACTGATATAAAACTGCTTATGAAAATTTTTTAAACTTTTGCTTTGGTTAAGGCATTTAGGTTGGTGGGAGGTTAAGCACATGACAGCCTTGAAAAAAGAGTAGGATTGTAATATTGCTTTCATTATATAATTTTATAATGTACACGAATGAAGTTTATAGATCATCATATCACTAAAAAATAGCTATGCACGTAAAGATAAAAATTTTGACTAGTATGCATACTCTTCATATTTTAATACAAATAAACAATTTTTAATAAAGTAATTTTAAATTCTCTGCGTATTGCGGAAAGAAAGAAAAAAAGAAAAAAAAACATTAGATCAGTAAACGGATATGATTAAGTCGAGGCAGCCAATTTGTTAATACTTTTATATATGTTATATATATTATACGGCAATTAATTGGTAAATGTAGGGTCAGTCACCCTCAAATTATTAGTACAATAATCACTATTATATCTAAGCACAAAAAACTGCTGTAAGAATATCGTAAAGATATGATTAATTAAGTATCGTAAAGTAGCAAATAATTTAGGAAAGGTACTTTCTGTAAGACTGAAACCATCATGGAATTACCCTAAAATAAAAACGTTTGCTTAAACATAGTAACATTTAATCATAGAATATGACACTTCAGAGCTTTATCTTTTTTCCCGCTTTTGAATTTAAAATAAATATTAAATATACATTCTGTTACATATTAAAAGCAAGTAGAAATGAGAAATTCTTTTAAAATAAATCTTTCCTAATTTAGACTAAATATCAAACACTGGTATTTCTTTAATTACACAAAAAAGCTTAAAGTAATTTTGACAATCTAAACATTTAGAAAGGTCAAATTGCAGTTTAATAAATTAAACAGAAGCATTTTTCTTTGTCACTTTTGAAATGAAACAGAGACACTTTCTCATGTCATTTAAATTAAATTCCTTTCACAAAAGCTGTGAAAATAGAAGATATTTTCCGCATGTTTTGTTGTATTCAGTTAAATTAAAAGTAAAAGTGATAGTTACATTTCTCAAATGCGTTAATTAAAGTTTGGCATATAGAATAAAACTAGTATGTTTTAGACATCATAAAAATTTCTTTTATATCATTCTACGTAATAGTACCATCTACTAGTTAACATACAGAAAAAAAAAATAATCATGGCCTCTTACAATAAAGATTTTATGTATGTAGTTTTGAGCAATTTTAATCAATATATGTTTAGATTCCGTTGTATGGAAGTTCTCAGATGTGAATATTAGCAACGCAATCTATCGTGTAATATACATCCAACTTTAGTTCATTTTCTTTTTAAATGATCCTCTTGCATATCAAATTTGGTATCTTGCAGAAGTTGAGATAAAGCCTTGATATCTCTATTGGTGCAAGTGTTGAAATTTTCAATATATGTCATTATAGTTTTCACTTAAAAAGGATTTAATCGAATTACTATATGTCACCTTTAAAATGTATTATTATATATCCTTTTCCAGTGCTATATTTGATGGATTACATTAATTTTGAGACACATTTTCTATATACGCATAATATTATTTTGATTTTTTCTTAATAATGCTTCTACATGTAAATCTGTAATATGACAGCACCTAAAAATTTTGAAAAAAAAAAAAGATGCAAAGGGAAAAAAAAAAAAGATTTATGATGCTTGTATAATGAATTTTTAAATGGGATATCTGAAATTGTTTTAATCCTTTCCGGCACAGAGTAATTCTGTTCATTTAAAACCAACAGCCACCGGAATTCAAAAACCGTATTAGAAGACAAAAAATAAATGACGTTTTACCTCTGTATTGTAGAAGGAAAAGTCTATAGAAAATTTCTGGAATGAGTTTTTGCACTTGAGAACTAAAATTAGGTGTTGCTGCAGCTGCAACACTGTGCCGGAAAGGGTTAATGATAGCCGGAAAAAAATAAGCTAAAATTGTTTATAATGTATTTAACCTATTAGATGTAATTATGCAATTACTTTTAGAAATATTTCCAAAACTGAAATATATACATATTATATATATATATATATATATATCGGTTTGAATATATTTTTATTATTTGTTTTTTGCTTACATTGTAATAGCAAAATTATTTGTCCCAGACGCACATTATTATTATTATTATTATAATATATTAAACACTTTTTTTTTTTTTTTTTTTTTTTTTAGTTATAGGCAGCTTTTAATAATTGAAATGTCAAATTTTCTGAAATTAAATGTACAAATATGAAAAAATATGAACATTTTGAGCTTCATTTATGCTTTTATTTACTTTTATTCAAAAGTTATTAACAAAATTTGAACAGTCGTCAAAGTCGAACTTTATTGCATTTCCAAACTATAATTTCCAACACTAATGTCTCAAAGGTATTTCTTCTCCCCTATCTGCAAGGTTTTCAAAAAAAAAAAAAAAAAAAATTCTTCACTAATGTCCTTTAAAACGTATCTCACACATTTATATATGAATTAGTATTTAGTAAAAATAATTTTGTGTAATTATTTTTTACATTATTTTTTTTTCATGTGAAAACTTTTAGTATTTTTCCCGTTTAGAAAACTAGTTAACTTTTTAATGTCTCTAAATTCTAATTTATTTCACAAAATACGTTAGCAGAAAAATTTTATTACCATAAAAATGCAATAGGTTAACTGTGAGATTGCTTGCAAGTAGTGGTATTAAGTTAAATATATATATATATATATATATATATATATATATATATATGTATATATCATCTATTTGCGAGCTATTCCATATATTGCAAAAATAATTTAATGTGTAAAAAATTTTTAGCCTATAGTTTACCCATGATAGAGTATGGATATAATGTGATAGATGAATGAATAGTGATAGAATATAGTAAGAGCATGTCAATTCTCATATCTCACACAGAGCACTCCTTCTTAGGCTCAGAACCCTAGAGCAGTCAATTGGCCTTAAACCTAACACTAACACCAATTCTCATATCTAAACTTTGAGAAATGCATAAGCGAGATTGCTTAACCCTTTAACGCTCGGTAGTATAAATGTGAAACCACCTGCAGCTACAAAAACTTATCCCAGAAATGCTTTAGCAAAAATTTACGTTTATAATGTAGCAGAAAAGGCCGTTTTTTTAAACCTTAAAATTTAAAATTTCTTTTAATGTAATTTTGTTCGTGAATTCCGGTGGCAGTGTATAATTTGAATGATCCGAATTACCTTGCGCTGCAAAGGGTTAAAATAATTCCTTATATTTTCATAAAAAATGTCATTCAATATCCCTTAGACCCTTCATTGTCAATAATTTTAGTTTCTTTCTCTTTTTTTTTCTCTCTTTTTTTTTAATTGCAATTAAACTAAGAATTTTAATGTTGGTAACACAGTTATACTATACGATCAACTTCAGAATATCTCTTACAATTATTTATATAATTCCCATGTCTTACACGATTAGGTGAAAAATCTCATACCAGAAATTTCTTATTTCGACGGGGAAAATTAAAAAGAAAATATTATAAAATTGAAAATTTTAGTAAGTATTATATTTAATAACTGGAGACTTGGCGTTGGAATATTAAAACCCCGAATAAACTACTACGTCAGAAACGCCAAAAGAAAAATATTGGAAATGCTTACAGCTGTTTCGGTAGCCTAAAGCGTACGGTCTTCAGTGCAAAAAGGATTCTGAATCAGGAGAAGTGCTCGTATATATAGGAGAGGGGCCGGATTTAGTTCAACCAATAGGATTACGGGAAAGGTGGGGAGAGTGGCCAATAGGAATTAGGAAAGTTAGCTGTGTAAACAGTAGAAAAATTAAGAAAATGTGGACTGAATATAAAATTTCCAACAGTCAGACAAATAAGGAATAGCGAAATCACAATTTACAAGGTTTTTAAAAATTTTATAACTATGAAAAGCTTCAAAGAAATCGAGTTCATGAATGGATTTAGGTCTACAAATTGTTTTAGCTGAATTAAATTTAAAATTATGATTTTCCTCCCAGCAATGTTTAAATTACGTCCGCAAACAAGAAACCAATAAATCGGCTATTTCTAAACATTGCTGGGAGGAAAATCATAATTTTAAATTTAATTCAGCTAAAATAATTTGCAGACCTAAATCCATTCACGAACTCGATTTCTTTAAATCTTTTCATATTTATAAAAATTTTAAAAACCTTGTAAATTGTGATTTCGCTATTCCCTATTTGTCTGACTGTTGGAAATTTTATATTCAGTCCACATTTTCTTAATTTTTCTACTGTTGACACAGCTAACTTTCCTAAATTCCTATTGGCCACTCTCCCCACCTTTCCCGTAATCCTATTGGTTGAACTAAATCCGGCCCCTCTCCTATATATACGAGCACTTTTCTTTTGGCGTTTCTGACGTAGAAGTTTTTTCGGGGTTTTAAGTATTATATTTGTTATGTCGGTTTATTATAAAAAACTACAGCACTCACGGATTATGGATTTTTAAGATTTCAAACTTCTAATATTTAGTTATTAATGACAGAGTAATCTTTTTTAGAATATATTATTCATTTAGTTATTTTTTTAAAGACGTAATTATCAAAATATGATGGATTTTCTAATTATTGAATATACTGAAACTCCATTAGTGTTTATTAACAACAGAATGCTAATTTATTTACAGCGCAAATCACTGCCGTTCGTTCTAACATAAACATGGTAATATATTGTGCATGCGCGTGTATAAATTCTTATTTGACTACAGTTACAAATTATTACGTATTTATATCATACCTGCCAACTTTCTAATTAACATTCCATAAAGTTGTTAGTACCTGCCCCTTTTTCCACGCCATTTTATTTATAGAAAAATGACCTCCAAATGTAATTATGATTGTGTTGTTTTCCAATCAATCTTCAATAAATAAATCAGGCTGGAGTCTTGAAAACGAAACATAGAACGATAAAATAATTTCAATATTTTTAATCAAACTGCACACACTTCACAAATTACGATCAACAGATATTACTGAACATAAACATTTGTATTTACAACCTATTATATACAGAGGGCCCAAAAATTAAAGTAAATTCGAAAAATACTCGCACAGTAGCGACATAACGATCAGAACTTCCTTCTATCTTCGCCGGTAGCGGTAAACAGAGCACCATTCCGGTTTCACCCGCTTCAACTGGAGCGGAGTTTAGTTGTTCTGCAGTAATTGCTGGACTTAAGAAAGGAACTATTAAAGCTGCTCTAGCTTTGCAACAGATTGAATAAGAATAAAAATTCTCTAAAGAAAGGCTGATGTGAAAAAATAGGCGGCTACTAATGATTTTACGGAATACGAATTAGAATGTTGGCAGGGATGTACAATAATGCATTTTCTTTACTATTTTATTAAAATAAATTGTCTTTAATTATTTTCTTTTCATTATGCAAGTGTGCCTAACCGTTCCCGTTTTCAATGGTTTACCTTTTAAACACGGGCAAGGACACTTTAGATACAAACCCATGAAAGGCATTACACACGGTTTCTAATTACAAACCTTGGTAATTAGATTAAACAGTTTATTTTACCAATTCAGTACTAACAACTCTTAAAGTCGGCAGCAAAATTATGGGGGCGCTAGGAATAATTCCTATGTTAAAAAGTACACTTAATACTGTTTTGTTAAATAAATCCTTGTCTGAGAACATGACTCGACAAGGATCAATTTAACAAAGCAGTATTAAGTGTATTTATATAAATATAGGAATTATTGCTAGAGCTCGAACAACTTTGCTGCCGACTGTATTGTTTAAAATATAATTAAGATTCTTACTATTAAAATATTTTTATTATCTTACACAGACACCAATAAAAGTAATGTAGCAGAAATGTGTACTATCTCTAAAAATAAAACAGTCTTAGTATAAATATTTATGTTCTAACAATTTGTGTTTTAATTAAAAAAAGAAAAAGAAAGAAAGAAAAGAAATACCAAAAGAAAGAAAAAAAGAAACACCAAATTAAAAAACTTTCTCATTAAAATATAAAATTTCAAACTATTTTAAATCACTAGTTAATTATTTTTTCTTTTAATTGTCTTAAAATAAACGCTTGATACGTAAACGAGCATTAAAGTATTAAATGCTGCTTGACTAAATTTAATTACAGATTCCCATGATCTTAATTTTCAATTTAATATTTTCGGCAGAATAAAATTTCTGAAGCTATGTGTTTAATTAAGTCTGCTTTATTTGCAAATGAAAAGTGGCAGTAACTTTTAGAAAGAACATCTCCAGATTTATCTCGTTTCAGTTCTAGAATAGATTTCTATTAAAATGCTTAGAACAATATTTCTTATAAAATGTAAATTATAGTAATAATTACTTTTTTATATGTGTTAAAAATTTTAAATGAAAATTTTGCATGATTAATAAATAAATAAATAAATAAATAAATATATATATAGAGAGAGAGATAGATAGATAGATATTTTTTTTCTCAACCAAGGTGAAAATAGTTATGTTACTGATTCATCTCGCTGTCTTCCCCTCCCCCATCTGTCTATCTCTCTCATTTTATTTCTGTCTGTCCGTGTATACATCTGTCTTCCGGTGTGTCTATCTATCTGTTTATCTGTCTGTTCACGCTCTACTTCTGCAAATATTATTAAAATATCTTGATATTAATATATGATATTCATGTTCACTATACTATACTCCGTATTGAAATTATTTAAGTAGCATAACTGCTGATTTCTGCAAGGGGACTCCCAAAATATTTCCGATACATTGCGATCTATGAGAGGCATTTCTTTAAAATTTCTTGAATATCTTTATACGGTGCGAAACATAACGAAATTAATGTATATTATTTAGATAAATATAAGCATCATTACTGTAGAAGAGGATGTCATTAGACTTAAATATTGGTTTACAAAGCCCAACAATTATCTTTAAATAAATAATGGATATCACATGTAAATTGCTCTAAAGGTATATGTATTTGTGTAGTGTGTCATTTTTTTACACTATTCTAAACTCAACCAAAGTAATATAATAGTCCAAAAATATAGAGCCGGCATTATATTTTTGAACTGTTATTTTACTTTGGTTGAGGGGATTTTATCAAGCATTGCTATTGTTATATTTAATTTACCATTAATTTTTAGAATTGCGCTGTTATCTGTGATTTTTTTTTTTTTTTTTTTTTTTGGGGGGGGGGGGAGGGGAGTATGCTAGTTTCGCCATGTTTCCGAAACCTGTTAGGTCTTTTTAATATTCTTAATTGTCTGTTCTGCTGCTCCAACACCCACTTAAAAGGAAGCGGAAGGGTGTTTTTCACATGAAATGTTATTTTTACAAATGTTTTTGGACATTTTAATTCGTTGTTTTATGTTTATTAACGTTTTTTCTTCTTAACCACTCCCACTTATCTTAAACTTTTAACGTTTTTTCAAAACTATATAATTTTTGTGTAATTTTTAGTGCTGCCTTTGGCGCCTTTTTTATACAAGCACACTTTAATTATTATCTAATTAATATATATATATATATGTATTAAGGGTTAAACAGAGTAACTAGTAAGTGCAGTTGGAAATTATTTCCTAATCTACGGAACCCATGTGATTTTTCTTTCTATTTAAACCTAAAAAAAATAAGTGAAAAAGCGTTTCAGTAAAAGTAAAACAACTTTCATAGCCATCTCTTAATTGAGTTGTTAAACCCCTCAATGAATAATTTATTTTAAAATATTTGAGTAAAATGTAATTAAATGTTTTTTTTTTTTTTTGAATATGTATTAATAAAAAAAATATTAAGAAAAAAATATTTTGCATTCTATAATACAAAGTTTTATTTAAAAACTGATATAAAAGTATAAAATTTTGAAAAAAGCTACAGATTTTTCCATAAGACGTTTTACTAATTTATTCGTTGTTCTAGTATTCAGATACAGCATTCGGAGCATTTGTTTTAAACTGACTGAAATTAAATATTTTTTTTTAAACAAGAATTCTTTTAAAAACACTTCTGAATCTAAAATATTTAAAAATAGGTACATTTTACTTTAAATGTTAAAGCATATCTAGTTTTTATAGAGAACTAACAAGCTTTGCCCGCTTTGCTGGACACTACTATATTCATATAAGTTCTCAAAATTTCATAAAAAAAAAAAAACACTAAAATTAGTTGAAATCAAAGTTAACGTTCCCGCTGCGTTCGATAGACATATTTTCTTTTCGCAGCATGAGGAATTCGGATCCCCACTGCCATCGGCACGACTTACCCTATTTTCACTCCACCCTCCCACATGTTAAGTTAGAAGTTTCGCGAAGTCCCACTAAAATACCTACTATATACACTTAATCAACAATCGAACACCAAAAATCGCATTCTGAGGTAATTTAAAGTAGATGTAGCTTGAATTTTTTTTCGTCCCCCCCCCCCAAAAAAAAAAAAAAAACTGTTCGAATTTCGTAAAATCCCTTTACAATGCGTGTTGTATGCACATAGCCAACCAGCACATAAAAAAATCATGTTTTTCAGATAATTCGGGGCAGAGTTATATTTAAAAATATTATTTCCCCCCCCCCCCCGCTGTTAAAGAGTGGAAAGAGGGAATTTTGAACAATCTCTTTATACTACGTGTTGGATAAGTATAATCAACCCACACGTCAAAAAACACTTTCTTAAGATAAATTGGAGGAAACCTACAGATGAAAACGTGTTTATTGCCCCCTCTGACCCCAAGGGGGAAAGAGGAGAGTTCATAAAATCTTGTAACAACATAGGTATCGGATACATATAAACAGTTTAGGCACCGAAGTTCGTGACCGCAGCTTCCATAGATTTCCCAGAACAAATTTAGCGCTAAAAGGGAAGGTTTCGAATTTGCCCACTCATACCCCCCCCCCCCCCCACCCAAGCCAAAAAAAAAAAAGGCATTACAAAAAAACAAAACTGGGTTTTGGAAATAGCCTAAAGAAGACTCAGGGCGGTCGCGCGTGTATCATTTTTAGCAGAACTGTACTAAAAAATTTGGAATTTGCGAAATTCACCCCCTTCCTAAATCGATTTTCCTTCTCCCCCATTAAAAATCAAAAATTCTAAAATCGCAGAAAAATTTTATTCATTTATTTATTTATTGCACTTAAGTCTAGCCTCTCCATGTGCAATTTCTTCACCGTAAAGTAATTTGGAGACGAGTTTTGCATACAAACATGTTTTTGCCTCCTGCCCACCCTTACTCTAGAGAGGAAAGAGGGTATTTCGTAAAATCCCGTTACTATAGGTACACTCTTAAAACTGTACCTCTTATATATAAGGCACGAGCGCACTGTGCCTTCTATTATTATAATATAAAAGGCACATTACCAATGTGCCTCTGATTTTAAAGGGAAACGTTAAAGGCACGACGAAGTGAAAGGCACAGTCAACGCAACGAATTATATCAAAGGCACAAAACTTCATTTGTGCCTTTGAAAACAATTCTTTCGAGTTTCAGAGGTACAGAATCCAAGTCGCGCATGCGCAACTTCCATGTAACCATCATGCATCGGGATATTTTGGTCGAGAAGGCAGCCATTATTTTCTTGTGTCTCGTACGGTCGTTCGCTTCGGTTTATTATGATTATTGTGTTATTTTTTATTGTTTTTATTTTCTACAAATTTTTTTTTTTAAGACTGAAGTAATCGTCCTCCTCCTGTTGAGCATGAGGTACAACATGAATTGTGTGAACAATTATTGAACAAGAATTGTGTGTGAATTCTACAAGTGAAATAAGTAAGTACATTAAATCAATTAATCTTAATTTATTTTGTAGATGTATGTTAAAAAAATGAAATCGAAAATAGTTATATTGCACTACATTTTATATTAGAGTAATAGAATAAAGATATAAAATTTCCAGGTATCCACTATTTATTATTTGAAATTTTGTGTGCTCAGAAATCGAAGCAACTCCTTCCCCTAATGCTTAATAAGCATATCAGTATTGAGTTTTTAATCAGAGAGCTTACGATTAACATTATTAAAAACAGGTTTTCTAATAGAAATTTTAAATGTTTGATCCACTAAATAGTTAATTATCCACCTTTGTACAATAAAAATAAATAAAATAATAATTTAGCTTTTCTGACCATTATATTCCCCCATTTAGATGGGCTTAATACTTCAGCAGAATTTGCAAGAAACATTTATTTCGGATAATAATCATTATCCGATATCTGCAAAGTCATTAATGATATCACATAACCATTGTCAATACACTATTGCCATTGTAAAGCTAGCTTTTCTTCAGCATTTGTGAGCTTTTGCACCTTAATATTTTAGATGTGGTAGATAAGTCACCATATGTGCTAGTATGATGCATTAAAAGTGTCTTTAGTAAGGAAGAAGTAGAACAATTACTTAGCTACATCTCTCTTATTTTCAGGCACATAATGAAATCTCAGACAGATACTTTATTTTGTTTATTCCTGTCTTCATCAGCTAATGATAACACACTGGAAAAGAGTTTTGATTTAGACTTTACAGACAGGAACAATTTCTTTTAGTTTATTTTATATAAGAAAAATTTAGATTAAATCAAAACTTCTGTAGTGAAAATAAAAACAGATTTAATTTAGATTTGAAAATTTTAAAGCTTTAGTTGGATTAAGAATGGATTTATTCAATTTTTTTTTTTTTTTTTTTTTTTTTTTTTTTAATATGAAAAATCACTTTAAAACATATCTTCTTATTTGAAAAAATATAAATATTACATTATCTCTTTATTTTTTAAAAATAAAAATAATTTGTGAACTAAATTTCCAAAATCTCCTCCATGCCTATTATACATTCCCTAATTAAAATAATGCTTAGAATTGTTGAGTAGATTATATTGTGATAATTAGAAGATAAAAAATATGTAGTATATGTGAAATGAATAGAAGAGAAATCTTGAAATAAAAATAAACCTGTGCAAGCAACAAAATGTAGTTTATATGAATGTAACCCCGAAGAACATGATGAATTGGTTCAGTGTTCTTTAAAACTGTGTTGTTCGAGACGGGAAAAAAAAAAAAGGATTCAGTTTTGAATTCATATTGGTAAGCACTTCTAAGATATCTTATATGTAGTGACGCATATTCTCTTATTATTTCTTTGTTCTTTTTTATTGTACAAATACTAGCCTCATTCAAGTTCTCTACCTTTGCAACAACTGATAATTTTTGTCCTTTCTTTAGTCGGTTCAAAATTTATACTTTAGTTTCAAGTGTGAAATTGTACACCTTTTTCGAACTACCTTTTGACTTTCTGCAGACATTTTGTAAATTAAGGATTAAAAAAAAAAAAAAATTGGTTGAAATTATTAAAAATTTGAAACTCAGGATATCCTGCACTTTATGCTCAAATGAGTTCAAACTTCCATTTTATGAAAATTTCAAAATATCTATCAAATTTATACAAAAAAAAAAAATTATGGTTGACGAGTATTTCCCTTATTTTTCACAAAATAAATATAATGGGAAAACGTAAACAACATGGAATTTCAAAGAAATATCGCAACGAAATTTGAATTGCATACTTACATATACATTTGTAAGTAATGTGTATTTATTTCAATTAAAATGGAATGGAAGCTCTCTAAGATTAAAAAAAAAAAAAATCCATACTTTGTATTTATTTTAAGTTGAAAAATAAAGTGCAGTATTGAACTGAAAAAACTTTTCATTTGTTTTACAGTCAACTCCCTCTAACTCTCAAAAGTTTTGTCCAGAGGTTGTGCAAATAATAGGAATTTTCAAATTAGAGATCATTGCCTCTGTTTACAGTTTTCTTTTGCAGATACAAAGTCAGTTATTATTAATTAGACAGACATCAAAACGGAAAGAGGATTTTTAATAAATTTTAGAATAAATATTTCTTCAATATTAATAAAACTAATCTATCACATTCATATATGATGGTAAATAATTTAAGCATATTCAAATAATTGGTACCTATAAAATGTAAACAAACATATTTCAAAAATACGAAACAAAATATTTTTGAAAGTCTGGAAATAATATTCATCGCTGATTAATTTTGTTAAACATTCATGTAATAATGGTTTATTTTCAGCGTTAGTCTGTATGAATTGCAGGATAATAAATATAAGACTGTTACTCTCCCCCAACCACCCTCCTCCATTTATGTTTCAAAGTAAGGATTATGCTAAAAGTTTGATAAAAAAAATAATTATATAAGATTTAAAAAAAAAAAAAAAAAAAAAAAACTTTTTATATACCATGTTTTTAAATTTTCTGATGAGTCATTAATAAAATACGCGAGGCTAAAAAATAATATTTAAGCACATGGAATCAGTTCAGTGAAATAATAATAATAGTGGAAAAAAAGTTGGTTTTAAAAATATTACTCCTTTTAGAACAATGTATATTAGCATCGTGCATTAGCACTTATCAATGTGTATAAAATTTTTAAATTGATAATGACGTCAATTTTTGTGAAATGCATAATTTAACTTTTTATAATTTTTTCACATTCACATTGAATTAAATGTATTTATTTTTATGTCGAAAGAAAATGAACTTGTAATTTTTTTGCCGGCAACAATTAAACTATAGCTAATTTTTTTAATGGCTATTTATTGCTATTAAGAGCTTATTATTTTCATATTTTAATTAATTAAAAGAAAACTATTCAAAAATCTGACTTTGAAGTATTGTGTTGTCACCAGGTTCTGAGTTACTGTGAAAGTTTCAAATGTCTAGCTAGTAGGGAAATTAGTTAAAAATAGATTGCAAGATTTGTACCGGACAAACAAACAAACAAGAATTGAAGTTAATAAAAACATGGTAATAAAAAGTAAAAATGTGAGAAATGTGAATTTTTTTGAAATATGAGATGCAAATTTCTTTTAGATTAAAAAAGGAAGGATTTGCAGATTAGAGGGAGTTGACTGTACTGTATGTGACTATAAGGAAAATAAAGTTTTTATGACATTTTGTAATACAGTAAATAGTAATTATTGCATACTGGTTCTTTTAATTAACTGGATTACGTTAAGAGCTGTCTTATCAGAAAGTATAAGCAAGTGATCCAAATTATTATTTATTACCAGTTAAAGAAACAAAATTGTCTAAATTATAAAACTTTATACTGTTTAAATTGAAATTGATTTTTTTTTTACTGGATTTTGAGTATTTTGGAATGTGATCATCAGATACCGAGGCTAATTAGCTCATTTTGATAAAAAAAAAACTCATAATTATTAACTAAATATGTTATTAAATTTGTATAGGTATATTTAAAGTTACTTAAAGTTCTTTATAAGATCAATGCATCCATTGTATCTTACGAATCTGCAATTTATAGAATAAATTTTTAAGAAAAACAGTTTCTTCCATTTCTTCCACTTGGAAGAAACCTATTTCTTCTGGCCGGTTTTTTCCGCTTTGGAAGAAACTTGCCAACCCTGTTTTTTTGTTTGTTTGTTTTAATGCTTGCGAAGCAAGCATACAGCAGCTAGTGTACTGATCGCAGCCTATACAAATTTTCATGCATTTACTGTCTTATGAATCGCTAATTAGGGGTATCCAGTGATTTATTTTTGGTTTTAATGCTCGCATGGCGAGCAAACAGCAGAAAACATTGAAACTACGGCTCCATCAATTTTCATGCTTTTACTGTTTCATGCCCCATGAATTAGGGGTGTCCAGTGATGTTTTTTTTTTTTTTGTTGTTGTTGTTTTAATCAGGGTACGCCAATTTAAATCAACTTGATTAAAATCACTTTGATTAAAAAAAAAACAAAAATCATTGATTTAAATCAAAAATGAAATTTTACAATTTTGGGTCAATATGTAGTTTTATATAGTCTTAGAACATAAGAAAACTTGAACTTACTTGTTATTTACATCAAATACCCCCTCCTCCCAAAAAATAAATAAAATATCTGTGTTTATTAATTTTTAAAATGATTCTTTTAATTTTTTACAACTCTATTTTTATCTTCTATTCTTATTTTGAAGCTAACTACGTTCATTTGCAGCCAAATTTTTTTATACAAAGCCTTAAATTCTCTGCCCTGAGTGTTTTTTTTTTTTTTTTAAGGATAATAAATATTGTATCATCTGAACTGAAGCATTTGATTTGTCTGTCACTCTGTCGTTCATGTTTAACTTTTCTTATATCTAATTCTGATTACTATGTTTTTTAACTGGCCAAGACATTCTTAAGCAATTTTTCCCTTTTTACTTAGCTTTTATAAAATTAGAAATGAAATGGTAATGGCCTGGCTAGTTGTTTCAGTTTTCTTAATTTTTTAAAACTTTAATCTTTTGAAAAAATCTTAGAATTTATATGTATTTTATTGGTAATAAATTGCAAATACTAATGTGTGTACCCAGTGGCAGAAACACGGCGACATAGTCGCGGACACAGAAAAACGGCTTGCAGACAGTTTTTGTCTGCACTACTGATAAAAAAATTTGTCTGCAACTTTTGAATAACAATTCACTTAAAAAAAAATTTCTGTATCAAAACTAAAACTAATACTTTTATTATTTATAATTATTTATATTGTGTTGTGTGAAACATTGCTATAAAATATTTAATTGAATGAGATGAATTGAATGAATACACACAATTGTTTATACTATATTGTTCTGTAGTAAAATTGTGTTCGTGTATTGTTGCACGAGATCAGCACTGATGTTAAGCCAGGACACCCCCCCCTTCCCGTCCCAAATCAGCTTTCAGGCTTTTTGAGTGTAAGCCAATTTCACCCCTGATTACACGCAAATTTTGCAGACAGATTATGAAATTTTAAAAGCCTGTCACAGACAGCTACAAAACTTTCTGCCACTGGGTGTGTGTATTATATATATATTATAATATACACATTGAATTTCCTTTAATTGAATAATTATTCTCTAAAAAGTTTCTCTTACAAAAATTTGTTAATGTGATATTCAAGATGTTTTAATATGTATATTTTAATGACAATAATAATAAAAACATTTAAAAAAAAATTATCATATGCTTTTAAGCTATTTACACTTAATCATTTATTTATTTTATTTTTATTACTCTATATTATATCATTATTTATTTTTCTTTTTGAAAAGGGGGGGGGGTTGAATGTACCTATGTTGGCTAATATTAATTTTTTATTTATTTATTTACTTTTATATATCCTCATATATATTTTTTAAATTTAGTTTATTTATATTTATTGCTTCTTATTAGTGTTGACTCTAGAACAAAAGGGCCGCTGGCGGGAACTCGATAAAAGGGTACTTTAATATTCTGAAAAGGGGCACTATAATATTCTCAATAATTCAAAAAGGGCACTATAACATCTTCATAATATATCACTTACAAAATGTAGCCCCCCCCTCCCCCCCCCCAAAAAAAAAAAAAAAAAAAAAAAAACTTACTAATTTTTTTTATAGCAGCAATGTATCCAAGGTATAAATAAATAAACAAAATAATGAAATTTTAAAAGAAAAGAAAAATCAGATATAAAAAAAAAAAGCTTGTATAGATAATATTATATCATAGAATGTGCCAAGACAAAATCAGATTTTTATGAGAAACAATTTTGAAAATTTTTACATTTTTGAATGAAATATATCATTTACAAAATGTAAGGGGAGGGGGGGAGGTAGAATTATGTTTTTACCGTTAATTAAATAAATATGCTGTTTTTCCCGTATTTGACAGAATTTACGACCGATTGCCGAAATTCGTAATTATTTCACTGCAAATTTACAAAATCTACGTTTAATAGCAAATAATTGCTAATAATATATACTATAGTTTTGAAACTGATTGGTAAAATTCACTCTTCTTTCAAAGCTGATTTCCTAAAATTCGTGATATTTTTGCGGTTAATTATATAGAAAATAGGGTTAATTATTAACGAAATATACAATTATCTGGCTGCTAATCGATGAAATTTGAGCCCTTTTTAAAGCTACATCTCCCAAATACCAAACTTTTCTGAAATACGCAATTATTATGCGGCCGATTGCCGAAACACGCTGTTATTTAGCTACTAATTTATTAAATATGCGTTCTTCTGAAAGCTGAATCTTAAATACTCAACTATTTTGCCACTAATCAATGAAATTTGCATTTTTTTTTTTTTTTTTTTTCAAAGCGGAATGTCGAAATCTGGAATAATTTTGAAGTAGATTTCGCAAATATGGGATCGCTTACCCACTAATAAAAATTTATTTATTATATGCTATCATTTAGCTGCTAGCCAGTAAAGGGTTTTTTTTTTTTTCCCCAGTTGATTTCAGTAAATCACGATACATTTGTAGCCGATAACGGAAACACGCAATCATTTTGCCGCTAATTAACAAAATTTATGTTTAATCACAATTAATCGCTGAAAAAGGCTTTTGATACTAATCGATGAATTTCTTGCTTTTTTCAATCATGATTTGCATTATACGTATAATTTTGTGGCTTTTTATAGAAATACGGAATTATTTTACAGCTAATTTTTAAAATTACGTAATCGTAAACTAATTGCTAAAATAGGTGTTATTTTTCTAAAAATGTGTAATTATCTAGTCATAAATCAGCTTCTTTTTTTTTAATTACTGAAATGTCATTTTTTTGCGGCTGATTTATAAAATACGCAATTTTCTTGTGCTATTTTTGTGACAAATCCATTTTAAATTCGATGATTTTTGTGAAAGTCCCATTTTCAGATATGAAAATTTCTTAGAATCACCCATGCACTGTAAAAACTAAGTTATCGCGTATTCAGTTATCCCAACAAAAAGCACAGAAAATATTCTTTTTCTTTCTCCAAACAAGGTAGATATTTGGTACGATAAAGTTTGAAATTTTCCATGATTTTCTCAGAAACTTGTATATTAAAACACTTAAGAAAGTTTCCTATTACAGAGGACAATTCCTCCGTTAAAGTCTGGCTTTATACTGTTTTCTCCAAAACTCGCGTGATTACGGCCTAAAACACTTTAGAAAGTCTCTCACGGAAGATACCTCTTCCTGGTCTTAGATTCCTTGCGTTGTCAATTGTACTTAAAGTTCAGTAGCTTTGAATCCATTATTTTTATCGATAAATAATTAAAATAAAAAATTATTTCGTTAGAAAGTATTATTTTTTAGCAACGTATTAAGCATTAAGATTCTAACTGAAACATTGATATAGTTTAAATGAAAATCAAAATACCGCATAATCATAGCATTCGGTTTCTTTCTTCCCCCCTTTCAGCTTGTGGTTTTAATTAAACACACTCATAGCTAATGTAAACAAATATTTGTTCCCATTCTGAGTCAGCAATATTTCGATTACACAATGCCTAGCACTAGATTTTTTTTTTCTTTACTTTTTATTTATGAATATTGTACGATGAAGCGTGTGGTTCTTCAGCTAGAATGTAAAAGTTAGTTTTGTTATTTTGTGATTTTCAAGAGGCGTTGAAGCGCTTTTATAGATAAATAAAAATTATACAGACACGACATTATTTCATTATTATTTAAAACATGAAAATCTGACATTGACAGATTTTAATTTAGTGCCAGAGGCCTACTGCCTTGGGGGGGGGGGGGACTCATGTCAAAGTTGTACCTTGGGGGGGGGGACTCATCTCAAAGTTGGGCCTTGGGGGGACTTCATTCAATAAATCCCCACAATAAACCGACTGAAATAGGCCCTTAGCACTATTAAGAGTGTATTATAAAAATTCGACAACGCTGTACCGACTGAAATAGGGGCACCTTGGGGGGGACTCATGTCGAAGTTGGGCCTTGGGGGGACCTCATTCAATAAATCCCCATTCAATAAACCGACTGAAATAGGCCTCTAGCACTAATTAAGACTGACCTATAAAAATTCGACAACTGTACCGACTGAAATAGGCCTCTAGCACTAAAAATAAAATTCAAAGAATAATGTTGTTTTATGCGGCAACTGTTGAAAATGCAAAATCAAAAGTTGATAAAGATTGGATCGCGATTTCTGTCTAGATGTGTGCAAGGCAAAAAGAAAGAAAAAAGAATAGTATATATTTTTTTTCAGTGTCTGCCACTATTCAGTTTTATGAATTTAATTAAATATATTTGGCTAGGTGGTCAAGACTGAATTTGCGGAGCATAAAAAATAACTCGCGGAGTTTTTAAATTTTTTCGGAGGAACTCCGCAGAAATCGGAGCAGTTGGCAACCCTGTGAAAAATACAAATGAGGGCCGCTGGGAGCTAAAAATGAGTTAGTAACGGCCGCGGGGCGCTAGAAATAAGTTAATAAGGGCCGTGGGGCGCAAAAATGTGTTAGTAAAGGGCCGCCGAGCGCTGCGCCCAGCTAAATCGGCCTAGAGTCAACACTACTTATATGTATTCAAATTTAAATTTAAAAAAAGTTTCATGCTTAATTTATTAACATTTATT
This sequence comes from Salticus scenicus, assembly GCA_963930645.1. Classification (NCBI taxonomy): domain Eukaryota; kingdom Metazoa; phylum Arthropoda; class Arachnida; order Araneae; family Salticidae; genus Salticus; species Salticus scenicus. Next base: position 195,858,033 of record OZ005652.1, read on the forward strand.
TTTAGTCGAATAATGTAAATAAAACAAAAAAATCTGTTTTCTTTTATTTAAGAAAAAAAAAAAATCATGATTTTTTCACACCCTGCTTTTAATGCTCGTGACGCGAGCAAACAGCAGAAAACATAGTGACCACGGCTCCATCAATTTTCATGCTTTTACTGATTCATGCCTGATGAACTAGGGGTGCCCAGTGATGTTTTTTTTTTTTAGCAAACAGCAGCAATTAAACTGACCGCGGCAGTTCAGAGGGATACCGACCCCTGCAATGTATACAGAATGAAAAAAAAAAAAAAAAAAGTCTTAATTTAAATATTTTTTTTTTAATAATATATATTGTAGTACTATTTTTATTATATTGATTGCCACTTTTGTTGGTGCGATCCACGTCAGCTCGTTGATGTGATTTACATTTAAAAATGCCGTTTGTTGATGTATTTTGTATTTAAAATTCCATTAACGATCAAATTTTTTCAATTTCATTTGCAGGGAAAAACGATTGTTAAGAACGTCAACAGCCACCATCTTGGAAAATAAATCACGCCTCCAAGCCGGCGGGAATTGTGCCAACAAACCGCCTATGTTGTGACAAGCTAATGAGTCACCAGTGCACGATAAAAGACAACCATGAAAATTACAAATTCCATCTTTTGTGTTCAGAAATATACCCTCAACAGCAAGATGATGAGAGTTTAAAAAAAATCCTTCAACAGAATAGATTTTGATTCAGCTGTTTTGACTGAACTGGCATGTGCCACAGTCATAGAAGATGAATGTGTGGCAATTGTGAACGTAGGTAAATTGGTATGTTTAAGAATACAATATAAAACATAGTCAACTTACCCTTTCGGGATCGTTTCATTCCCAGTGGGTTTGCTATTTCAATATCATCATGATAAAGCATCATAATAAAAACATTTTTTGGGTGCTCTAATAATACAGGATGATTATTATATTTGATGCCACTAAAGTAATCAAATAAGAGCCCATTTTTAACATTTTCTGCACCTTTTATATGGATTATAAAAATATTTGCTATATCCAGGACTTTCTAGCAAATTTGTAATCAATTTTTTCAAAGGAATATAATATCCTTTTGTTCCACAACCTTTAAAAGAACATTCTTCTGGTTTTATGTAAATACCCAAAGAGGAGAAATATCTTTTATGTTTAAAGTTTCTGAATATTTGGTCAAGAACTAATTCTGATCCACAGGACTCCAGAAGATATTGAACTTTTGATACTACAGCATCAATTAATATTTTGTGCTTTCCCTCTAACTCCACACACAGATCAGTCATTATACTAACTGACCTGTTTTCGGAAACAATTTTTTTGTTGGTGGCAAAATGTCTAATGCAGTATTTAATGAAGCTTTCATTTGCGGAAGGACATTTGTTACTTCTTTTTTGCATTTATTAATGTGCAATTTATAAGCTCCTTTCGAATATAAATTTTTTTGTAGTTTGAGCACTGCAAAAAGTATTTTCCTTTATGGAATTTATTAAAATGCTATATGAATGCATTAAAGTACTTAGTTTCAAAAGAGCAAGAGTGACATTTATGAATTAGTTTTTCTACCTGGGTGTTATCAGCATTTTGCACTGGACTTTCAGGAATAAAACTGCAGCTTGGGGCAACATCTATTGGTTTTGATGCCCATATTGAATGGCGATATTTTAATATCCAAAAACCACGCCATGCTGAGTTCGTTATTAAAAGACGAACTAATTTCATATCTGAAGTAAGTATTTTCCTTTTTATTAAAGATCACATTCCATTGTACATTATCAGGCATGAGATTTTTCTGCGGATAAGCGATTTTCTGCTTTTATGTGATTTCCATTAATTCAGTTTTTTTTTTTTTAAATCAAACTCCAATAACCAGAGATGAGATTCTTCAGACTTTAGTAGGAATTTCAGACTTTTTTAATTTTTTAAAAGTAATTTTCAGACTTTTTTATTTCAAAACATTCTTATTTTTGTTTAATATTCTTTATTTTAACATGTTCTTGAGCAGTTAGTTTTAATTTATTCTCATATTTGCTTATGGAAAGTATGATTTATTGTCTCTGTTTCTTCTTTTATTAAAAAAATGTAAGTTATCTTTGAGTATTGCACATATCTTCAGACTTTTTGTCCATTTCCCACTTTCATCCTTGAATAACGATCATTGTTCAAACGCTCCACGAAAGACTTTAGATTCTCAATCTTTCTCCATCCAAAATATAAATGTCAGTATTCATTTTAAACGTGCTTTATCAGATTCTATAACTTATAAAAGAACAGAATTATTCAGTATTTCTCACTCATGTAATTTTTTTTTTGTCCTGCTCCCTCCCCCCTTTTTTTCTCCATCTTTAACCATCACCGATCAGATCAAACATTCTGCAGGAAACCTTTTATTTTAGAATATTTATCCATCCACAATAAAAATATCAATATTAATTTTAAGCTTTCTTTATGATATTCTAGAACCCATAAAGAAGTAGAATTGTGTTCAATATTTCTCACTCATGAACTACTTTTTACCCCCCCCCCCTTTTTTTTTTCCTATCACCAATCAGTGATTAAATGTTGATTGCTAGCTAATTTTTTTTTTTTTAACACGCAAGTTTTATTGTGTTAATGTGCAATTATTCTTTTAGTTTAATTTGTCACTTTAAAAATATTTTGTATAGTTTTTCCCCGCGCGCATTATTTTTCATTTGAAATTAATTTTATGAACATGCGTGTTTCCTCTTTTTTAAATTTTCTGCACTCTCATGCCTGATTAATGCAATTTTTAAATTCATATATATGTATAAATATTTGAATTTCTTTTTTTAGTCAGGAGAACCTTATTTGTAATGGGAATGCTTGTGCCTTAAGATGGGAATATCAGAATCTAGGACAATCCCTTGCTAAAGAAATCACAAAATGATTTGGGATTTACCTGTAAACGACAGAAGAATGTTCGAAAAGAAAACACCCCAATTTACGTAAGTTGCTGCTCTTTAGAATGCATCATAATACTTTTTGTTGAGGAAATTTGTTTTGCAATGTTAAAGAAGTAAAATTGTAATTATCTGTAAAGTGTGTTTTAATCAAGTTGTTTATTATAAAACTTTCTTACAAGAACATTATCTTAACTATTGGATGTGTGAAGAAATAATTTCAGAATAAAATATTGAATAATAAATAATAAGCATGGAAAAGAGAAATTATGACATAAAATTTTATAAACATTTTCAGAAATGAGTGTTAATTTTTTTTTTTTTTTTTTTTTTTTTAAATATAATTTTAAGTAAAGCACAGTCGAACCTTGTTAACGTGAATCTCAAGGGGAAAAAAATTTGTTCAAGTTATCAATAGTTCATACTATCAGTAACTAATCTTCATATAACTAAACTAATCTTCATTTTGACGGGGATTCTGGAAACAGTTCATGTTAAAAGTAATTCACGTTAACGAGGTTCGACTGTATTATATATTTACTGTTTTTATTATATATTTGCTTTGAATGATGAAATATTTACTCTAGCGACTATTATAATCTCTTGTCACAATTTAGCATGTGTTTTTACAATGAAAAAATTCATCTTTATGCATTGAATTTTATAGTTTGAATAAATATTTAATATATAATAATAAAAGGAAAGGTTTGTCTGCCTGTCTTTCTATACGTTCAGCCTTTATTGAACATAGAAGTACAAAAATTGACATATGGATGCCCAGGAGTCTTCCCAAGGGGGCCCTTGAAAACAGAATTTAAAAATTTTAATTAGTCATGGAGTCAATTATGTTAACCTATGTCAATTAATAAATGAGTCAATTCTGACATTAAGCAGCATTAGATGCCCCAATAAGTTAAAAATATCGGTCTAATTTATCATCGTCTAGCTCCCTTTAAAAAATATTAGATCCATAAAAAGAAAATTCTCTTATTTATTATCCATGTTTATTCTAAATTATTATTATTTTTTTAATATATAAATTTAATTTTAGAATTCAGGGACTTGAGATTTTTCAGCTTCTCTGGAGAATTCAATGTTTATACACTACAGATTTATTTTTAATATTCTTATAATGGTGTAAGTCTAACAATTTTCGTGCTTTATAAATTAAAATTTTTATTTTCTTATGTGTATTTTTGTTGCATCATCTTATTAAATTTAAGGTTTACATGTTGATATTAGTGAAAACAGTCATTTAATAGTCAAAATAGTTATTATATTTAAATATATATATATATATTACATATTTCAGTTTGTTATAAATAAATATAAAATATTTAAAGATCTTAATTTTCTTTTTAGGGTGACTATTCTGAAGAAAGTAAACGACCGGGGCCAAGTATTTTCTTTATCAGTAAAAAAAAACATTATACTGTGTGGCGAAATAACAAAGTTTAGACAATTGTACACTAGAACTGGCACTAGAACAAAAATGTTAATGTGAAAGTAAATAAAATATAAGTGCATTTGATTGGTTTGTATTTTATTTCTATTGTGTATTCTTAATGCTTATATGGATAATAAACAGTGGTCTAGTGAGCATAACTGGCACCTGGGATGTGATACCTTTTTAATGTCTCCCCAACCCTAAAAACCTGTAGCAATATCTATCAAACCTGTAGCAGCAACCTGTACCCCAGAGGTGACACAATGTCTATTTTGTGAAAAGGGTTAAAAGTATGTTCTTTAAATGTATTTTATTTATTTACTTATTTTTTTAATTATAGAGGATTTAAGCACTAATGTCAAGTTATTATAAAGGAGAAAAAACAATGAAAAGTAAAACTGTGTTAGTTTTCTTTATTCATGACAACTTATTTCATTGTAACACATCAGACATAGTGGTATTAACTTTTGACAAAATGACATGGTATCTTTTACCTCTGGAGTACAAAATACAGAGAATGAAATTGGGTAATATTAATTTATCCCTAGCAAGTATAATGCCTGGGGTATGATCAACCCTTCTGTGTCCCCCAACTCATATTTATATAACTGTCACCAAAACTAATGTAAACTCTTACATTGTTTTGTTTAATTTGAAACAGGATATAATTTTCTTTTTTAGGTTTAAAATAATAAAAATAAACAGTAATATAAAATAGCCTTAGATAAATATACTATATAGATATAATAATGAGTTATACATATGGTAAAAGCCAAGCAACAGATACAATATCACTGAAACAACATAGACCAATAAGAATGCGGTTTTTTCAAGTAGGAGAAGCACAAAAAAGGTGAAAAAAATTCATCAGGGGAGACCTTTTTCACCCTTAAGCACCAATGTACGATTTTGTTCAGTGGCTATAATAGCAAATCACATTGTGGGACCCCCTATTGTACATGAAATTAATTGAAGTGAAATTTAAAATGGAACAGGCTATTAAATACAAATTAACAAAGAATTTAACAGAAAACAACCTTAATAAACAGACAATACTCAGAAGATGATACATTTGGAGTCACATGGATGAAAAATGTATATTAAGTCAGGAGTTTATTTCTTTATGGAGTAAAACAAGCAAAATTCAAGGTTTAGTGGTTCATAACTGATAAAGAATAATGAAACTTTATAGCAATATGAATTTTAAGAATAGTTAACTACTCAAATGAAGAAATTGAACATTTAAAGGAATAAGAAATAATGCATATTTATACTACTGCAACAGGCCTGCTTTTTTTAAAAAAAAAAAATATTTAATTTCACATTCCAATCCAGCCAAACAACACGACCCATCTTCCATTTTCCATCAGTAATAAAGAAAAGGGTTGTACAATTGAAGGTGTTTTTAAAGTATTGCTTTTACAGTCATTTGCAAATATTTTTAATTTAATGATAACCAATTTCATAAAGATGATAATATTGAGTTTTTTTTTTTTTAATCCAAATAATAGTGAGAAATTAGACTTAAATTTTATTTATTTATACAATCTACTTATTTGCAGAATTGGCATGAGGTTTCCAAGGTAAATGAGATTAAAAAAAAAAAAATCCTAGCTCTAAAACACAATTGCATTGTATATAAAATGCAATACAAACAATATAAATTTTTATATATTCTAGGATACTAAAAAATATGTACACAAAAGTGTACACGATGAAGCCGAGGTACAATCTGTAAAATAATTAATGCATTGATTAACCACTAACTAAGTTTATCACAGCCATGCCAACATTTTAATTTATTTCGCAGTATTGTAAATTCTTGCAATTTCTTCATACCATTATGTAGTGAAATTTTCTCCAAAATGTAATTACAATTAAATAAGAAAAGTAATATACCCTTTAGGAAGAGAGGTGTAATCATTATAAGATAAAAAAAAACTTTCTGTACCATGTTCTTAAATTTTCTGATGAATCATTAATAAAATATGCAAGAATAAAAAATAATATTTAAGCACATGAACTCAGTTTAGTAAACTAATAATAATAATGGAAAAAAAAAGGCTAATTTTTTAAGGTTCACATTTAAATGTATTTATTTTTTGTCGAAAGAAAATGAACCCGTAAATTTTTTTTGGCAACAATTATAGCTAATATTTTAATGGCTATTTATAAGGATTAGGAGCTTATTATTTTCATATTTTAATTAATTAAAAGAAAACTTTTCGAAAATCTGACTTTGAAGTATTGTGTTGTCACTGTGTTCTGAGCTACTGTGAAAGTTTCAAATGTCTAGCTAGTAGGGAAGTTAGTTAAAAATAAGATTGCAAATTTGTATCAGACAAACAAACAAGAATAGAAGTTAATAAAAACATGGTAAAAAAGAAAGAAGGTACTTAACCAGAACAAATTAAAATGTTGCCATGTCTAACAGTGTATTATACTAAATTACAAAAAATGAAACAAGCTGTATATTTCTTTGTTATTTTTTTGTCTCCGTAAAAAAATTAATAAATAAAAATAAATGCTTGTTTTTTGTTGAGTAAACCACTTCTTGATTTCATCCTTTGCCTGCATCTGAGAATAATTTGCTTTCAGATTTTAGAGTATGTTTTCTTTATTTTAATCTTTAATCTGTCAGATAAACTGAATACAAAGTAAAGCAACACACACACACACACGATATATAATATATATTGTGCAGCTCATTAATATGAATCTCAAAGAAAATAAAAAAATTGTTCATGCTGTCACTAACTTTATATAACTAAACTAATCTTCATTTTGACAGGGATTATGGAAACAGTTCATACTAAAAGAAATTCACATAAATGAGGTTTGACTTTATTAAATAAAAAAACTCATAAATAAATGCAATAAATGGCAAAGACACAAGTATTGTTTTAGATCAAAATTATTAAACGTTATCTATTATCAGCCTCCCACACCTCCCCCTCCCCCTCCAAAAAGAGGAAAATTGTGTTGGCTGGATTGTTTCAAGAAGTATAATTTTTATACGGCATGAAAGCTAACAGCACATGTTGTAGCTTGCATGCTGCACTTACTTTTTTTTTTTCCTTAAGCAGTCTAAGCATATTTTTATTATTCTGTGAAGAAATTTGTTTTGTAAATTACACATTACCAAATGTATATATTTCAAAATTCTATTTTCATATTTAGAAAATTCATAAATGTTTAGCTACTTCTTGTTTTATAAAAATTCTTTTTTTCACTTTACAATTTTAAAACAAAATATTAAAAAATATTTTTATTTATTTATATTTTTTAAACAGAAACATTATAATGATTGTGAATTATCCAAATGTGAAAACAGAATTAAAAAAATATACACTATATAAATAATGTATAATTTATAAATCAAATTTTTCTTTAGAATAAAATGAAGTTAGATTTGTTACGTTTCTGGTCAACTTTTAGGTGAAGAGTGAATAAACAATATCATCTTGCTAACAGCTGTAACCCATGTTGTTCTATGGGAAAGCTTGTTTTCATTACTCATTACCTAATATATTTTTTAAATTGAGAAAATTCAAAATCACTAAATTAGTATAGTATTTTTAAATAAATTAATTTTTCACATTTTTAATATTTTGATTTGGTAGCTTAAAAAAAAAAAAAATGCCCATAGTTTTTTTTTTTTTTTTTTTTTTTTAATAACATTAACTTAAAATTATTATTATTATCATTATTATTTTTGAAAAATCAATTTTTCAAAATTGAGAGCTAATTTTTAATGGTAATTAATTTTCTTAATGTAAAAATTGAATTTTAAAAAATATATTAGATAATGAGTAAATTAAGAAACAACCTAAAATAACATGGGCTTGGCTGTTGGTGGGAACAGTATTGCCCTCTCTTAAGCATGTATTTTTTGTATCTGATCCATGCAAACTAACACTTAAACTTAGCCTCAAAAATTGTGGAAATATATGAGGGGCAGAAAGGCACCAATGCAGCATGAAAGATGCAGCATCAGGTTGCTGCTTTTTATGTTGCAAATCTTTCTTTCTCTCATTCATGTATAAATGTTGGTCATTTTTTCCATAAAAAAAAATTGAGTAATGTACCCCATTCTCAAGAAGACTCGTCAGCCAACCAAATCACATATTAATATATGGAAAATAATCACTTGTTATTCATTAAATATTGTATCTCCATTTTCCCATTCAAAAGTATCCACCAATTTTAATCCTTTGTTTTCCAAAAACTAATTTTTTAATATTTTATTTCAAAACTGTAAAATGTAAAATTTTGGATTTTTACCACCTTAAAATAAATTTAAAAAATCGAAAAGATACTTTTTCTTCTTTTTTTAGTTTTGTTTGAAAACAGAAATTTATTTAAAAATAAAAATGTGTGTGAATGTGAAAACAAAGTTTTAAAAAGAACGAATAATGATTGTTTCTTCATGTTTACGACATTTAACACACTGTGAAACACTGGCTCTTAATAAAAGTCATGGAAATTAATTTAAAATAAGATTTTTTATTTAAAAGCACATTATGTCTCTTCAGAGAGTAAGTGCATAATATAATGTTGCACCTCTTAATTTCAAAGGCACAAAAATCATAAATGTGCCTCTTAATTTCAAAAGCATCATTTGTGCCTTTTAATTTTCAAAGGCACGAAAATTAAAAATGTGCCTCTTAATTTCAAAGGCACCTCTCGTGCCCTTTAATTTTCAGAGGCACAAAAATGAAAAATGTGCCTCTGAATTTCAAAGGCACTGTTCGTGCCTTTTAATTTTCAGAGGCACGTGTGCCTTTTAATTTTCAGAGGCACGTGTGCCTCTTATTTTTCAGAGGCACAAAAATGAAAAATGTGCCTCTGAAATAAGAGGCACAGTTTTAAGAGTGTATCAGACACCTATAAACAATCCACGCACCAAAAATCTTGACAGCAGCTCACATAAATTTCCCAGGACAAATTTATAGCTAAAAATATGCCTCGAATTTGTCCCCCCACCCCTACCACCCTCCTTCCCTTCCTACACACACACACACGCACACACACAACGACCTTGGAGAGAAAATCTTTATTATTGATATGTCGCTCTAATTCGATTATTAAGGAAGTTACTGGAAAATTCTGGATTAATAGGTGACTATAAAAGGGGTTCCGTTCCAACCATTGAGGTCAGTTTCTTGCCAAGACATTGCGAAATAGAAAGCTTTGCTTGATAAAGTCTCTGCTATTGGATTACAGCCTGTTGTTGTGCGTTAATGCGATTTTACAGTTAATGCTGTGATTTTTATGTTGTCAGTGGTTATTTAAGCTGTGTTTTCTGGGGAAACTGAAGTTGATACTTGGTTTACAGACCTGTAATCTTCCAAAATATTCAGTAAATAAACTTTTAAGCCCCTGCAAGATTCGCCTTTCTTTCACAGACAAATCACAAACCCTGAGTGCGCACAATATGTTTGTATAATGCGTATACATTATGCGAGTGTATAATACTTGGGTAAACCATGTTTATGAATACGTATTTATATATGATTCGTGCGTTTCATATTCATATTCGAATAAATTTGTATTGTATTTATTCTTTTCAACTCCACTTAAACTCACTTATGTCATTTTTAGTGCTTGTAATTTCGTACAGTGAGGAAAAATATATACCGCTTTCATGTAGAACGAATAGGTGGTCCTTTTCTAAATTCCTAAACTAGAAATATAAATTTCCGAGCTATGAGCACACCAGTACACTGAGAAAAAATTCTGTTACTGACATCTAGAATCTAAATTGTGATTCTAGAAAAAATAGTTCCATGCCATCCTTATAAATTTCTTATAAAATGTTTTCTAGTCCCCTTCGAAAGCGAATTCCAGATCCTCTATTAGAATTCTTGAGCGTTTGCCTATACTATCGAGTACAAACCTATTTGAAAATATCCCCAAATAAATGTGAATACAAGAGACGGGTTTCAACAGCTATCTTGGTTTATGACCCAGTTCTAGAAAATCAAGCGACAATTTCTCGTAATGCAAAAGATTCAGAATATTGTTTCACCATCTAGAAATGCGCAAATTAGAAATTCTCGACCATTTCGTCTATTCAGTTTATTGGCGTGCCTTATGCGCATAGCTCGGAGATCTATATTTCTAGTGTAAGGATTTAGAAAATGGCCATCTATTCATTCTAGATGAAGGCGGTATATTTTTTTTCTCAGTGTAATTAAAAATCTGAAATGACTTCACTCGATTTTTTGAACATTTAGAAGTTAATCACGTTTAAAAAGGTTGAATCGGGGTAATAATTTAATAAATAACCGAATATGTGAACTTTTTCATTAGAAAATTGTCATGCCATTTCGCGTATTTGGTGATTCATGCGCACAACGAGACCCAACGATAATTTAATCTGAGAAACAAAGCATTTGAGATATTTTTCGCAAGTATAATTCATAAACAATTTAAAAATTTTTGCCTTTAATATAGCCAGGCTCGTAACTAGATAAAAATTTCAGAGAGGGTTCAATTTTTAGTACATAGTATTGAGTGTTTAAAATGAAATATAATCAACAAATTTTCGACAAATCTGCAAAATTTCGGGGTTGTTTGAATTCCCAAACACCCTCCCCTTAGCTACGGACTTGAATATAGTTAAATGTTTCTAACTTAATTTTGCAGCTTAGTGCATGGACTGTGAAGAACTCTCATGTGAAAATCGTCTAATATAAGGTACCAAAAGGTAAAGGTAAAATTTGAGTATCTCTACCAAAGTTCGTGTGTGAATATAATGGAACGCAATTTATTCGATTTTTTTTTTTTTTTTTTTTTTTTTTTTGTCCCTATAAAAAACAATGACTGGTAAGCACACACTTCTTTCGTTAGTAACGTAAGTACATCTTCAGTAACGGCCAAAAAAAAAAAAAAAAAAAAAAAAAAATCATTTTAAAAATCAGTTTTATTCTCTTTTATGTAATTTAAAGCACTTAAGTTTTTAGCTCCTGTAGGACATGATACGTGAAAATTCATTCATACTTCCCTGTAAAAGAGGATAATACACGCTGAATTTTTCCTAATGATCATATTTTAGCCAATTATTGTAAATTTGTATAGCAGTTTTTCTGTTTTAAACACTTTAACATTAAAAAATGAATTTCAAATAATATGCGTTCACAGTAAGGCAAAGGAATTCTAATTTGTATCGCTTGAATTAGTACCATAAGTTCCAAATTTATAAAATTCTATAAATAGTTCTTGCAACAATAACGTTAAACATACCAACCAAGTTTCAGCTGAATAGAAAATTCAGTATTTATACGCTATCGTGTATACTCAATTACATACATATTCACATTAATCCTACAATCATTAAACTCGACATATTTCACATGATGATGACTTGTAATATACATATTAAACTTAAATTCAATGGAATGTAGCATTTAAACAGTATTGCGTTCATTCACTCAATTACATATACACATTATTCCTATATTCATTCAACTTCATGTACTTCATGTTATGGTGACTTAAAATATACATGCTGAATTTGAGTTCAATGACATGCAGCTTTTAGACACTGTCGTGCTTATTCACTCCCATGCATACACACATTAGTCCTATACTCATTAAGCTATTTCATGCGATGAAGACATATAATATACATACCATATTTGAATGCAATCGAATTTAGTGTTCAGATGTTATCGCTTTCGCTCACATACATACAGACGCGTATAAATGCAGACATCACCGTAATAAAAAGGAAAATTGAATTGAGAAGACCCCCCTATACATATTAAACGAACTTCAAATTATTACAGACCATAAATCGTTATGTATAAGAATTCTACTTTGTATCCGTGTAAAAAAAAAAAAAAAAAAAAAAAAAAAAAAACCTATGTTTCACATTATTAAAATCTATGTAGTTGTGTGTCCCCTCTAGCATATCTATTAAATTTGAGCTGAAATACATACATGCATACAATACATACACATACATACCTTCATCTTTATAAAAAATGCAAAATTAATTCAGGAGACCTCAATTCTCACAGAAACTCTAAAATGTCATATTTGAATTTTTCCACGTTAACAATATTTCTCTTATATAATATATGATCGGAATTTCATTATATTTTTTCTTTCATCATCCGTAATTTTATAAAGTTAACGAATCACTCTTTTATTTAATCCTCCGCTTTACTTTTGTTAAAAGCCTATTTAGCGCATCCTTTAAAAATTTATTTATTACGAAAATTGTCGATAAAAATCACTGTATAAATTTTAATCCAATTTTTTTTCAATTATTTTTCTTATTAATAAACATGTTTCTTATAAGAATTTCAAAAAAATTTAAGAAAAAAAAAATTGCTTTAATTAATTTATTTCTATTAATTTTTGTAAATAAATAAATAAATAAAAAATAAATAAAAAAATAAAATAAAAAAGTTATTTATTACCATTTAATGTCTCATTAAATGTCAAAATTAAATTTATTGAAAACGAGCGCTATGCCTTGATGACTTCACGAAATTTCTGCGTTAAATATTACAAAATTCAAAGTTACTACCTTGTATATTGATAAAAAAGTTTTTGATTGCAAAAAGCACTAATACGGGTCAGAAGAAATGTCCATGCAAATTTTCAGCTGAACAGTTGCAAAACTCTAGTCTTTAGGCTTTTCAAACTTAACAAGGAGAAGAAGAAAGTAACCGGCAAATTTCGGGTTTTCAAAGTTATATTACGCAGGCCGCCCCCTAATTCGGATCAACATGAACAATTGTATGCTTTGTCTTAAGAGTATGCTCAAGGATTGTGCAAAAAATATAGGTCTTGGGGACCAGGGAGCTGAGATACAGGTAATTGAAAAGTTCGATATGCTATGTTGACATAATATACACTTGTAGTGTTTCACAATTTACTTTCCAACTTAGTAAATTTCATTTGTTTTCCTTAATGTTTGTTTTAGCTTGGCGGGGCAGAATGCCACCGCCATCCTAGATTTTAGATAAGATGTAAAATTTTATGTCAGTTTTTGGGAACATAATAAAACAAGAATTTATTTTATATTCATGAATACATGTAAATATAAATTGGTTTAATTTTTAGCTTTATAGATTTAAAATCTACTTCAAATTTGGTAAAAAGTATTAATATCATATTTATTCCGTCTTTATCAAAACGTTTGCTTTTAAGATATTTTTTACGTAACTAATTTACACTTTTCCAATTCTCAAAAACAGGTATTGAAAAACTTCTATATTAAGAGCTGATGCATATGATAACAATTGCGGTAGGAACAATCTTGTGAATTGATAGGTTAGAACAGGGGTGGCCAACCCGCGACCCGCTGTGTAGTATTTTGCTGCCCGCGAGTAAATTAACGAAATTTATAGTTTGAGAACTTTGCTTAAATTAATTTCTGAATTTTTCAAGTAAAAATACCTTTAAACGGTTGTTAAATAAAGAAATTTTGTAAAAAAATATTATTAATTTTATTATTCATTCTTTTTTATTATGGTTATTAACATACAATCATAAATTTTTAACGGTTCTATTGTTAATTTATAAATGAAAATTTAATATCAATGTATTTTACTCTAAATATTTACCCTCTCTTCTCCTCCCGAAAAAAGTACATACATACATGATTCATACATTCACAAACATACATAAACACACACATACGTACATGCAGTGCAGTCAGCCTGAATAAAATAAATTTCCAATGCGGCCCGCCAAGTGTTTCGGGCTGGACAGGCCTAGGTTAGAACATATCTATAGGAATATCTTGTGACGCGACTTTAATATCTCTTTGCTGTGATGTTATTTTGAAAAATATTTATTCTTTAAGGGGACTTCGCAACCCAAAAGGTTTCATATAAAAGATTTTATTTCAATTTAATATCGTAAAATAGAATTATATTAGTTTTTTCAATAAAATACTTATTCAGGCAACAATTATTGTGAATTTTGATATACTTCTTTAGAGATTTAAAGTCTTTAAATTACGTTTTCTCAGTAAGAAAATTTTCATGAATTCATGATCTTCAAAATGATATATTTTCTACAGATATTTAAGAAGACATTTAATTCATTTAGTTGTTTAATAAAATCTATTTTAAAGAATTATGGAAGGACTGGGAAATTCATTAATGTGTTTTTGCGAAAAAGATTAAAAAATGCATGCCTGTGTAAAAAATTGCAAAAAAAAATCTGATTTCATTTTTTTTTTTTTTTTAAATATTGCAAAATACGACCCTTTTTTTAAAGATTCTTTTAAGCTTTAAATAAATATATATATATATATATATATATATATATATATATATATATAAATAAAAATTATTGAGTCTTTTCGTACACATACATATTCGTAATAGTCAACCAAGACAAAATTTTTGTAAAAGTATGATATTTTTTTCATTTTAAAATTATAAGGTCAATTTTATAAAGTCCTTATAATACAGATTTATAAAGTCTTTAAACTTTTTAATCTTGCACTCAATTTTTCTCGAATTTTATAATCTATAGTAAAATAAGAGCGTACGTTACATAGCTATAAGAACTGAATGCATTTTTTCTTTTTTATTTAAAAAAATACTTATTAGTCAATGTACCTCAAATTAAATCAAAAGCTTTAAATAATTATACCAATTTTTTTTTTCATGATTAAGAATTCATTTAAAAGGCAAACACATTACTTAAAATAGATTTTTATTTAAAATAATTGTTAATTGTTTCAAAACGTTATAAAACATTTGCTTGTAATTTATTAACTAAAAATAAACTCCCGGCGTGTAAACAAGCATTAAAATCCTAGCTACAGCTTAACTAAATTTAATTTAAAGTATTCCTCCTAAAATAAGTCACCTTTAAATTCAATACTTCTACCTGAATAAGATTTCTAAATTTGTGCTTCAACAATTTAGTTTACTTTATTTGTAAATGAAAAGTGGTAAATGCTTTTAGGAACAGTTTTTTATTTTACTTTATAGATTTATTTATTTATTTATTTATTTTGAGTTTTGGAATGACTATGAATAAAATAATTTATTAAAAACCTTTAATAAAATCTAAACTGATAAAATGCTAAAATGAAATTCACATTTTTCATAATTTAAAATTCTGCAATTTATTATCATTAATGCAACGTTATTGATAAAAAAATATTTTTTTTTGAGATGTAAAATTGATAAATGACTTTTCCCTTATATAACTTTTTTTTTTTTTTTTTTTTTTTTTTTTTTTTCAAATCACAAATTTGCTTCAAAGTGAATTGTAGAATTCTTGTGAATTAATTTTAATATTTCATGCTCTAATTACGAATTATTATGTAATAATAGTAATAATAATAAAATGATTTTTCAATAAAAAATGTAAAGTAATTAATTCGTTTAGGCAAAATTTATTTACATAATAATTTTTTTGAGTTTTACGGAATAGTTTGGTGTATATTTAAATAAATAATTACAAGATAAAAAGAACTTTTTATATACCATGTTTTTAATATTCTGTTGAATCATATAAACGATACCGAAGGCAGCGGGAACCCGGAACAGTCGGCTAAAAGTATTTAAAAAATTCAGTGCTATCGTGTTTTGAGCTATTATAAAAGTTTCAAAAGGGAAATTAGTTAAAAATCGATTGCAAGCTTTGTACTGGTAACGCTGCCGAAAGCAGAAGGGTCCGGAAGCAGTTGGCTAAAAGTATTAAAAAATGCATTTTCACCGTGTTCTGAACTATTCTGAAAGTTTCAAATATCTAGCTAGTCGGGAAGTTAGTGAAAATTCGATTGCAAACTTTGTACTGGTAACGCTGCCGAAGGCAGCAGGAACCCGAAACAGTAGGGTAAAATTATTTAAAAAATACATATTCACCGTGTTATGAAGTATTCTGAAAGTTTCAAATGTCGGGAAGTTAGTTAAATAAATTTTCTGTCGAATCATGTAAACGCTGCCGAAGGCAGTAGGGACCTTAAACAGTTGACTAAAAGTATTAAAAAAACGTATTGTCTCTGTGTTCTGAGCTGTTCTGAAAGTTTCAAATGTCTAGCTAGTCGGGAAGTTAGTTAAAAATTGATTGCAAGATTTGTACTGGACAAACAAACAAACAAACAAGAATCGAAGTTAATAAAAACATGGTAATAATAAAGTAAAACTTGGAGAGGTTACGTGGTAGCACAGATTGTCCAAATAGCGCATCGGCGGTATGGAGTAGAGTAGGCGTGCTGTAACTTCAGGTAGTTCTGCAACGTCAATAGTGAAGTGCCGACTTATATGTGCATGTTGATTGCTTCAAGCGTCTAAAATAAAAATAGTTGTCTGATTTTCAAAAATGATTGCTTGAATTTTCATAACTTTTCCTAGGAATTTCTATAGAATGGTAGTATTCAAAAATATTTTTTAATTAAACGATTTCTCATGCACTAATTTATATATGTTACTTACGGCAGTTAGTTGCACGAAAGTTCACCATTTATAATAATTAGTGCAACGATTGTGGACAACGACAAATTAGGTCAACAAACAAGAAAACATTCAATATGAAAAGGAAATGTACAAATTTCTTTTAAACATAACAATATTATTTGGTGATCTTATCTCTTCTTGATTTTTATCTGTTTCTTTAATATTTTTGTTTAAGGGGATAGTGGGCTTTAAAAATCGAAAAAAAAAAAAAAAATCAGATTTTTGTTTTGTTATATTTATTTTCTATGACAAATTCTGAGCAACATGCAACAAACCGCATGCTTCTAGGTTAATATTTTCAAACATTACAAGGGTTTGAAAAAAAAATTAATGAGCTGATTAAATCTCTTTAAAATGTAAACAAACAAGCGGTAAAGCCGGCGGAGATTAATCATATGTATTTTTAACTTTTAAAATACTTTAAATTTTGTTAAAACAATGTTAAAAAACATGCAGTTTAAAAAATATAAACTTATAAAAAGATTGACTGATAAATAATGATAATTGGTGAAATTTACGTTAAATGCTGTTTTCTCTGAATGTGGTTTTTAACGATTTTCTCTTATTTCAAATGTCTCTCGTGTCACAATTTTGGTTTAAAATTAATAAAAATTGCTTTAAGCTATTTTATGATACATTTCAGTGAAATATGGGTATCTATTTTAAGTTTCGCCTAAATTTAGATTTTTAAAACACTGTTTTATTATGCGCGAGCTTAAAAATTTCATAAATAATCAGTATGTTTCACAAAAATATTTCTTAAAAATAAACTTTTGTACGAATAGAAAATCCGATACCCAAATTTCTTTAAAATATATAAACGAATAATAATCCAGCGAAATTATAAAAAAAAAATTAACGCAAGGGACATTTTAAAGTTTTTATTATTATTATTATTATTATTATTATTTTATGTTAAAAAATAATAATAATATTTTTTTTTTTTTTTTACGTTATTAATATTCTAATACTTCAGTGCATATATATACAGAAAATTAAAACTTTTGCTGTAAAATTAAAAATATTTATTTATAATATCCACCGTCCCCTTAAATAACATTTTTAATTCTTTTTAAATTTTTTCATATCTTTCTGTTTTATTATTATTATTATTATTATTATTATTAAAATGTTTTTTGTTTAAAAAAAATCTTAGAACAATGTCATTTAAGGCCAATTATTATTGTTAAAATTTTATTTGTAGTTAAAATCGCCTACCCTGTAAGGAGAGACTGCACAAAATAGATTTTTTTCGTTTTATTACAGCTGTTTCTTTAATTTTTGGCATAGCAACAAAATAGTAGAGGAAATTAATAAAATACGAATGAATTCAAAATGATTCGGCAACAGTTAAACAAACTAATAAAAATAATAATATTTGGATTTCTTATATCAATCTGTTAAATTGTGTGCAAACTCTACTAGTTTTACCATACGTTTGAATTGAAATTCTGAAACTGAATTGTCGAAATTATTTCAAATTATTGAACTTTTTTACGTTTCTTCAGCAACTGATTTTTTTTTTTTGTAAAGCCTGTATTAATTTTCATGATGATAAGCTGCCAATTTCATAACATGCGACTAAAATTTTGTATTTTTAAAAATGTCATCATTTTCGTTGCCCATAAAAAGTTATTTTTAAAGTACATCTTTGCGTAAATAAATAAATAAATAAATAAATAAATATATATATATATATATACAGTGCATTGCATGACTATAAACGCACCTTAGCATTAGGAATTAGAATGGTATAGAAGTGTAATAAAAAAATATGAATGGGTAACACTTGATGCAAACAGTATGTGTATTATTCAAGAAATGAAAATACGTGATTTTTTAGAAAATAATTTTATTGAATTTATGACAAAATTACATGTTGCATGAATTTAAACGCACTTGTAAAAAATAAATAACTGAGTAACAAATACTGTATCTAATACTTTGTAAAGCCACCATGGGCTTCTAGAACAGCCAGTAAGCGCCTTGGCATTAACTGACATAGTGGCATGAGGTCACCCAAGCTGATTGTCTTCCAGGTTAATAGAATGGCCGATTTTAGTTCATCTTTCGTGTTAAACTGCCTCCCGTTTACGTAAACGCGGCGAACCAGAACACCCCATACATTCTCCATTATGTTAAAATCGGGGCTTTTTCAGGGCTAATCCAGAACTTTAAATTTATTGTCACGGAACCTTTTTTCACGATATGTGCTGTATGTACAGATGCACAATCTTGCTGAAAAATAAATTTTTTTCCAGCTTTCTTGACTGCTTGACGGCGGAGGTTTCTTGTTAGCATCTGTACATAATCTACAGAGTTCATAGTGTTCTCCACGAACTCTAATTCGAAAGTCTCTTTAAAACCTATGGCTGCTCACACCATGACAGACCCACCTCCATATTGACGTTTTGAACAGTACATTTCTTCGGTTCTCAAATCGCGCCAGTAGCTATGGAATCCGTCCGGGCCATCGCGATTAAATTTTTTTTCATCTGAGAAGATGAACTTTCCCAATTTAGTCGATCTAGAATCCATTTTCTTGCCTATTCCAACCGCATATCTTTATGCTTTTGAGTGAGAGGTGGTTTTGCCTACGTTTTCTTAAATTTAATGAATGTTGCAGCTTTGATAGTTCTCCATATGGTTGTCCGATGAACACCCAGCTTGTATTGAGCCTTTATCTTCTCACAGGAAATATCCTTATTCTTTGCAGTGTTGCATATTTGACGTTTGTCGTAACTGGTGAGCTTTCTTGTTCGCTTCTCATACGCTTTTTTTTCAATAATTTGCTCCTTTCTTTATATAATTTCGCACAGCACTCTCATTTCTTCCGATTCGGCACCCAATTTCCCGATTGCTAAAGCCTTTACCACGCATAAAGTCGATTTTTATCCTCTCGTCTACTGTCAAAGTTTTCCCTCTTGCCATCCTGAACAAACTCAGTAAATTTTGCACTCAAGCATTAAAACCTTTTTTAAGAGAACTTTTGCAACACAACTACCTGTGTTTTAATTTATTTCCGGTGGCTCTGTTAAATTTTAAAACCAAAATACAGAGTGCGCTTAATTTCGCGCAACAAACGAAAAAACAGTGAAATAAGAAAATGCTTAAACACTCATTTACATAAGTTTGCATGAGCCTAAACATACGTGCTCAAAGCACCTTATTCAGTTGTTAGTCATATGCAATAACTGTAAGCCACATTCCTTCTTTTAAATTTAAAAAATTCTATTTCTGGTTATTGGAAAAGGTGCGTTTATATTCATGCAACGCACTGTATATATATATGATTGCATGTATTTTAAAAGTTTAAAGTCAAAGTTGTTTTATAAGTCAAAACTAATTACAAAATGTGTTTTATTTGTACTTCAGTCACTTATTAAAAAAAATACGGAGAAGAAGAAACTTTCTTAATTATACATTTTTTGCATAAATAAATAACTAAAACTATTTAAAATTCATTATTGCATAAATTAAATTAATATTTGTTTCCGTATTTCTTAATTTCTATTCACATTTATAACAATTCCAAAACAAAAAAATTACTTTGATCATTTATATGATAAACCAAGAAACGAACAATCAAACAAGTATACTTACACCATACACACACACACACACATACATATATATATATATGTATATATATATATATATATATATATATATATATATACTTCTTCGCCCATCCAGACGATCGATATATTAAAAAATCAACTTACATTTCAAAGATTATTATTCTTTCTAATTCTGCTCATTTAATCTTTCTTTTTTTCCCCTTTCAGTTGTATGATATTTTTTATTTCATTTTATTTATTTAATTAATTAACTATTTATTATGTTTTGCAGTTTTAAATATTGAAAAAGATTATGTAATAGAAGTTTTGTCTAAAAATAATTTAATACGTAATATAATTATCACTTAATTAAGGTATTCAAAAACATTTTTATACGGGCGTATAACTTGTTCCATAAATTCTGACATTCCCATCGGTTGAAACAGAAAACAGTGTAAATTGTCCATGCGAAAATCTGTGCTGATGTAAAATATCTGATGTAATCTTGGTACTACGTCGGTATTATTTTGCTGTAGTACTTCTGGATACACAATATTCTACACATCGTTACTCGAACTGTAGATTTAGAGATTATCTTTACTGCCAATCCTCAAACATCCAACAATAAGATGTCTGCATGAAAAATACGGCGTTTGTAAATCTATACTACTACCTTGAGCAATTAGATTTGTGCTTTGTTGTTACTTATAGGAAAATGTAGATGTATAGGGGAAGATAAATGTTTAAATTGGATCAAAATACCTGTAAATATATAACTGGTATTTTTGGAATGAAAAAACTTCTGTCCAGCTTATTAACCTTTCAAAATTATAGCTTCGATGATATTGCACACGATATTCTTCATTATTAATCTTTTGCCATTGCTTATTGATGGGGGATAGGAATTTTTGAAAACAGGGTGGTCACAGACTACAGATTTTCCTTGATTTTTCCACCAATATTTTTCTTTCGTAATTTTTAATAGTACGTTTACACCACTATTTAAGTAAAAAATATCATATAAATAGTCTGGGGAAAGAATCAGGAAAAAAAGACGAGTCTGTGACCACTCTGGAAAAGCACGACGTGCTGATCGATTTTTCTTTTTGTTTTCTTTATTTTCTTTATTTTTCTTTTTTAAGAATTTTGCTTTCGTGCCATTGTTAAAGAAAAAACTGAAGCATGTAGCCATATAAACATAAAAATAAATATGAAAGATGAGAAATAAAAAGTTATTTTCAACAATAGAAAAGGCCAAGAGGTAGTTTTAAAATTTAAATGGCCAAGAGGTAGTTTTTAAAAGAGGTAGTTTTAAATTAATACTTGTCTAATTTAATTAAGACGAAAAAACATACCTCTAGATTAACCCCCACAATTCGGGAGGCGTGTGGAATTTCATGTTTATACGAGCTACCGCCTTTGCGTTACGTACCATATTATTTTTATATTACTAATTGGGAAAAAACTCTATGATATCGACACCTGTCAGACATTTTGCACCAAATACTGAACGGCACTAATTTATGTTAAGGTGCTATTACGTGTAAATTTATATTAAATTCTGCGCTTTAACTCTTGAGTTAGAGCTACTAAGAAAATTTGTCACAGAGCCATAGACAGCCATGTTCTAAACGGTCAAATCATATTCTTGACCACTCAAAACATGTAAATACGTCAAAAACAAGATTTGGTATTATCAATTCAGTATTTTAGACAATTGAATATAGAAGAAAGTAAATGTGATATAAAACTTAAATGTGATCAAAAACAGTAAACTTGGCAAAGAAATGCTTATTGTTTATAAATAAATTAAATTAGAAAGAATATCAAAAATGGTGTGTGCTATTTTTAAATAAAACAAATATCGTACAATTTTTATTAACATAATAAAAGTTACCAATATAGTTAATAAAACAGTGAATCCGTGTCGCTTTTTACACTTTTATTTACATTCCAAGAAGTCATAAAAAGTAAAAATATAGGCAGAATTAAATATATTGTTTAGTAACAATTAATTTACAAAATTTAAATATATACATATATGTTATAAATTAAAATAATGCTTTTAAAAACAAATGCAAATAAAAATATTAATCTACAAATATTATGGTATAATTATTGAGAAAAATTATATATACATTCTCATTTCGGAATGCAGCGGTATTATTCTATATAAAATGGGAATTAAGCTTTACTAATAATCTTTCGTTTGTTATTCTCAGTTTTTCTCTCTTATCAGAATAAAAAATAAAGAAATTCATTAAAATTATTGTTTAGTAAGAAATTATTTACAGAATTTCAAATAAAAATAAAATGAATGTTAAAAAATAAAATAATACGTTAAAAATAAGTTCAATAAAAACAACTTTTTACAAATACTTTAGTATATTCATTGAAATATATATATATATATTATAAAAAGTTACTGTCACTGGCGTCATTTTTTTTTTTTTTTTTTTTTTTTTTGTCAGCGACAGCATCTTCTAACGGAGAGCAGGATCCTTCACGTCATGAGAGGTATCAGTGTATTCCGAGTACTCCAAGGGAGACATTTCAGCCCCTTAGAAATTTCTATCATTTTAATTAAAGAAGTTATTAACTAAAAACGACAAGTTCATGAAGGTACTCTATTTGCCATTTTGAAAAAAGTTTCTCCCAGTGACGCTGTTCTTCTGTCATGAAGTCATTTTACACGAGAAAATTAAATTAAGATCCATGGTTGTACGTAGGTAGGTAGGTTGGTTGGATTTAACGTCGCACAAATAGTGCGCTATGGGTAATTGGCGACGGTCTGGGACGCACCCTTAGAGATGTTCCGGAGACATGTCATCACAATTTTGAACCTTCACTGAGGGGATCCCCCTCCACTTTGGTGATCCCCAGAGGTATAGTAGGGATGAGAACATGGAGGAGTTTGCGACCACGACAGATTTTATGTGCACCAGCCACCATTATTTTTCACGACGGTCTTTGGCCGGTTCAAGTATCGAATCAGCAATCTTCCTATTACGTGCTAAGCGCTTTACCGACTAGGGTACTGCGACCCAAAACCATGGATGTAAAAAACAAAGATTGGATTGGATTGGATTTTTGGATTTTTTTTTACGTCGCACAAGTGCTGCGAAGAGTAAAAACCAAAGTAGATAAAAATCTACTTTTTTTCTCTACTTTTAGAAAATTAATCTTCTTACACGGGAAAATTAAAATGTGATCCATGATTGTAGGTAGGTAGATAATTAGGTAGGTTGTGATTGACGTCGCACCATTACTGCGCTATGGATAATTGGCGACGGTCTGGGACACACCCCTACGGATGTTTCGGTGACATGCCACCACGGTTTTGGTCCTACACGAAGGGGATAGCTCCCCAGATTCGGTGCCCCCCAGAGGTATAATTTAAATGGGAACACGGAGGATATTGTGGCCACGACATATTTTACGTGTACCAGCCACCATTAATGTACACGACGGTCTTTGGTCGGCTCGAGAACCGAACCCACAATCTTCCAATTACGATCTCAGCGCTCTACCGACTGGGGTATTGTGGTCCGGATTTAAGGTTGTAAAAAAGAAATAAAAAGGGCCATATACTAAAGCTGTGATGCAAAATGGTCTAGATATTATAATTTTCTTTCTATATATATATATATATAAAACATATATAAATATTATATATTTCAATTTGACATTGAATATGAGGATTTCCATAATAATTTTCTGCTTTTGTCTTGTAATATGTACTATTAATATTCCTTTTCAGTGAAAGAAAGCAGCGAATAGGCGGGAAGAGTTCTGCATGTGTTAATAAGTAAAATGAGTCGGGGAGGAGGCGAAGCCTCCTTCGGGGGTTGGTGAACGGAGCGAGCAGGGGGCAGAGCCCCCTAGTATATATATATATATATATAATCGTATTCCGAATTGCAATGATATCATTCTATATGAAATGGGAATTAAGCTTTACTAATTATTTTTCGTTTGTTATTCTCATTTTTTGTTACTTATCAGAATAAAAAATAAAAATAAAAATATGCATTAAAATTGTTGTTCAGTAAGAATTAATTTACAAAAATCAAAAGAAAAAAATAGGTATGTTAAAAAATAAAGTAATGCTTTAAAAATAAATGCAATAAAAATAACTCTTTATAAATATTATAGTATATTTATTGAAAGAAAAAAAAAATTATATACACTTAACCGCATTCCTGATTGCAGTAGTGTCTTTCTATATAAAATGGGAATTAAACTTTACTAATTGTTTTTCGTTTGTAGTTTTCAGTTTTTCTTGCTTATCAGAGAATTTTAGTTTTATTTAAATGTGTTATTTTTTGTTACAAGTACAATGGGTTACGGGTTATGATTTCTACTGAATGTAAAATTAATAAATAAACAGCAATAATAAAGGTAAATTTTACAGAATAGATATTGGTTTCAAGTAATAATCAATTTAATGTGATAAAATTAATTTTGATGATTAATTTTATTTCATT
The DNA here is from genome assembly GCA_963930645.1 of Salticus scenicus. Classification (NCBI taxonomy): domain Eukaryota; kingdom Metazoa; phylum Arthropoda; class Arachnida; order Araneae; family Salticidae; genus Salticus; species Salticus scenicus. The sequence continues at coordinate 195,882,903 of OZ005652.1, forward strand.
TTCTGATCTTAAATCTAGTAAACTGGTAACTTTTAAACATAATTAACAAAACTTTTATACTAGTTTAAAACTCATAGTATTTCAAAGCTTTTTAAAATGTTTTCATTTGATTTATTACCTTAAAACAAATGTTTGTAACGTAAACAAGCATCAAAGTCTTTTACGAAACTTGATGAAATTTAATTTCAGATTCTTCTGTCTAAGTAAGTCATAGCTTTTAATTTAATACTTTAAGCTGAATAAGATTTCTAAAGAGATCCATTTAATTGAGTCTGCCTTATTTGCAAATGAAAAGTGGCAGCAGCGTTTCATAGGAATGTTTTAAGCTTTATCTCATTTTCAGCTGTTGAATCACCGTGACTAAAAGGATTTAGAACAAAGCTTTTAAAATGTAAATTAAAATATCCTTTCTAGTATTATTTATTAAATGAAGAACTTCTAAAATTAAATATATATGTATATATAGCGGGATATTATTATTGATGAAAGTGACTAAATAAGAATGAAGAAAAAAAAAAAAAAAAGATAATTTTTTTCTTGTTTATCTATTTATTTTCTTTTTCACTAAAAACTAGAAAATGACAACAGGTTTTGCGAAAGATAGTCAGCTCTCATTTGTTTTAGTTAAGGACTTTTAAAGAAAAAATTGAGATAAAGAGAAAAAAAATATCTGATGTGTCCATCACATGACTTCCTTATACAACCATAGAAATATACATATTTTTATGAAAACATTGACAGTTTTGTGTGAGGTAACTGATTCACAAATAAACAGGCAGGTTCCAGTCCACTAACGTCCCTTAAACAAAAAAAAAAAAAAAAAAAAAAATCTGCCATTCCAAACAAAAAAATCTGGATTATAAGATTATTGATAAAATCTTGCCGAGACAAATATACTAGTTTTTTCAGGAATAGCACCCAACGAATTGTTACAGAATATCTCATTGGCAAATGCACAATGAAAATCATTCGAGTACAAACGGCCCAGTTTTGTTCTCTTTGGCAAATATTAGTATCAGAAAGAGATAAATTTTACTAAAATAATTAACTCAATTAAAATTGAGAAAGGGTTTCTGGTTATCCTAAAACAAGATTTGCCCCAAAAATTTATTGCTAATCTCGCCATACTGCAAATTAGTAGCCAAGATAGATTTTTGGTCTTGGCATCGAATTTGGCGAAAATTTGTATTTTAGGGTTGCCAAAGTTTGGAAGCTCTAATTTCAATAATAAGAGCAATCTGGAATATTCTGCAAAAAATCATTACGAGCTCTATCTAAGGGCTGAATATTCCTTATATAAAATGCATTCGTCGATAAGAACTTGCTTATGTCTTTACAAATTACTTTCTACACGCAAAAATGTCTTCAACTTTCGTAACAGTATCATAACTAGCTCTATAATTAGCTTTTTTTGAAACCTCTGTGAGGGTAGGTCATATTTAATGGCCAAAACCTATGTATTCTTGGTCATTATGAATATAATTTTCCTAAATATCTTCATAGTGGAAAATCATATAAAATCCAAAAAGAGAGGTGCACAGCTAGTTGTTATAAGAAACCTATATACCAATTTGCAACGTTTTACGCCCAACCTTTTTGGAGTTACACGAGATACATTACAGGCTTTATCTACAGGATGAATACTCATTAAATAAAATGCATTCATTGACAAGAACCTGCTTGTATCTTTAAGCATAATTTTCCACACGCAAAAATGTCTTCAAATTTCATAACAGTATCATTACTGGCTCTATCATTAGCTTTTTTTGAAACCTCTATGATGGTAGATCATATATCATATATAATGGCCAAAACCTTTGTATTTTTGATCATTATGAGCCTAATTTTCCTGAATATCTTCAAAACGGACAATCATATAAAGTCGAAAAAGGGAGGTGCACATCTAGATGTTATAACAAAACTATATACCAATTTGCAATATTTTACGTCCAACCGTTTTTGAGTTATGAGAGATAAATTACAGGCTCTATCTACGGGATGAATAATTACAAGATAAAAAGAAATGTTTATATACCATGTTTTCAAATTTTCCCTTGAATCATATAAACGCTACCGAAGCCAGCGGGGACCCGAAATAATTGGTTAAAAGTCTTTAAAAAATGCATTGTCATCGTGTTATGAGCTTTTCTAAAAGTTTCAAATTTCTAGATAGTCAGGAAGTTATGCGATTGTTGAAACATATAAATGCTACCAAAGACAGCGGGGACACAGAACAATTGGCTAAAAGTATTAAAATAATGCCTTGTTATCGTGTTTTGAGCTCTTATGGAAGTTTCAAATGGTTAGATAGTCGGGAAGTTAGTTAAATAAATTTTCTGTTGAATCACATAAACGCTGCCGAGGGCAGCAGGTACCCGATACAGTTGACTAAAAATATTTAAAAAATACATTATCACCGTGTTCTGAGCTTTTTTGAAAGTTTCAAATGTCTAGCTAGTCGGAAAGTTAGTTAAAAATCGATTACAAAATTCGTACTGGTAATGCTGCCGATGGCAGCAGAGACCCGAAACAGTTGGCTGAAAGTATTATAAAAATGCATTTTCACCGTGTTCTGAACTATTCTGAATGTTTCAAATGTCTAGCTAGTCGGGAAATTAGTTAAATAAATTTTCTGTTGAATCATATAAACGCTGCAGCAGGGACCCGAAACAGTTGGCTAAAAATATTTAGAAAAATGCATTGGCACCGTCTTCTGAGCATTTTTGAAAGTTTCAAATGTCTAGATAGTCGGGAAGTTAGTTAAAAATCTATTTAAAGATTTGTACTGGTAACGCTGCCGGAGGCAGCAGTAACCCGAAACAGTTGGCTAAAAGTATTAAGAAAATACATGTTCACCGTGTTCTGAACTATTCTGAAAGTATCATATGTCTAGCCAGTCGGGAAGTTAGTTAAATAAATTTTCTGTTGAATTATATAAAAGCTGCTGAAGGCCGCAGGGATCCGAAACAGTTGGCTAAAAATATTTACAAAAATGCATTGTCAACGCGTTCTGAGCTTTTCTGAAAGTTTCAAATGTGTGGAAGGTAGTTAAAAATCGATTACAATACTTGTCCAAACCGCTTTTGTGTTATTACCGTTTTTTGATGCATTATGGCTAAAACCTTTGTATTTTTGGTCATTATGAACCTAATTTTCCGAAATATCTCCAAAACGGAAAATCATTTAAAGTCCAAAAAGGGCGGTGCACAACTAGATGTTATAACAAACCTATGTACCAATTTGCAACGTTCTACTTCCAACCGTTTTTGATTTATGCGAGATACATACACACACATACAGACGTTGCAAAAAATCGTGTAAATTCGCTTATATCTCTAAAACGAGAGCTCGTGTTAAGACGAAACTTTCAGGTATACAACTAGACATCATGACAGTCACATGTATAAATTTTCAACTTTCTGTGATCATTCATTTTTGAGCAATATTAAATACAAAATCCATTTCGCAAATCGGGATTACTATACTTCCTTATATTTTATATAATGAAGTAAAAAAAAAAAAAAAAAAAAAAAACACGGAACTTCTTCTAAAAGATAAATAATTACGTTTCAAGAAAATTTAAAAAAAAGAAAGAAAAAAAAAAGCACGAACTGTTTCATATAACGCAATTTTATCTTTTATTTAATACGTATATATATTAATATCTAAAAAATGTCACATTTTTCATACTAATTTTGATACGCTTTTTAATCCCTCCTCCCTCCCTTTTTTTTCTATGTTAAAATTATACCTTACCCGCCTTACTCTATATGAGAGTAAGAAAATCTGAAACTTTTAAAAGAAATCCAATTACTTCATTTTCCGTCTTAAAAAATATGGATAATAATTACTTAAAAATAACCCTATTCTTTAAAAGATGTAGTTACGAGAATTTAATATTGTCGTTAGTCATCCGCTCGACATTTCTTTTTTTTTTCTTGCGTGGGTAACTAAAAAATATGCTTTATACAGGTTTAAATTAAATTACTTAACATATAAAGAATAATTTTTTGCATTCCGTGTAAATTTTTATACGCATTTTTAATTACACAAACTTTAAAAACGGCTCATGCAGAATTTTTTTCTTTCATAATTAAAAAATAAATAATAAAATAAAATAAAATAAATAAAAATAATAAATAATAAATAAACAAAATCTGCAAATTTACAACTACTGATTATAGTTACTGATTATATTTATTGATTACATTCAACAAATTAATGGCTGAATTAATTCTTTGAAATGACAATTTTTAATAAATAATTTATTATTATCTTTATAAATTTTTTTTTGGTAATATACACTAAGCGACAAAAAAAAAGCCGCACTGCAGAAAAAATGACTTATACCTTTTTTATTTGTAATAACTTTAAAATTAATGTTTGAAACAAATAAAACTGTCTCGTTTGCATAATACCAAAGGTATGAAATGATACCTATGTATATTTTCGATTTAATAATTCGCTCTTTTGCACTTTACGAAGTACTTTTTAAAAATCTGCATAAAACTTTCTTTTTGAACATAATGCAATAACTATACACTTTGCATTCTATTATGATTTATTATATGAAATAAACAAGTTATATTTTAATATATGAAATAAAACTATTTATTTGTTATATCTAAGAAATTTTTTGTTAAAAATATGTATTCTGCATTGGGTTAATTCCACCTTTATATGGAATTACTGCATTAATGCGCAATGGCATAGTTTTATACAGTGTTTTAATATAAATCTCAGAAATTTCAATGTGCCAAATATCACAAATAAATTTTTCTAGTTCTGGCTGAGTTATAGGCTGCAAATTTCGAATCCTCTCCCCTCTCCCACGCCTTTTTATAGACGAAACATTTTCGAGCGGATCGCGATTTTGACCATTTCCATGTCTGGTAAAGAAGAAATTCTACTATATCCTTTGTGGTATTTAACTTAAAGTGAAAAAAAGTATGATTACTTACAGAATTATAGGTTCTCATGGGAATGTATAAGAAATTTTGACAATTTGAAGTGAATAAACTTACCACAGACGCCGTGTAGTAAGGTGCCTTATTATCTTCAAATGCTGTTTACGGATATGTCTAAGATACCTCCAAAATAGTCGGTCAGGCACCCCTTTTATGCAGATTGTGTTTTATTTCGAGTTAATTGATCCCTTGAGCATAAAAATTTCCCTGAGTGTTTGAAAAGTTATGCACCTCCGTACCATAATGTACGGAGAATGTGTCACTGTTTTAAAAGTGCGATTTTCATTAAGTCGGTCACATTTTCGTCTTCATTCTAGCTTTTTTCAACTGCACGAAATAAAGAAAACTTGATTCATCAGAGAAAATCAGTTCAGCCTAATAATTAACTGATAATGTTTTTAAATTTTGGTCAACTAAAGTATTGTTTTTTTCTAATTCTTTTCCTTAATAATGGCTTTTTTCGCAGATCTTCCGTTCTTTAACCCGCTTTGTTTAATTGTTCCCGCATTGTTTTTGAAGAAAGAAATTTACTATACACTTTTTTAAAATCTTTTTTAAGTTCTGAACATGATACAAATCGATTTTTTAAACATTCGCATTTTAGCTTGCGGTTATCTTGCTTGGATGAGCTACATGATCGCCTAAAGCCAAATTCCCAGTTTAAACCGCCAAAAAAATGTATATTTTGCTAAAATTCATTTTACCTATATTTCGTTAGCATTTAATTATTTTACCATCTCACGTATTAAAATATTTTTTTATTTTCATTTAAAAATTAATACTTTTTGTGGCATCGTTAATTGCCTTATTCTTAACATTTTTGAAATAAATTCTAAAATTACAATTTTCCTGACAATTGCATTTTGTTTTTAACACTAGACTCAAAGCTAAAGTGTATGTGGAGGACAACATAGTAAAATCTGTTCGAAAATTTGCTTTTGAAACGATAAAATTGGCGGTTGTAGAAGGCGAAAAGGAAAACATCCAAGTGCGGCTTTTTTTTTTGTCGCTTAGTGTATGTATATGTATAAATGTACTGAAAAAAGAATAATAACTATAAATAAATATATTTTTTTATTTTTTTGTATAAAACATTCAAATTATTATGTTAAATTTTAAATGATACAGAAATCTTAAATTAACTTTCATTAATTTTACTTTGCGAATTAATTTCGTAACTCAGTGGTACAAAAAAAAAAAAAAAAAAATACTGTTTTTAATTCAACGCTTTCACTTGAACATTTCTAAATTGACATGTTTAATTAAGGATTCAACATTTAGAAATGAAATGTGGCGTCGCTAATGAAACAAGTATAAGCAGTTTTAAAAGCTCTGTTGAAATGTTTGATATCGGAAAGATATAACATGCGCTCTTTCAAGGAAAGTGTGGGTGGTTGTAACGTGACATGATTACATAATGCTCTTTACGTTACGCAAATATATTATAAGTTTAAAAATAGATCAGTGTTACTTAATGTGCTATTTCAGCACATTAAATTCGCATTAAATTTTTGTTTTACTAAAATTTAAGCATAATCAGAGGCAAAATAGGTATTATTGGTAACATGTTGAAATTCTAGTCAACACTAATTCGTGTTTATCATATTAAATAGTTTTAAATGTTTTACATATTAAAATTGAATAAGGAACAAAGAATTCTGCAGTGAATGAGGCGGAGTGTCATAGGACCTCCATGTTATTTTTTAATGTAATGTCTGGATAAATTAATGATTTTACGTGCAAAAACCAATAGTTCATATATTTTAAAATTATTTTCTTTGCTCCTTAAATCGGTTTTGTAAATAGGGCAACCAAAAATATCGGTATGAAGGAGTGTGGACGGGTCTCTCTGAGTTCCCAAATGTTTGTTTAAAAATGTATATGGATGTCTCAAAGTAGTT
>OZ005652.1:198809770-199058572 GCA_963930645.1 Salticus scenicus
GTAAATTTTTAGCAGACAAAAATCATAGCTTTAATAGCTGTAAATTTTAACACATTTTATCATAGGCAGCTTGACTGGATAGGTTTCGAACTCACAAACTTCAGCTTCGAGACCAAATGCTTTAGCTCTGCACTCCGGGGTTCACAAGCAGGAGTAACAAGTTTCGTTACAATTGATTTACTGACTATGTAAAATTTATTCTCTGTTTTAAAAAATAATAAAAAGGGTTTTTTTTATGTTAAGTAACTGTTACATTAAAATTGGGCTATAATAAAAAAAACTATTATAGATTTCAAATCATTTATGAAATTTTAGAGGTGCTTATTTGACATATATATAATGCTAGAGAAAAAATATATGAAACATGATTGAGAATATTCCAGTGAAAAACAAAAATCAGCCGAAATGTACACATATACAATTGTCCTTTAAAAGGTGAATATTCTTATTTATAAACGAAACTCTCATTATATTAAGATTGTTATATGTAAATAAAATAATTAATAAATGAAAGATTTTTAAAAAAATTCATGAAATATTTCTAAAATATTTTCGGGAGGAAAATTAGAAATAAATAAAAACACGTATAATAAAAGTTTTATACGTAGAAGCTATGCAGTAATACAGAAAATAATAATATCTGTCTATGAATATATAGTCAGTACTTTAGAATTTATGTTTTAATTTATTAGGATTAATAATTCCAATTTAATGATATTCTCTGTACTCAGAGGTTTTACATTTCTTATTATATCATGCTAATTAGTTGATTAATAATACAAATAAATCAATAAATTCTGAGGTATTTATCAAATAACAGATATTTAATTTGAATTTCATTTATTTTTTGAAAAATCTAATAATGAACGCAATTTAAGTTAAATATTAAAACAAAATAAAATGAAATGAAATGAAAAATCAATGAAAATGTATATGTTTAAGAACTATCTTTTTCTAAGCAAAAAATTCCCTTAATTTCTATTCTTCTTTCCCCTATCCTGTCTCATATCCTTCATAAAGAATCTGCAATCGAGCATCGGAACAAAAGATCGGAAATCAGCAAAGCATGAAATGAGAAGGGTCACATGATATCAAGGTAAGTTGCTCCTCTCCCATTTCTAGAAGCTGGGACTATCAATTAGGTCTAACCCCTTTTCGCTCCACTGCCATCAGCCCTACACCTACGAAAAAAAAGAAAAAAAAAAATTAAGAAAAAGATGCTCAGGAGAAATCCCACTCCTCTGTTTTCTTCCTTGGTTTTCTATTTTATTTTTAGCTTTTTTTTCCGGCGAAAAAATTCTTATGGAGTTATCCTCATTTCAAGGTAGGGTTCACAAAGTTATTATTCTTTCATTTATTCCTGTAAGCGCTTTCAGAAGTGGTCTCTTAGTAATGAAAGTACCGACTACTTCTTTTATTTGCACTTGAAAGATTTTGTTGTTGTGGTTTATAAATTTATAAACTTTTAATTTTTTATTATTTATAGGGTATTAGCTCGAAATGATTTATTAATATTTATTTATATTTATTATTATTATTTTTAGAAATTTTTATATAATGCATGAATTATTGCAACAAGTCTGGTTTAAGAAATAGCTTAAATGAATTATAAAATATGTTTATAAACATGTAAAAAAAAAAATATATATATATACAAACAAGTAAATGACAAGAACGTTAAAAATTCCAAAATAAAAATATAATTCGCATACTATAGTTTAAGTAGTGTTAAGCATACCGTCATCGCGCAAATTAGTAAGACAGATTTGTACGCCTATAAATAAAAGGGAAGCGGATTCTAAAGCTGGATTGACCATTTAATGGAATTGTTGGGGTCCAGGGAGGGATTAACCAATAGAAATTGGGAAACATTGATCCGTAGAAATAGCCAAATGGAATAATTTCAAAATTTTAGGGTTGCAGATACTACAGAACTGGAACTTCGTTCATTCTAGGAAAAAGTTTTAACAGAAGCTCCAAACAGGGACAAGATACGACCGTAACATGGCAGTGTAAAATGTTTTTGTCACATTCTTACTGCAAAATATTTGCAGTACATAATATGTACATAAATAAAAATACATTATATGGCAGAAAACATTTTTATATCAATTATTAGTCATGTAAAAATTATAAACACTTGTGCATCAGTACAAAGAAATGATAAAAACAAAGCAGTTTCTCACAGACAAAATCAATTGATGAAAAGTTCGTTTAAGCTTTTGTATTAAAATATATGACTGGTAGTGTCACCATGGAAGCAATATTGGTTGGTTGAAAGAATTTGATAGGTTGCGTATCCGTTAAACCTGTTCTAAACCAGGAATGCTTGCAAAATTTCTTTAACAGGGGGAGGCAAATTATGCGTACAAGGGAGTGCAGTTTTATGGTGTTTTCTCGTTTGAACAGATGAAAATGATAGCCATGAAGCATAACCCTATCAAAAATCTTGCGTATAAAACACGTCCAAATCCTGAAGAGGTATACATCGAATTGCTGTATGAATTCCGTCATTCTCTCTGGTATAAAAATAGCTGAACGTCAATATCTGAAGGCAAAATAATTGTCTCAAGGAGTCTAATATTAAGACACATTTATGCAGCACACTAGGTTTAAACACTTCCATGAACAACTGTTGAAGCAATTTTTTTCCGACTTTTCACGACTTGGACGCTTTTACGATAATTTTTGAAGGACTAGTTTCTTCCGACGCTTACTCACAGTGGGATTGAACTGTCCATTATTTTCTTGAAAGACGATAATCAAGCGCGACAGAAGCTCACCGTCAGCAGAAATTGTTGGATGATTTGCATAATAATATGCAGTTACTGGAACATATTGTATCTTCTTCAGAACTGGCTTTGTACCGATGACATCAAGACTTCTACCGCTATGCAACTCCTTGACAAACTCATACTGACCGGTATTGAAAATGTGTGACTTATCGTAATTCTTCAAAGAATCCGTGCATTCTAACAGAAATTGCACTGCAGGATTCTCAATAAATTCTTGTTCTGTAAGTAATTCTGTGTTGATGAACTTCGTAATTTTATTCGACAGAATATATTGTGATTTTTTAATTGTTTAATCCAAAATTCAGACACAGTAAAGTTTGTCGCTTCGAGATTTCGACCTTTAACAAATGCTACGGTCAAAGATTTTCGTCATGAATGATTAATTTTTTTTCTTTTTCGCATTTGTGAACTTTTCGAAAACATGTGTCATTTTATTTGTATCTTATCTTTTGTACCCATGGTTTTTTTTTTTCCCTCACGAGCTTATTAAAATTTTGAAGATCAATTGTGTAATGAAAATGGAAAAGGCTGAAAGTGCCACAAAGTAAAATTTTCAGTATTCAATAAAAACTTCCTAAAACTTTACTTTATCCTTTAAAAACGTATAAAATTCATTAAAAATACAAAATAGGAATTTTTCTGGCACTTTGGACCTTCTCTAGGTTATTGGCAATGTCGTTTACAACACATTCCATGCAAAAAATCGATTTTTTATTTTTTGGCACTTTCAGCCTTTTCCATTTCCCCTACACAATTACAGATTTGACAAAACCATAGCAATCCTTGTCGGCTGCCAAGTCTCTCTTCAGTTTTGCTCTTTCTTCTTCACCAGAACTATACGACACCTTTCATTTATAGAAAGATCACTTTTATACGTTTCCTATCTAGACTACTGGGCTCACGGAATGAAGATAATGATGCATCTATCAATTAAATAATCATAGGATTAGCAATGTATCTGTCATACAATAAATTAATGTATGTTTATTCTTCTCTTATCATCCGTTACACCAGTGACGTCAATGGCGTCCATGCAAGTCAAATGTATTTAACTTTTCAAAACTTAATTCTCGTTCTCTGCATCTCTGTATCTGTGTTCTGAAAAAGAATGAATTGGTTTTTACACGACAGTATTTTTTTTGCCATTTTTCAGTAAAAGTGTCTTTATCATGTCTTTATAAACACTTACTAAGCAATTGTTCATATTCGTAGACTCCGTGGGGTGTTATCGATGCAACTCTTTTTGGACATGCATTAAAAGTATTCTAACGATGTTTTATAGATCCACAGTCATCGTAAAAGTCATTAAACTTACACACAACTGTAACAATTTACGCAGTCACAAGTAAAAGTTCAGCATATCAAGCCTTCCTAAAAAGGAATAAATTAAAAAATAAATAAGGATTTGGATTGATACCACAGCAGGATAATACATTGTTATAGTTCATGTTACTTTAAAATAAACAAGGAGAATATTGAATGGCTTATCGCTTCATTTTCTGTTAAGAGCTTCTGACGCTGCTAGCAAATGATTTAGCAGATTTTACTACCACAGTCATATTAAGGGAGGTCGAATTTACTATTTACAACAAAAATTCGTAAATCTACTTGGGTAAAATACATACCTTTCTTGTTAGGGTTACAAAAATACAGCACAACTGATATTTCGTTTAGCCTAGGGAACATTTTCAATAATACCTACAACTTTATGTTTAAATCACATTAATACTATGACTGACGTAGAGTGCTAAATTACAGTAAATTATTTCACCGTCTTTGCTTCACAAATATTGAAGAATTAAACTTTTGTTCAATATGATGAACAATTTAAAGTTTTCTAGAGATTAACTAATTTAAGGTAAATAATGTCTTCCATATTCAAGAAGTTGATAGATACTGTGCAAGAAAGAGTGCTGTATTTGTTATTAGACGAAAAATAGTGAGAAATAATGTATGATAAATAATAAATTATAAAGAAAGAGGATTTTCTATAAATGAATTAAAACTAACATATTTAATTGTGGTAGATTTAAAAATTATGACTGGAAATCAAAATATTTTTAAGTGTCTTAATTTCTAAAACAAAATTTATGTACATTAAAAGAATAAATCTCACTTAAAGTTTTATGGTACATGTATCATATCTGTGTATAGTTTTTGGCTCACAAGGAAATAGTCAAACGGTGTCATCTTCAAAAAATATTGAAAAAAATATATGTGATTCTACTTTTCGTAAAACACCACGAAATGAAAAAATTATCGGCTGAATTAAATTTTAGCAACCACAAAAAATTATCAAAATTAAGCATATTTGGCGATTTAGCGCTGTTAGGCGTTCAGTTCGCTCGCACCGAGATTGCCGTGTACGAACAGAACGCAGTGTTTTGTTTCTCCGCCAAGTACTCAAAATCAATCGCCTAACAATGTGAAATCGCCAAATATGCTTAATTTTGATACTTTTTTGTGGTCGCTGTAATTAATTTCAGCCGATAATTTTTTCACTTTCTGGTGTTTTAGGAAGAGTAGAATCACACATATTTTTTTCAATATTTTTTGAAGACAACACCTTTTGAATGTTTCCTTGTCAGATATGATGGATTACACAGGTCTGCAAAAACGTACTTCCCATTTTTTTTTTTTTTTTTTTATTTTTTTTTTTTTATGCACAGTTTTGGGTGTCTCTAATGTGTTTTGATATGCTGAATTCAGAAATGCTTGTCTTTTCTTCCTATTACGTAAGGATTTTTGGCAATGTAAGGATGAAGATTGAAAGAATTCACACAGAGTCTATAACAAATTCGAAACTATGTATAAAATACACTAAAATAGGCTATTATTAACACATTATTGTTTAAATGTGTTTCTTTATATCGAAGCTCCTACAGCTTTTTCTTTTGTGAACGGCTTTAGAGCCTTGAGAGGGGAGGGGGGGGATTCTCTATGCAGTATCCAAGAATAATCTGCTAACGTATTAACATTCCATCGTCTCTCATACGTCCTCTATATTTCTTTAACGTCTTGATAAAATAGCTTTCCTTGTTTTTCACTCACATCACCCATATTTTCTGGGAAATATCTTAGATGGAAGTTGAAAAAGTGGAGGTTTAAACTTTAAAAATATCATTTTTTGTAAGAACTGTACGTGATAGGAATTTTTGTTTTTCCTTAATTGCCATAGAAAAATACACCAGAAAACACATCACCTTGAACAAAAAAAATTTCATCAACAGACCTGTGTTATTCTTTTATTCTAGATCTGTGCACGCATATAGTTCTTTTCAATTAAAATTGTTGTTGTTGTTGTCGTATGCCATTCGGAAATTCTGAGCCCCGGTAGTGGAACTATCCGGATTCAAGGCAAGAGGGGTGCGTCTTCCGTTGTTAGGAGCGCCACATAGGGAGAAAGAACGACTTTAGCTCGAGAAGCTGGTGAAAGATGGCAGCACCAGCCAAACAACAGGAACTCGAATTTTGATCAGGATCAGGGCCGAGATAAACCCATGTTCCGGTACCACCAGAGGTATAATTGTAAATCTTAAAAATAAATTATTTGAAATAGTTACTCTATTGAATGTTCAAAATTTTGAGACTATTTTTTTATTTATTTATTTTTTCTAAAAATTTACTTTTACTGATACAAGTTTCTTTTTTTTTTTTTTTTTTTTTTTTTTTTAATTGAACAAAATAAAAATGAATTCCCTTTTATATTTAATTTTTCAAAAAACTTTCTAGAAACATTTTCACATAAAACTTTTGATCTTTACTTTAAAATACTAATAAAAATAAAATAAAAATAAAAAAATCTTTAGCAAAATCTTAAAATGTTTCTTTCAAAATGACAGAGAAAATATTCTCTAAGCTGTCTTAATTGAAAAGTTCTTAAAAGATGTCCAAAGATTGAGTAATGTGTAATTTTTCAGTGAAGTCTTTGAGCTGCTTTCCAAGACATTTCTTTTTATTTGGAACTCTTTGATCACTTCAATGGAAATGGTTTTGTAATTTTTATGGATTTTCTAACTAGCCGTAATAAAATCTTAATGAATTAAGCTTAAATATTTTTTAGAGATAGCTGCTAATGGAGTGCTTTACTATGAAACTCTTTCAAGTGCTAATAATCACCGATCTTCTTGAAAAAATTACTGGTATAAGATTTAATCAAAAATAATATTTTTTAGAAGTACTTAGAACCTTGATGTATAGAAAAGTTATAAAAAATTACAAAAAATCAGTTTGATTTCCAATCTCTAATAAGTCAAAAGAAAGAAGAAAAAAAAATACATGCTTGGCGATTTTGTGATTCCAGTTTACATCTACGGTTACTAAGAACATCTATTTTGATTAATTTATTATTATCGTTAATTTCAGTTAATCAAATATTCTAATATTATTTCATTAACAATTTCCAACAAGAATATTAATGGACAACTTGGCGTGGGATTATAAAAATAAGGCAAACGACAACGTCTAGAACGCCAAAAAGAAATAAAAAGAAAGGAGACAGCTATTTCGGTAGCATTTAGCGTAACGTCGTCAGTGCATCAAATTACATAGCATTTAGAGTACTGCATTCCTGCACTGAACACGGTACGCTAAATGTTATCAAAACAGCTATCTGCTTTACTTTTATTTCCTTTTCGTGTTCTAGACTTTGTTGTTTGCTTTGATTTTACTTTCCAACGAGGTTGAAAAGTGATTATGACGTCAGTTTCTCTGTCTTGTCTGTCCGTCTGTCTTCCCGAGCTTTAACTCCCATAAATATTCATGGAATTTTTTTGTAGCTGATATATGTTATTGAAGTTCACTCTGGGATATTACCTACAGAAACTGAAGTAAATATCTCCACTAGTGTGTATACAGAGATACTCGAAAGAATTCCATATTATTTTCTAAAAATACTTGAAGCTATAAAAAAAAATACTAATAATGTGTATGTGTTTTTAATAATTTAAAATGAGTAGTTGGTAACTTTATGATTCCGAATTTTACCTACGGCTGTTGAGTGTATTTATTTTGATTAATTTATTGCAATATTACTTTTAATTAGCTAAATATTCCAGTTGCGCCGGCCTAGCGCTCGATTTTACACAAATATTTTCAAATCATTTCTCTTTCCAAGTTGAAATTACTAAACACTGATATAACTGATATTTAAAAACAAATAACATCATTATTTCTGTACTGACAAGCATAAAGGATTTAAGTCCATATTCTTGATTTTTCAGGAGACGAAAAATAAAGTTAAACTAATTAAAAACTAATGAGCAGAATCGATTAGGAAAAAGAGATTATGTTGGTTTATACGCTTTATACCATTCAGTGATTGTCAATCTTCATTTAAAAAAGGGGAAAATTGAATTAAATATTTTATACCAAAGATTAAGGCTAAATTTCTGACTTGAATCTTTTTTTACCATTGAATTTTCTCAAAGACTAAATTGCATGGATTTAAATCCTTTTTTACCAATCGATAGAGAATTTTTTTTGTGAGTCTGACTATGTACTTATCTCAAAATCGACATTTTTGGACTTAAATCCTTTATACTTATCAGTACAGATTTATATCATTATATTTCTATGTTTTGAAATGGAAACGTCTTCAAGAAATTAAGAATGACATCAGAATCCTTTAATTAAAATTGTTATAACCATATGCCTATTTTGTTATTCGTATTATTGATTTCTCGTGACATAGTTAAATTCTACCCATTCGATTTATTATTATTATTTTACTATGACGTATTAAAATTCCGTTTAGCAATGAAAATAGCTTATTCGAAAAAGAAAATGTTTCCTTTTATTCAGTCTTTGTTTTGTGGTTGAAAATATACTGAAAAATTACTTGATTATTCAAACTCTGTTTGCTACAAACGGAGGAACTATATTATGCATTATATTCAAACAGATTTATAAAGATATTTTCCCCGTAAATGAATTAGTGAATTTTGTAGTTTAATTTCCATTGTATTGTTTTAATCAATGAATGAATGTCCCAAAATTATTCAAACTATAAATACAAATTCTATATTATTTTTCTCAATACATTGTTGCAGTTATGAAGTAATATTTTTCTGTTAAATTATCTTTTTTTATTTTATTTTTTTCCCTATTTTATCATTTAAAATGCACGCGTAGGAATCGTAGATAAAATTTCACTTTCTTTATTTCAGTACATTGTTGTAACTATGAGGTCAGTTTCAAGCACTACACCCAGGGAACTTAAGCTTTTATTATTAAGAAGATGATTTAATATTTTTTTATCCTCTGCAAACTAATATAAATGAGCATGAATAGTAAATTTTTCCTATTGTAAACGTAATGTAATGTAACATCGAAATTTGACTTGCATTACTTTAAATCTAATATAGAAGTCACCTAAAATAAACGAAATGTTTAGATTTAATATAAAGACATGACTTTACATAACAAGAAATAAAGCCCCTTAATATATTTAAAACCTTTGCATTAATGAACGAAAGTTAATATATTTTGGCCATGACATTTTCCCATTTGGCGTTCAAAAAATGAAATTTACCTTTATTTATTTATTTATTTATTTATTTATTTATTGTGGTATTTTTATTGCGTTTGAGCAGCTAAAATTTACCAGCTAATTAAGTGCGATGTAAAAGAATTTCTGTAGTGTTTTCAAAACCAATCGAAAATTACCACTTAAAAGAATTGCATATAGACCTCTTCAAAAAAATGAAATCGAGCACTATTAAAACTTATAGCTTTAAAATTCATACATTTATAAATTAATTTATTTTTATTTATACCTTTAAAATTATAAAAGCTTACAGCTTTAAAATTTGATCTTCACTAAAATATAAATGAGTTAAAATTTTACATAAGGTACAGAATATAAAATTATTTACAATATTTATCACTATCAAATATTGATGTATCTTAAACGTTAATGTTTGTGTAATATTGAAAATTATTCTTTTTAGTTTATTCATTACTTCATATAGATAAATTTACTTTTTAATTGATTTAATTTTAAAATACAAAACCTTGAAGAAGATTTTCATTTTTAAGAATTGCTAATCGATAATACTAAAACATCCAAATTTTGATACCATGATAAAAAATTATATATTCTGAAATTCCCATGTCTGATGGTTAACTTACGGATACTACACTATCAACCAATAAGTATTTGGACATTTTCGAATTGACAGTCGGTAACAAAAGTGCCCGAACACTAGCAAAAATTCCTATGTAAAAGAATTACACTTCATACGGTTCTGCTAAATAAATCCTTATTGATTCATGTTCTTAGACTGACTAAGAAGAGGATTCAAGAAGGGTTTATTTAACAAATCCGTATGAAGTGTACTTTTTTTACATAGGAATTTTTTCTAGTGTTCGGACACTTTTGTTATCGACTGTAGATGTTTTGTCAAATATCTAGAAAAGTTCCTCAGAAATCATCTTGTAACTTTAGCAGAGTAATGAACATGTTAAATCTAGTATATATCAGCAAAATTTGTGTCCTGAAGAAAAGAAGGGGGCCAGTAAAAAATAAAGGAAAATTCGAAATGTGTTGTATTACCTTGTAAAAAGTAATGCTTTAAATACCTTTTGTCTACAACATGTGATTACAGGTATTTTTCTCATTATCTATATAAATTTGTATGAGACTACCACATACTTTCATGGAGATATAACAGTTTCCTTAAAAAAAAAAAAAAAAAAAAAAATCCAATTTTTAATTATAAAACGTAGAGTATTAAACCCAGTGCAAAGCCATTTTCAGAAAATTTGGCATAATATATTAGACCCAGCATACTGCAATCAGAATTTTAAAATGTTAAAAATCTTACGAAATATGAATATTTTACTAAATAATTCTTAATTATGCATGAGCCAGCTTTAAAAAAAAATTCATTTACATAATTTAACAGACAAAAATATTGAGCAACTTATATGAAAACCCCAAACAAATAACGTGTTAATTCAAAAAGTTATGAGAGATAGAATGAACAGAATTGCAGATCTTCTCAAAAAAAAGAGGAAAGAGATAAGGGGTTTTATCAATATTTATTTACAATCAGCGAACACTGTATCACCATTGGTCATTGATTGAATCAAAATAAAAATGTGAGTAAAACTCCTTATAGTTTATCTTGTATTTTGAAAGAACTGAAATTCTGTTCATTCTATCTCTCATAACTTTTTGAATTTACATTATATTTGTTTGGGGTTTTCATATAAGTTGCTCAATAATTTTGGCTATTAAATTATGCAGATGAAAGTTTTTAAAAGCTAGCGAATGCGTAGTTAAAAATTATTTAGTAAAAAGTCTCATATTTCGTAAGATACTTAATATTTTTGCATTCTGATTGCAGTAGGCTGTGTCTAATGTGTGCCAAATTTGCTAAAAATGTCTTTGCACTGGGTCCAATACCCAGCAGGTCACAATTAAGAATGTGAATATATATATACAAATATATATTTTTTTTTCAATTAAAAAAAAAAAAAGGTTATATCTCCCTGAATATATGTGGTAGTCTCATAAAATTTTTTATACAGAGAATGAGAAAAATCCTCTTAATCACATACTACAGCCAAAACGCATTTTAAAGCCTTACGTTTTACAGGGTGATCCAAAACATTTTGGCGTTTGTTTAATTTTTTACTGGTCCCTTTTCCTCTTCAGGACACAATTTTTGCTGAAATGTATGAGGTATAACATGTTCTTTACACTACCAAAGTTTCAAGATGATTCCTAAATAACCTTCCAAGATATTTAACAAAATGTCTAAATTCAAAAATGTTTAAATACTTATTGGTAGATAGTGTAAAATGCTGCCTTTTCGTATGAGGAAAGGGTTTTTTTAAATAAACAGTTAAGTTTTAGTCGATAAATGCACTCTATTCGATGAACATTTTAAAAACAATCCAATAGAACTATTACTCGTACAACAAAACTCACGAAGACAGTGTTACATACCCCACAGGGCACGAAAAATGCTTGTTCAGAACAGAAATTAACTGCTTGTGGCACGATCTTTCAAAGGCAAGCATACTAAGTGTTTTAAACACAGTTGAGTAATTCGAAAATGTCACATTCCTTTTGAGCCCTGGCAGTGATTAGGTGAGAGAAATTTATCTGTCATCCTGGAAAAACTAAAAAACTACATTCCAAATTGAGATACAGCTTTCCGATTCTGATAACAGCAAATCTATTTCTTTCCAAATTTAGTCACCTAAGACTATAAAATTCCAGAAATGTCGTCCAAGTCGAGTGCAGTAGAAGACAATAGACTTTTATAATATTTCCTCGTGTCTGTACGTGTATTTTCACTGCAACAACAAACTAAAGATGGAAAAGAGTTTCATACTTTCTGCAATACTGTAGAGATATACAAAATTTTCAAGTCAAATACTCAGGTATACAAATAAATGGAAATCGTGTCACATTTTCTGTTCTATTATTAAATGCTAGATATGATTCAGAAATGTATGAAATGTTTTAATCCACAAGATCGATTTCAGAATCAACAATTCTTTAAAAAACATCGGATGCATAAAAATTCAAGATGTATATTTAAGAGTATGTATGAGAATAAATGGATAGTTATCCTCAGAATTATGTACTTTTTTCAAGAAATAGTTTAATAAAAAAAAATAATAATAATAAAGTTATGATACTTCTTTTCATGCCATATATTCTTCCCTGGATTTTATGTTTTCTATAAGATTAATCAATATTTAAAATGGAGGCATTATGAATTCTATAAAATACATTGTAAAAAGTGTTAATAGTTAATACACAATAGTATAATTATAGCGTAGACTAAAGCTTACAACCAACTTTTGAATGTAGGTCTCCCGAAATTTTCCCTCATTATTTCTTTCCTAGCACTTTAAACGCTTTTTTTTTAACTCCAGAAATCTATTATACTCATTACTTATCGAATGCTATAACACATATATAATTACTCAAGGTAATTTATCGAATTATATTAATGAATTTATTTCAAAAAACAGAATCTTCCCGCGTGGTTAGCACTTTTGTATTGTTCTTAGTAATTTCTATATTTTACAATCCGTTTAAATAAAAAATACACGTTTAATTCAAGCTCACAATATTTTCTCGTGTCCATAAAAGAATCCACTTTTACATATTATAATATTCCGATAAATGTTTAATAAAATTCAATAAAATCTTTTTTTTTGACAATGATCTTATACATTTCTTAACAAATGCTCCAATTTCATATAACATATCTATATTACTTCTGAATACATATCATTAAAGTGATAAGAATTTTTTGGAATTTTTATCATATTACTATCGGCAGGCATCGGATGACATTAGACATTCATGTTCCTCAGATATCTTAAGAATTATTGGTAAAGGAAGCAGTTTTCAGTGATATATTGACTTTCGATAAATTATAGTATTATAAGAAAAACAGCTATCAAATCATAAAAAAATCAAGGCACAGAAAATACTAGACCAAATACTTTTCTTTTTAATAATTTTTATGAAAAGGTATGGATATAGTAGTTTGAAAATATTTAGCTAATTTTGAATTACAATCAGAAAAATGTAAATTAATGTTGTGTTTATTCAAATATTCTCCCACTTTTTTTTTTAAATATGGTGAATTAAAATAATATAATACGGTGGCAGAGTGTCCTCCATTCCCCCAATACCTCGCGTTCTCATGTGTATATTATTATGGCTCTGAAAATTAAAGTGTATATAAATAATTCACATAAATCGTTATGTATAAGTTATTTGACTGCACTTTAATTCGGTTAATTTCTAAATCTACACTCAACATCATACAAATCCTTTCATTCCAAAATAACTTATGTTCATCTAGTTCATCTTCATATTTAGTACTCTGGCCTTCAGTTTTTTTTTTTTTTTTTTTTTTTTGCTCGAGGATGCATAGACATTCGTAGAGCTTCAGAATCCCCTTTAAGTCATAGGACCGGATCTAATGGGACTTAATGTAAATAATAGGACCGTAGAGCGACAGCCCAACACCGAATAATGTTCTTTGTATTATTCAAAACTTTTAAGCCATTTTCAAGGTTATGACATCTAAAATTCTCTGAAAAAAAAAAAAAAGAAGATAATTTAAAGCAATATTCTGAGAAGAAGGGCAAGTTTCTAAAGTCATTCTGGATATACTTTTTTTCTCTCTTTGAAATAAGAATAAATTTTTTGAAAAAGTTGGTTCTGTATTTTCTTATTATTTACTGTTTTTTAGAAAGTATATGCAAAACCAACAAAGCCAGTTTTACAATGAGCCAAAGTTTGAAATTCGTCTTCCGATTACTGTGTACATAGACAAGGCCATATTAAGGCATGGGCACATGGGGCACGAGCCCAGGGCACCCAGACTTGGGGGGGGGGCACCAAATCTACAAATGATGTTTTAAAAATTTTCACTGTTTTTATGTTAAACTATAGAAAAATGTAAACATTAAATCATTATTTTTTTATTAACATTATTCGAGAATTGCTAAGCTAAATTAGATATAGTAATAAGCTACAATATCTACATAGGTTCAAGCACTTTGAGTCTACTTTGCATTTTTCCTCCTTAATACTTCCAAAGTGCATATTTAACTGTAGAAAATTTCACATGTAGATCGGCTGTGTTTTGTCATAAAAATTGTTGTAAATGATAATTTGCCAGTGGAATTGTTTCTGACATTACTCCTAGCTCATAGTCATAGTGCAAAACATTTGTTTAAAATAATTACTAGTTATATTTTGAGTGTGGATTTGGATTTATTGAATTGCCGTGGTGAGAGCTACTGAGAGCTACGGCTGTGATCTGAGAGCTTATTCTTTGCCGTAGGATAAGAAATAAGTATCAACGCACCTTTCTTTTTCCTCTTTCAGGATACTGGCACCGAAATATTAATTAAAATGCTTTTTTTTTTATTTTTTATTTATTTATTTATTTATTTATTTTTTATTTATTTATTTATTTATTTTTTTTTTCATTTAAGACAGTGTGTTTTTCAGAGTTGTAATTTTGGAAATGTTGCTTGCCTATTTTAGAAAACTCACAAAATTTAACACTTAAAATCCATTTATTCTTGTTTCTATGTTATTGTGTGTATGAAAGCATCCTAATCTTATGTCGTTGTAAATTTTAAATTTTAAATATTTTAGATAAATCTAATATTTTGTTGTGCTCCAAAGAAAGATTTTCTCAATTTTATTTTTCTCAAAAATTATGTTAAAAGAAATATATTTTTATGAGTGACGTGCACAATAATATAATTTTATTTATAACATTCAAAACGTCATTTACATATAAAAGGCGAATAAGACATAATACACCTACAAAATTATTTAACTGTGTATGCTTGTAGGGTGGGGTGGGGGGTTAGGGACCATATAAAACTTGTGCCCAGGGCCTCCAAAAGCCATAGTCAGGCCTGTACATAGAATGTCTAAAATGAACGAAAAATGCATAGCTGATAAACAGCAGTTTATATGTGTACATATATATATATATAGTATAAGCTAATACGAAGATATGAAAAATATTTTTATGAGTATAACGAAACTTATCAATTAAGTATGCAGAAATGGATTTAGCCAATCCCCAGGGAAATAATAAGTTTTATTATGTTGGAAGATTGTGGTAAATTCAAACAAAATTTGGTTACCCAACATGATGCAGAATTTCTTATCAAGTCCTACAAGGGATTCAATGGAAGTCATTTTTAAGATTGGGAAGAACTGTTCCTCTCTAAAGAACAAAAACATAATAAATCTGAATGTGAATATAAATCTCGAAAAGGAAGAAATATAATAAACACATTCGTTTAAGTACAGAATCGAACTCGCTGTTTAACGCAAAGTCCAGTGGATTTGAGAACCTGACCATCATACATATATTACCCTTACATATATTGCACAAGATGAAATGATAAATATCACATGAAGAAGTAGAAAAATATTTCTCCATACGAAAACTATGATATATTTTAAATTCTATTAATATTTTATATGAGGTTACAGATATGGCTTACGAGTAGGGTGGGGCAGTCATCAAATTGTATCAGAATATTAGTATCACACTGGATTGGTTAGGACTCGTTCTAAAAATCTCTAAAATTATATGAAAATAAAATATTTTTTTTTAGTTACTGTGCTTTAGAATAAAAGAACTATATTAAAGACTCTTCAGAGACTGAAATTTAAAGTAAATATTATTTAATCCATATAATTTATAAAAAGTTAACAGAAAACAAATAAAATACCTCTATTTTGTCGATTATTTAGGTGAGTGCAGTTTTAACTATTGTTTCTGTGAAATCAATATAGGTTGATGGAGACACAGAACGTTAAATTTAAGTCATTATTTACTTGTAGTGATTCCACACAAAGTGTTAGTTAAATCTGCACTCACCTAATCTACATGAGAGATTGGTTGATGTGCTTGGTGGCGTACAATGAAAGAATCACGAAGAAATAAATGGCTTCAAAAACTACGGCCTAAATTTTAAAGCCTGCGCATTGTAAGCAGAGGTGTAAGAAAGTGCTACAAGAAAGCGATCAAAAGCCTACCATTGCACCAGTATTAATATTGAGATATCCCTTTTCTAGAAATCTATCCATATTTTTCGTAGATGACCAAAAGCTTCTATCATCTGGCAGAAGGTCTTTCAATGAATCACCACTTATAATCACTGGAATGAACAAAAGTGCCTGTCGAACGTATTTTCAGCCTTGCCGAACAGCCAGACAATGAATGAATAATTATGAAGACACTTTTACAAACTGGATCGAGTTTCAGAATTCCTTAAAAAATACACTTAACCGAACAGATGACGTTTGGTCTCAGCGACAAGCTGAGAGAATATTGCTTATCCGTGTACAGGAAGTTGGTGAGATGTTTGAGGTTCATCCAAGATGTACTCTTTCTGTGCTGCAAAATCAGTTAGCTGATACCAGAAGACGAAAATGTGGCTGATGTCATGAATAGAATTGCTGAGGACTTGTACCACATCTTGCTAGCTTAGGATTATCAGACAGTGAGAGATGTTATAAAACAACGTCACCAAACTGAAAATCTTCGAAGAAAGCGTATCAGTCGACAAAGATTTCAGAAACTGCCTGATGTCTCCACTGTGTCGGCCGAAATGGACAACCATGTCATGATAACATGATACGCACCATTTCGAAGGAAGAGCTTCAACAGTTTTCGCAAGAGTATCGAACCTACTCTAAATCAGAGCTACCAAATAATCTCTTACGTACATTGTCTAGGTGTTTCATGTGGAGGTCCTATCACCACTCGTGGGACAGGGGCAAAAATCACACCCCGATAATCAAACCCATTTACTCCTCAGACAAGACATGTAGTCCGAAAAGCCTATTCCGCAATGCAAGGCAGACCCGTGGACAGTTCGGTAATGTAACAATTAGTTATTATTACAGACACCAGGATACATGCAGAGATACTGTAAGAAATGACGACAGATATTTGCAGATATAAGATAAGCTAGGATACTCACCTGTAATTGAGATATGGACAGTAAATCAGTATACAGTCCAGTTCTGGAAGTTTCAAAAATAGTTTGCCATATCTTTACGCTTTTTTTACATTCAACAGTTTCTATAAATTGTGCATCGTTCCAGTTGTTCACTACGTCAGTTTTAGGAAGAAAACTAACTTTCGCGGCCAATTCGGGTGGTACGGCTTCAAATGCAAGAACTCGTTCGACATAAATTAAGTTGAAATGAAATAGTACACGGTTATAAAATTGAAAAAGAACATATTTTATCTTAGTGAAAAAACAATGAAAACTTCCATTGATTTAGATGCGATTACCCTGTCATATCTCAAGAATTACACAGACAATTGAAGGGGCCTACGTTTTTTACCTTGAAAATTACATGTGTTAAGCCCGTAACCTCCTCAAGAACTTCTATCTTCAAAGTAAATTTAAAACGAACTGCGAAATCGTTTTAATTTCTGGTATTCACGAACTGTAGCCTTTAAATGGTACTTGGATTGAACATTTTCTATGCCCCTGATTCCATCATATAGAAAAGAGGTGTTTCGTTTTTCAAAAATACTTCAAGACTATCTTCTATAAAAAGCATATTGTTTCTTGTTTACTGAGATATATAATGTAATTGAACCCCTCTCATCCAGGTAAATATATACTTTGAATCCTTTACACTAAGAAGCACATACAATTATGATTACCGAAAGTAAAATTCTCAGGCATAAAAGGGAGTTATTTATATATATTTCAATTTTCTGTCAAGTATAGTTATAGCAAAGTATAGGTAACGAAATGCTCTTGTAAAATTTAGATAATGCAAAAGGAATGAAAAAGGGGCTACTTAAAACAATAACAATGTTTCGGTTAGATCTTTAATGATAAGAACTAATGATGTTCTAAGGAGCTCATAAAGTGAATAACTCGAGGAAATTTAGGGGAGGGGAGGAATTTTATATCAACTAAGCTGCTGATACTGTCACTGCTGAAGTAGGCGGGTTACTCAATCTGCTAGAAAAATTTAGTAACTTTTTTAGTTTAATAAGAAAATGAAGAAATCCATATTCAGTGCAGCAAAGCAAAAGATAGACACGAGTTTCGATCAAGCAGAGATCTTGTCGTACATCAGCCATCGAGAGATGTGTGGAGAAAGGCGATATACACAGAATGCTAAAACCATCAGACGATTCGTGGTCATCTCCAGTCGTACTTATGAAAAAACTATGAATGATGCTTTTCGTATCGACTACAGAAAATTGCACAAAATCTCGTATGAAGACTTACGAGATGAAGATTTACTCACACTCTATCATTATCGATATCTCTTTAGACTGCCTTAGTAGCTCTTTTATTTATTTATTTATTTTATTTTATTTTATTTTATTTTATTTTATTTTATTTATTTA
Source organism: Salticus scenicus (assembly GCA_963930645.1). NCBI lineage: Eukaryota > Metazoa > Arthropoda > Arachnida > Araneae > Salticidae > Salticus > Salticus scenicus. Next base: position 198,828,474 of record OZ005652.1, read on the forward strand.
TTTTTTATTTATTTATTTATTTTATTTATTTATTTATTTTTTTTTTTTTTGATAGATTTAAAGTCATGTTATTGTCAAATGGTGATTTATGACAATGACAGAGAAAAGAACATCTTTGTGGCAGCAGATGAACTATATGAGTTAATAGGTGTGCTATACATAGTACTGCAGTGTCTTAAGGGGAATATCTCTCCTTTTTATTTAGATGACATCTTTGTATATGCAAAAAATTTCGAATAATACTCAGTGCATTTGAGAAATGTTTTAATATGTGCTCAAGAGAAATTATTCACGCCTAACGTCAATAAATGCACATTCGACAAGAAAAATATTTTAATATTGAGACATCTAGTTGATCAACATCGGATCTACACTGATCCAGAAAAGATAGCCACTATAACGTATGTTTCCTGTATCACAAATATCACAAAAGTTCAAATATTTCTAAGTTTTTATTATTGAAAATTTAACAGAAATTTCATCGATAGCGTAAAGTTTCTACATGACCTATTAAAGGAAAAAATGCAAAGTTCTCGTACAGTACGGCACAGAAAAAATCTTTCCAAACTCTCAAGGAGTTACTGATAAGTGGTCTGGAAGGAATTATCTTCCAGTCGGAGAAAGGAAAATAAGTGTTAGTGGTTATGGCATTGGTACGATACTAAATCAGATCCAAAATGTTAAAGAAAAATCATCAAGCCTTTTCATCCAGGTTCCTGTCAGTAGCTGAAAGAAAGACTATTTTAAGACCAAAAAAAAAAAAAAAGCCTTACTGTCATCTGGGTGATCAGCAAATTTAGAGCTTTTCTCTTTGGAAATTTTTTCACCAAATGGATTTTCACCAAACGGATTTTTATAACGGATTATCCTTCTTTGTGCTAGCTGGCCAACGTAAAAAAAATTTCTAAAAGACTTGTTAAGTTTGAAGAACATTTTTAGCTTCAAGTTTGAAGAAATACGACATGAATAATTTTTATAAGATCGGGCGAGAAAATTCTGATGCCGCTTCACTTTCAAGGAAATCTCCTAAAGAAGCATTAGTTTAGATCGGGAACAACGATGAAATATCTTTCTTTGTAACCATCACAAACTACAGAATATATCAGGTAAAAAATAAAGAATTGAAGATCGTGATAAAACTCTGAAGAGTGTTGATGAATATCAAATTATCAAATGAAAAACGGATGGTAAATTATAAGAAAGAAACATCCTCTTGGACAACAATGGCTATAGATGTTTAATGGACAATTTAAAGTCTAATTTCTAAAACTGACTTTCATTATTTTGTTATTTTCACAAATTAAACAGAATTAAATTTTTGAAAAAGATCACACTGAGCCGAAGTCAACTGGACATCATAGACTAGATCTCTTCAAGAATGAGCATTACTAAGATATGCTTTCTCATAGCTACCGTAACTTATGTAATATAACCGATCACTTTTAAATTGAAATGCACGTGATATTCCAGTTCACATGCATTTAAATACAAACACATGTTTATTCAAGCAACTGCATCATGCATAGAATAAAATTTATATAGATAGATAGATAGATAGATAGATATAGATAGATAGATATAGATATAAGCTCGTCATTCATTGTTAGCCTTGATTTTATATATTCCTTATATACATATACTCATTATGTATATATTTCCTTATATATACATATATATATATATATACACTCATGTTTGTAAAAATTGCAACACCAAGAAGGAATGGAAATATCAGAATGATATTTATTGGGCACATATATTATAGTAGGAAGAACAATTGATTAAAATTTCAGAAAATTTGGAGTAAGATGTACTGAGAATACAGTACGTAAAGCAGCGACCTCTGTGATCAATGATAGCACTTATCTGCCAAGGCATTAAAACAAACAGCGATTGGGTGACATGTACGGGCAAAGCACTTCATGAAGCTTCAACACGATGCCACAATTCATCAGTCGTAGTCACTGGTGAGTGGGGAGGGACCAGTCGCTTTTCAACGATTAAACAGTCATTTTCATTGGGGCAAGATCAGGAGAGCGCTCTAGACAGAGCTGCAATCGAACACATTCTGAATCAAGGAAGGTTAGGACAATTTACGGTCGTGCATTGTTCTGCTTAAATATTGCACTTCGTAGGATTTGAATATAGGGCAGAGCGATGGGCCTTAACTCTACTCCTTCCTGCAGACCCGCTATACGCGCAATCTCTTCTAGCTGTACCTTATATATATATATATATATATATATATATATATATATACACACATATGCGTGTGTGTGTGTAAAAATAAATAAATAAATATATATATATATATGAAAACTTATAGAAAATTATGTGTATACAAAATAGTATATTATTTTTTCCAAACTGTATCTTTAATCTCTAGTAGAAACTTTAAGAGAAATGATTTTTTAGTTTTTTTTTTTTTTTCAAAACTAAACAATTTATCTTTCTTCATTAAAATGCTATACCCATTTTTAAAGTCTGTAAAAAGAACTTAAGATGTACCTTTTACCAACTGTGTAATCAGAATTCAACTTCAAAGAAACTTAAGACCTTTTATGAGAAGTAAAAGCAATTACGCTTTTAAGAACAGAAAAATCAATCTAAATACATTTCTCTGTCGATAGATAAATACAGGAAACTTGTTTCATAAGAGCTTGCACTCAAAAGTATTTAATTCCATTTTAGGAAGCACTTTTCTGTGACTGAGCATGAAATGCAATACTATTTTGAGATCTTTGAAAGTTTCTTTGAAGAATTAATGAACAGAGTTGACCAATTACTGCTCTGCATTTTTTTTTTTTTTTTTTTAACTGTGTTTTTCTGCACCTCTCCTAATTTTACTTAATCAAGATAGAAATAAATCCCTCACATTTAGCATAATTTATGTATTGATGTCGCTACCATTAACATCTTTGTATTATATCAATTTTTTTAGACTTGTGCGAGAAACAATTTTTAAGTAAAATATTTAAGAATCTTCAAAATTACCACAAAAATGTAATAAATAGTAAGGGCAAAATCATATTTTAATTAATCAAAATATATCATTTAGAAGAATCTTTAACTGTCATTTAAAGCACTTTAAAGAAAAATTTTACATAGTTCATATAAAAAAGTCAAAGACCCGTCTAATAGCCGAATGGTTAGATTGGCCTCTGGTCTTTAGTCGCTAGGTACTGCGTTCGAATCCCAATTGAAGCATATATCTGTAGTGATAAGTATAAAGGATTTAAGTCCAAAAATGTCGATTTTGAGTTAAGTACATAGTCAGACTCAGAAAAAAATTCTCTATCGTTTGGTATAAAGGATTTAAATCCATGTAATTTAGTCTTTGAGAAAATCCATTGGTAAAAAAAGATTCAAGTCAGAAATTTAGTATTAATCTTTGGTATAAAATAGTTAATTCAATTTTTCCCTTTATTAAATGAAGATTGACAATCACTGAATGGTATAAAGCATATAAACCAACATAATCCTTTTTTCCTAATCGATTCAGCTCATTAGTTTTTAGTTAGTTTAACTTTATTTTTCGTCTCCTGAAAAATCAAGAATATGGACTTAAATCCTTTATACTTATCAGTACAGTTATATTCGTAATGGTTTGGAATTCATTTTAAACCGTAATTTTTGGTCTAATAAGCCATTAAAGCATGACCGACATTTCATAAGACATTCAACAATTTTGTTTGCTGATTGCAGTATGTTGTCTCTACTGTAGTATGTCGAGATTTCTAAAAATAAGTTTAAACTGAGTTTATCTTACATGTTATAAATTAAAAAATACATGAAAAGTTTTCCATTTTGATAACGATATGTTTATATATCTATTAATATACATGTCACTCTTATTCAAATAGATACAAATAATTAAAAGAAGCATTTGTAATCGTTTGTTGCAGCTATAATATATTTAGAAAAATATTTTGCAAATGAAACTAAATGTTATCATGAAAAACGGCAGTTTTTCGAGTGACGCAAGCGGAAGGACAAACGGACGGAACGCTGCGAACTCATATATACGCCTAGTTCGACATCAAAGAGATTTGTAAAAGCCGACACTTAATATCTCAGCAAATATACCATATTTTGTTCTGATATTTTCAAAATAATCTTTTATCGTCGGTCTTAATCCATCCTGAAAATTTTACGTTCCTACATGCAGTATGTTTTGAGATCTGAATCTCAATTTAAAGCCAAAAAGGGAAAATGTGTGGTGTCCACTGTAAGGATGTAAGGATGTAAATCTCTAAAACCGCACGAACGATTTTAATATAATTAATATATGTTGTTAATGGGATCTTTCTGAATCGAGTAACGTTTTTGTTTTTTTCAGGAAAACTCTTGTTTTTTGTAAAAGTTGATTTGAAAATAGAACTATATTACTCCGCCAAAATGTATGCTTTTATTCAGCGAAAATGTCGTAATTCGGTTCTTACTTACAAGACACGTTGGTTGGCTGACCAACGTGAATGCAGTCAATAAATTTTTGTTATGAAGAATATAATTTTAATTTTAAGATTTCCCATTTCGTCAAAAAAGCATTTAGATAATATTTAAAATAAATTAAGAATTCTTTAATTATAGATATTCTATTTCATCATTATTCATAATGAATTAAAATTTTTTTTAAAGCGAAAACGTTTAATAAATCCCTCATGCACACAAATTTATACCATGGTCCATGGTCTTTGGAGCGCATGCGTACATCATACGGATGCGTACATCCTGTAGACGCTAAGCTAATTGTTTTCCCTGTATCTGTCCGCGGTGTTTGTTTAATTTGTTGATTAGAAATTGGAATTAATACGAAATTTTGCATGATTTAGACAAATATTTAGACAAATATTGCTAGTGCTCGGATACTTTTTCTGTGACCCACCAGTGTACCACGCCAGCGTGAACGTGTTAATCATAATTTTTATTAAATAAATTAAAATAACACTGAGATATGACAGCGAGAGTGTGACAGTGTTTTTTACATTTTTATTTACTATCGGGAATTAAAATATTTATTCAAAAATTCCACCTTCTTGCATGATTTAGTGGTAAGTGTTTTATAATTTTATATTCTTAAAACTTGCTTAATTTTACGTATATGTAATTATAGTCTTCGTCTGATTGCACGAAGGTATTGTTATTTGTAAACAAACCATTGTTTACTTTTTTTATAGTCGCTTTTTCCGCAAAATGTTACTCAGTTTTCTGTAATATGATAATTAAACAAGTTTTCGAATTCTTTATTAGGTTTATTATTACTTTAATTATGTTGTTATTATTGGTAATATGTCACCTTTTAGCTTAGCAATTTTTGGAAAAATAAATTTAAATGTTTTGATTAGAGATCCTAACTAATCGAGATACTAAGAGATACTTCGATTACAGTCCAAAATTTATTTATTGGAATAAAATAGCTGTATTATTCTTTTCAAAAAACAGATTACGAAAAACTTTATTTTTGAATGATACAGCCTTGTAAAACGAAACAACAAAAATCCTATATATGATAACATGGAAAGGGAGAAAGGGAGCTATCTGACTGATGTACAGCCTTAATTAGATACATCACAAGTCTAATGTAATGGGTAATTGGGAAATGTTGTGTGTACTGTATTAATACATTATAACTGAATATTGTTAAATTTAAATGAATCTGAATGTCTTAGTTGTGTATCATAATAATCATTTATAATGTTTTTGACGGATATAGCTAAGGTAGTATGAAAACTACTTTATATCAACAGGGTTGCCACGCTACCTGGAGAACCTGGAATAGTGAGGGAATTTGAAAACTGACTATAAAAGTCAGTGAAAAGAAAAATCTGCCAATGCACGGTCTTTCCCCCCCCCCCTTTTTTTCCCCCATTAGCTTCTGCTATTTTTTTTAAACATCCCCACACTTATTTTTTGCTCATGTAAGGAATTTCTTATTTCGCTTATAAGCGACAAATGCTATCATTATATGCAACTTTTGTCATATGTAAATTTTGTGTTTACAAGTGGGACCTTAATTATTTTGCCCTCAACACAGTCAGTGCTCAATATACGGTTAGACTGGAATCTTTAGAATATACCTGGAAAACCTTTTAAAAGTCAGGGAATTTCATTCTCCTGTTTGAGTGGCAACCTTGTATCAAGTTTATACTGTACTCTACTCTAAATATAATAATGCAGCACAAGCAGTATAAAGAAAATAAGGCTAAGCTTTACTATAGGGTACCTGTTGGTGATTCATGATGCTGTGATGAGATTCAGTGTATCGACACTTTTTAATAGTAACTTTTTTGTATCGGTACTTCATTTAACTGTCTTGGAACTTTGTTTTTCTTTTTGTGCCAGCCGCGCGCGTGCGTTTATCGTAATGCGGCCCAGCTGAATGATTTTACCATGTTTTTATTAACTTCGATTCTTGTTTGTTTGTGGGTTTGTTTATGGGTTTATTTGTGTGTTTGTCAGGGACAAATCTTGCAGTCGATTTTTAACTAACTTCCCGACTAGCTAAATATTTGAAATTTTCAGGACAGCTCACAACACGGTGACAATACATTTTTCTAATAATTTTAGTCAGCTATTTCAAGTCCCACTGCCTTCGGCAGCGCTTATATGATTCGACAGAAAATTTATTTAACTAACTTCCCGACTAATTAGACATTTGAAACTTTCAGAATAGTTCAGAACACGGTGAAAATGCATTTTCTTAATACCTTTAGCCAACTGTTTCGGGTTCCTGCTGCCTTCGGCAGCGTTATCAGTACAAAGCTTGCAATCGAATTTTCACTAACTTTCCGACTAGCTAGACATTTGAAACTTTCAGGACAGCTCACAACACGGTGACAATACATTTTTCTAATAATTTTAGTCAACTGTTTCAGGTCCCGCTGCCTTCGGCAGCGCTTATATAATGCGACAGAACATTTATTTAACTAACTTCCCAACTAACTAGACATTTGAAGCTTTCAGACTAGTTCAGAACACGGCTAAAATGCAATTTTTAAATATTTTTAACCAACTGTTTCGGGTTTCTGCTACCTTCGGCAGCGTTATCAGTACAAAGCTTGCAATCGATTTTTCACTAACTTCCCGACTAGCTAGAGATTTGAAACTTTCAGGATAGTTCAGAACACGGTGAAAATAGATTTTTTTAATACTTTTAGCCAACTGTTTCGGGTTCCTGCTGCTTTCGGCAGCGTTATCAGTACAAAGCTTGCAATCGATTTTTCACTAACTTCCCGACTAGCTAGCCATTTGAAACTTTCAGGATAGTTCAGAACACGGTGAAAATACATTTTTTTAATACCTTTAGCCAACTGTTTTGGGTTCCTGCTGCCTTCGGCAGCGTTATCAGTACAAAGCTTGCAATCGATTTTTCACTAACTTCCCGACTAGCTAGACATTTGAAACTTTCAGGATAGCTCAGATCACGGGGGCAATATTTTTTTTTTAATACTTTTAGTCAACTTTTTCAGGTCCCTACTGCCTTCGGCAGCGTTTATATGATTCAACAGAAATTTTATTTAACTAACTTCCTGACTAGCTAGACATTTGAAACTTTCACAATAGTTCAGAACACGGTGAAAATGCATTTTTTAATACTTTTAGCCAACTGTTTCGGGTTCTTGCTGCCTTCGGCAGCGTTACCAGTACAAAGCTTGCAATCGATTTTTCACTAGCTTCCCGACTAGCTAGATATTTGAAACTTTCAGGATAGCTCAGATCACGGGGGCAATACATTTTTTTTTTAATACTTATAGTCAACTTTTTCAGGTCCCTACTGTATTCGGCAGCGTTCATATGATTCAACAGAAAATTTATTTAACTAACTTCCCGAGTAGCTTGACATTTGAAACTTTCGGAATAGTCCAGAATACGGTAAAAATGCTTTTTTTTAATATTTTTATCCAATTGCTTCGGGACCCTGCTGCCTTCGGCAGCGTTTCGAGTACAAAGCTTGCAATCAACTTTTAACTAACTTCCCGGCTAGATAGCCATTTGAAACTTTTATAATAGCTCAAAAGACGATAGCAAGGAATTTTTTTAATACTTTTATCCAATTGCTGGGGTTCCGGCTGCCTTCAGTAGCGTTTATATGATTCAACAGAAAATTTAAAACATGGTTTATAAAAAATTTTTTATCTTATAATTATTTCTTTTTAATGCGTTTTTGAGGTATAAAAATTAATTTTTTGAGTGTATTTTATTATTTTATTTTACTTTTTAATAAATGGAATTATTTAGGGGAAAAAAGTGTATTCTAGTAATTGATGCAGTATAGATTTTCATGCATTTTTTTATTCATGTGCCATGAATTAGGAGTATCCAGTGATGGTTTTTTTTTTTTTGTTTTGTTTTGTTTTAATATCGGGATAGTGACCACTGTAGTACATATTTTTTATGCATTTTCTGATTCATGTGCTATGACTTAGGGGTATCCAGTGATATTGTTTTAGTCTTAATATTGGGATACTGACCGCTGTAGCATGAATTTTCAGATTCGTGCATGACAAATTAGCTGCATCCAGTGATTTTATTTATTTTTTGTTTGTTTTGTGATTGCTTCTGTACAGATTTTCATGCATTTTCAGATTCATGCAAGGCTGTAATTTTGAAATTTTGGGGCAAATCTTCAAGTTATTTTAGATTATACATCATTTATAATGCTGAATTTTATGTGTTAAAGCTTGAAAGCTCTCTGATTTTTTTTTTTTTTTTTTTTTTTCTTTTTTTTTGTGGTGAAGTAGCTCAAATTTATATTACTGTTTTAAATATTTTATTAATCTTTAAAATATGCTTAATTTATTTCAGTGAATTTCAAAACAAGCACCAGAGTGAAACAGTAATTTATTTTCTTAAAATGTATTTTTGATGTTTTGTAATGATTCAGAATATCGATTTGCAGTAATCGACTCATTCAGTGAGATGTACATCAGCAACAGCGATGGGTGCCTTATAGTAAAGCTATTCCAAAAATAAGCTAAATAAAACTTATCAAAAGCTTTCTTACTTAGATTTCTTTTTCTTCTTCTTTTTTTCCCCCATAGCAGTTAATTGTACAAATGCATCTTAAAAATTAAACCCACTTTCAAGGCCTGCATTATTTATCATTAATATATTGCTCACACTGTTTAGTGACAGTTTGTTTATAATTTCATTTCTTACCAAATTTATGCAACTGAAAACTATTTTCACAATTTGTCCGAAATCACAATATTTTTGAAAAAAGTTCATTCTGAATGAGGAATTTGCACACATGGGGGATTTGAACAAAATCCTATTCTTCTGGTAGTTTTAGGCCCATAAATTTCAAAAAGTTTATTAAAAATGCAAAAAAAATTCTCATTAATTTAAAAAATAACTTTAAAATTAACCAAAAGTCACGTGACTTCAAAACGCTGCCTGACGTCACACTTTATGATGCTTCAATGTTTACATTCTGTTAGCCTGGTTAGTAAGCAGCAATTTGTTTTAACTTTCGTAATTATTAATCGTTTATGTGATTTCTGAGCATTTCTTTTTCATCTTAGAATCATTCAATGTCATTATCACCATTTTCCATTATCACCATTTTCCATTATCATCATTTTCAAATGTTTTCTTTTCATGGCGGTTGTCCAATGTTTTCGTTTCATATGATCCTGTGGAACGCTAAAGAATAACTTTTGAGAAGCGTTAGCTGTTGTATTAGTGCAAAATGGTACAATACAAATAATACAATATTTATACTACAATTTTTTAATATCAGTCATTATTATATCATAGAAAACCTATTTCACTGATTCAAGAAGCAAAGTAAAGCATGAAATCAAATGTAAACAACGATTACTTTAGTTTGTTGTCATAAAGAGTGACGTCACGATATATTATACTGCGTTTTCTCTATACAGTAAATAGTGCGATGTTAAAATTGTTATAAATCAGTCATTAGATTTCAAATAAAGAAAATGTATGTATTTATTGTGTATTTATTATTATTCATGTAATGAATATGTATGTATTTATTTTCTTACCTTTTCATTTTCTATTAGAATAAAATCAGAAAACGTGCAAATTGTCTATTGTGACTTTTTTGTGAAAGATTTTTATTATTATTATTATTATTATAGAATTTAATGTAATTTTTTAGTATAAATGTGTGATCATGTTCTTTAATTATCGTATTTTGGATAACTGTCTAGCATTTTGCATAAAAAGCGACTGTAGTGAAACACTGGTTTGTCTATATTTGACAAAATTTTTGTTCTTCATAACAGACGAAACATGTAATTACATTTTATGAAAAACTAATTGTAAGTTTTAAGAAAATAAAACTATATAGATATATCTTACCGCTAAGTCATGGAAGGAGGTGGAATATCCGTAGACATTAAATATAAACAACTCCTGCTGCCAGGGATCACTCTAGAGCGTTTTAGCGGTACAAGTTGCCACAGGGTTGGCATAATACTTACTGTGCAATGGTGTAACGGGTTTTATCAGTTTTTACCGCCTTCATTTATCTCAAACACTTTAAGGATATATTTTAAAGTTTTTAGTTCTCAATTTCCCAATGTATTATTTAATATTTACTATGAAATTCCTACTTCTGCAATTTCTAAAAACATTTAAAAAAGAAAATATTTCCTTATTTATTTAGCTCTTATACCAGTTTATGTCATTTAGCATTGGCTCATATGATATTTAAAAAATAATAGCATTGTTTACATTGTACTGTTTAAAAAGCCCTGCAGGCTCCAAAAAGTTTTTAAAAAACTAGTATGTTGTGGCCACCACAAGACTTTCTTCTATATTTTCCTATACATATTCAATCAGTAACAATATTTAAAAAAAAAAAAAGATTTTTTTTTCCTCTTTTTTTTTTTTTTCTTTTTTTTTGTGAAAATTAATACATATTCAATCACTAACAATATTAAAAAAAAAAAAAAAAAAAAAAAAAGTAGAATTTTTTTCTAAGTTTGTTTTTTTTTTTTTTTGGTTAAAAGTAAAAAAAATCGATAACTTTGTTTTAAATTATCACAGATTTATAGTTCAACCATTCGTTTTAAAGGTATTGACGAGACCTTTCGAATGATACCCATCTTCAAAATTTACCCCCCCCCCCGGGGGGGTACTTCCCCCCCAGGGGGGGAAGCGATGCCCCCCATGCACAAAATTTTTTTCCTAGTTACGTACTACTATTATCAATAATTCATATTAATTTTACAAACACAAGTGTAAAATAACTCTTATTATGCACATTTATACGAATTTTTGTCCTATGCTGCCATGTTAAAAATTTAGATAAAATGCTATCACAGCGCCACCTGTTGAGCTATTGATCCCCAAATATAATCAGCAACAGTTTATGTCGGGGACCAACTAAATACCAAGTTTGGTAAAATTTCGTTTTAGAAAAAAAAACGATTATTTTTCTAAGTTTTTTTTTTTTTTTTTGTTAAAAGTAAAAAAAATCGATAACTTTGTTTTAAATTATCACAGATTTATGGTTCAACCATTCGTTTTAAAGGTATTGACGAGATCTTTCGAATGATACCCATCTTCAAAATTTAACCCCCCCGGGGGGTACTTCCCCCCCATGCACAATTTTTTTTTCCTAGTTAACTACTACTATCATCAATAATTCAAATTCATTTTACAATCACAAGTTTAAAATAACTCTCATTATGCCCATTTATACGGAATTTTGTCCTATGCTGCCATGTTAAAAATTTGCATAAAATGCGATTACAGCGCCACCTGTTGAGCTATTGATCCCCAAATCTAATGGGCACCAGTTCATGTCAGGGTGCAACTAAATACCAAGTTTGGTTAAATTTCATTCATATGTTCGTGAGATACAGCGTCCACAAAAAAATGATACAGACACACAGACAGACTGACAGACAGACAGACAGACAGACAGACACACAGACACACAGACACACAGACAGACATTTTCTAAAAACTATCAATTCGTGTTCAGGACATCCCAAAACGTGTAGATCCGTCAAAAAACGGAGGTCGAAAATTTTCGCGAATCCAATACTTTCTCTATATTACATATAGAAGAAAGTAATAATAACATTTTAATTTAACTACATATAATCAATTAAATACAATTCGAGGCTGCTGTCACTGCTTGTTTTAATGAATTGTATCCACTAAATGTAAAAAAAAAGATTAAAAAAAAAAAGTGAAAGTATTAAAATGGTAATGAAAATATGAATATTGTTAATGGGTAAAGTGTGAAAAAATTTTCTTGATTCAAATGATATTTGTTAAACCTAAGTAAAAATTTTTTAGGATATCTTTTTTTTTTTTTTTTATCTTCCCTAATTCCTTATTTTTTTTTTAAATTTCGATTAGAAACTATGAGTAAAGATTTTTTTCTCTTAATACATTGCTTCAGTTATATGTCACATTTCCTACTAAATTATCCTTTTCCAAAATTATTTTATGTGTTCAATAGTGTGAGTAAAATTTTGCTTTATTTCAATACATTATTGTAGCTACAAAGTCAAAGTCTGAAGTTGAGTGGCTCATACTACCGCATTTATGATTGTTATACAATTACTTCTTATTATGAAGATATTATGTTGAATAAAAATGTTGGTAATAAATGCCTACATGGATTTTTTCTATAGAAATAGAATATTATTTATATTTTTATAATTTAAGTAAAATGATTGATAGTGTGGATATTGTGCATATATATACACATAATAAAAAACAAATGTTGTACAATAATGTATGAATACATAATAAAAATCAATTAAATCTTGATTTAAATAAAAAAAATCGATTTTTTTGAAAAAAATAAAAAAATCAACAACCCTGTTTGGAAGTCAGATTTTCGAATAGTGTGCAACGATGTTAAAATTTATATTTCCAACGAATACACAATTTTGACTTTTAGATCCTGGAGAAAATTTTACAACTGGATACTAAATTTGAAGTAATTTAGTCAATATGCTTAGCAATTATACTTATTGGGACTTTTGAGTTTTTTAATGTTTTTTTTTTAAATGTCCCAAATACTCAATTATTTCGTCGATAATAGACGTAATTTGCACTTTGTTCTCAAAGCTGAATGCTGAAATACACAATAATTTTGCAGCTGATTTCGAAAATACGGGATTATTTTCACCGCTAACTATGGTGTCAATTTTTATAGTTAAAATTTACATTTAATCACATTTAATTCCCAAATACCGCTATTATATCTCTGCTAACTAATAAAATTCACTGTATTATTTTGCGCCTAATCGATGAAATTCGTATTCTTTATAAAGTTTAATCTCCAAATACTCAATTATTTCGCCGCTAATCTATGAAATTTATGCTTTTCTCAAAGCTGAATCCCGAAATATGCAATAATTTTGCAGCCTAATTCGGAAATACGGGATCATTTTTTTATTAACTGTCAAAAATTTATGCTTAAGTGCAACTAATCGCTAAAATACGATATTAATTCGGCGTTAATCGATAAAATTTGAAATCTTTTCAAAGGTGATTTCTGAAATTCACGATGTTTTGTGGCTGATTATTGAAACACGCAATCATTTCGCCGTTGCTTAATAAGGTTATTTTAATCCTAATTGTTTGCTGAAATAGGCTTTATCTCTATGTTAATCAATGAAATTCGCCCTTTTTTGCAAAGACAATATCCGATGTATGCAATAAATTTGCTGAAATATGGAATCAATCATTTTACCGCTTATTTTTTAAAATTATGCAAGAGCAACTAATTGCTAATATAGACTATTATTTCACCCCAGTGGCAGAAACACCGTGACACGGTGACATAGTCGCGGACACAGAATAAATGCTTGCAGACAGTTTTTGTCTGCACTAATAAAACAATTAGTCCGTAACTTTCGAACACTCTTTGTCTGTCTCTGTACTAATCAAAAAATTGCCCAAAACTTTCAGACAGTCTTTGTCTGCAATTTACGGACATTTTTCGCCTGCGACAATGCGCTACCTATGTATGACGTCTTAGATGCTCTTTGGTAGGAACTCTAGAGCCCCCATATAGGTGCCTTGGTAGGAACACACAAAACAGTACTTAACAACGGCGACCTAAGCAGCCTATATCTCCCTTGATAGACAGCATATGCGTATTCTTTTCCCCTGTTACTAAGATTCTACGGGGACATAGAAAAGTGCTAATTTCTTTTAAAACTGCTCCAAAACTTCTCCTCCACTTCATAATTCACTTATAAAAATTTCTGTATCAAAACTAAAACTAATACTTTTGTTATTTATACTGTGTTGTGTCAAACATTGCTATAAATATTTAATTGAATGAGTTCAACTTATTATTTTATAATTGTTTATTACTATAGTTCTGTAGTAAAATTGTATTTGTGTATTGTTGCACGAGATCACCACTATTGTTAAGCTCTCTCCCCCAAAGATTGCTGCTATCAGCTTCAGGCTTTTTGAGTGTAAGCCGTTCTCATCCCTGATTACAGGCAAATTTCGCAGACAGATTTTGAAATTTTAAAAGCCTGTCGCACACAGCTACAAAACTTTCTGCCACTGGAATTTCACTGCTAATTATTAAATTTTGTATGTTTTTAAAAAATGATTGCTGAGATATGAGATTATTTCACAAAACAATAATAAAATTACTTTTTTTATTATTTATACATTGCAGAAATACGCAATACAAAAGTCTATCTACAATACGGGATCGTTTAACCGATAACATTTACTTTTAATCTTTCAAAGTACGAAATAAGCTGTTAATTCATTACAAAACAACATAATATTTTTGCAGTGAATTATCGAAATCCCCAGTGGCAGAAAGTTTCGTAGCTGTCTGTGACAGGCTTTTAAAATTTCATAATCTGTCTGCAAAATTTGTGTTAATCAGTGGTGAAAATGGCTTACACTCAAAAAGCCTGAAAGGTGATTGGGGGGGGGGGGGGGGGGGGGTAACATCAGGTGATATCGTGCAACAATACACGAATACAATTTTACTGCAGGACAATATAGTATAAACAATTGTGTGTACTCATTCAATTCATCTCATTCAATTAAATATTTTATAGCAATGTTTGACACAACACAATATAGATAATTATAAATAATAAAAGTATTAGTTTTAGTTTTTATACAGAAGTTTTTTTTTAAGTGAATTGTTATTCGAAAGTTGCAGACAAAAACTGTCCGCAAGCCGCTTTTCTGTGTCCGTAACTATGTCGCGGTGTTTCTGCCACTGGGTCGAAATTGTCTTATTAACAAAATTTACCTTTATCATGGCTAATTGCTCAAATAGCGATTGTTTCTCTTTTTCACTAAATAAAGATAGGCAAATATTTTCGCTGCTATAATGGACGAAATTCGTGCTATTTCTGAAAAGTGATATCACAGATGTTAAATACATATATTGAGTCAAAAATCAGCGAGATTTATGCCTTTTTTTGGCGTATGTTTTCTGATTACATAATTTTTGCATCTGATTACCGAAATATATGCAATTTTCTCATCTTTTGAAATACTGAATCAATTTAAGTTGGACATTGAACTTATCACACAAATATCTTGGATGAATTTTGTTCCAACATTTATCTAGTTTCCAAGTTGCAGCCACTTGAAATCAGGCTGCTACTTGAAAATATGCCACAACGATAACTTTTAGAATACTAAACTGGTGTTCAGATCAAAGTTGGGGAGTGAATTTAATACAGTTTAAATATCTTGGAAAAGTTTGCTACGCAACTTGCTCCACCATTTTGTTTCCAAGTGGCGGCCACTTAAAATTTTTTTATTACAATAACTTTTGTAATATGGAATCAGTTTGAATCGCATTTGCACAGTTGACATATTCAAATATCTTTGATAAGTTCACTGGGCATCTCAGTCACTCTGTCCTTTGTTTCTAAATGGTGGCCACTTGAAAATTATCACAATAACTTTTGAACCGATTTGCTAAAAACTCCATATGCAAATAGACCTCTTTAATAAATCTACCAAGTTCATTAATAAATTGTAGCTGTCATTTTGAAAAAAGATGGTGGCATCTTCATAAGAAAAGATAAATCAACCTAACCTTCCTATGAGCCGGAACGACTCGTTTTAATTTTTTGATCAATAACCTCTAAAAAGTAATGATATCAGTACAAAAACCCTTAACGGGTTAAAAGTTTGTGACGCAGCTACTTTATCACTATAAGAATTTGAAATATGGGTCTTAAAAATAATGATATCAAGTTTTAAGTGACGCTCATCTATTAGTTAAAATATACATAGATTTTCTTATTTGATCATTCGCTTTTTTCTTTTATTTTTATTTACAATGCAAACATAATATTTTTAACTTCAAGATAAGACAAATATATAAAATATACTCACTGATGCTTTTTCATTTTCATTTCAATTTCAAAATAACAGTTTTAAAAGGAATGATATAAAAATTCCAGTCACGCCTCGGTGTCATTTTAAAAGATTTGTTTTTAGATTCCATTAAAATTACCTTTGTTTTGTCTGATAAAGTATATTTACACATTCAAACAGTGCTTTTAATTTTTAAATATACTGTCAAATAATCACACTTTCACTGAGTTTGCATTATAAATAAAAAATATTTATTTCAATAAATCGATTTGTCTTTTGCGTCACGCTATCCAAAACTGTGAGTAAAATATATGTAAATGTTATTTTGTATCATAGTATCCAACTAAGTGAGAATTTCTGCAAAGAGACAGTGTGATGCAAAGAAAACATTTGCACAAATTTTACTTGCAGTTTTGGATAGCGTGACGCAAAAGACAAATCGATTTATTGAAATAAATAATTTTTATTTATAATGCAAACTCAGTGAAAGTGTGATTATTTGACAGTATATTTAAAAATTAAAAGCACTGTTTGAATGTGTAAATATACTTTATCAGACAAAACAAAGGTAATTTTAATGGAATCTAAAAACAAATCTTTTAAAATGACACCGAGGCGTGACTGGAATTTTTATATCATTCCTTTTAAAACTGTTATTTTGAAATTGAAATGAAAATGAAAAAGCATCAGTGAGTATATTTTATATATTTGTCTTATCTTGAAGTTAAAAATATTATGTTTGCATTGTAAATATAAATAAAAGAAAAAAGCGAATGATCAAATAAGAAAATCTATGTATATTTTAACTAATAGAAGAGCGTCACTTAAAACTTGATATCATTATTTTTAAGACCCATATTTCAAATTCTTATAGTGATAAAGTAGCTGCGTCACAAACTTTTAACCCGTTAAGGGTTTTTGTACTGATATATATATATATATATATATATTGTTACTAGTATGGCTTTGGGAGAAATGCTCGATGAAATGTATAAGACATAAAACATGTATTTTATACCCCTGAAATTTCAAGATAATTCATTAAATATTTTTCTAGATATTCAGCAAAATGTGTCAAATCGATGAGCTTCCGCTATTTTATCCGCCATCAGTAGCTTTCCCTTCTTATCAACATACAGCCTTAACTAGAGTTCATTAGTGGATAGAATGGATATCTGTTACATTATTAGATGAGAAAATTTTTTTGTATTGGGGCAGGTGAATTCTTGGAATTAAATTGTTTGCAAGATGGACACATTTGATCTGCATTGCGAATTTTGGTCTGGAGGCGATTTTCAATCACAGCAGTAGTTTTCTTGCCATTATCTCAAGTACACTGACAGCAAATTTCTATGTTAAATTGGTAATTGAAATAATTATGGTGCTATTAAGAAACATTATTTAACCCTTTACTTATGGCATTTTGAAACAGATAAAAAGTGTATTTGAAATACAATTTTTAAGATACTTAGTAGTATTTTTTAAAAATATATGCAATAAAAATAACTCATATCACTTCACCATAGTAGTTAATAAGTATTTTGTGAGGTGGTACTTTAGTGTACTGCTGGTATGTGGAGGTCTAAGAAGGTATTTAGACTTTAAAAAACTATAAAAATATTCACTTTTTATGCTCCTTATACATTCATGTTTCTGAAAATTACAACACCAAACAGGAATGGGAATATCAGAATGATATTTATTGGGCACATACATTATAGTAGGAAGAACAATTGATTAAAATTTCAGGAAATTTGGAGTTATATATACTGAAAAAACAGTACATAGAGCAGCGACGTCTGTGAGCAATGACAGCACTTATCTGCCTAGGCATTGAATCAAACAGCGATTAGATGACATGTACGTGTAAAGCACTTCATGAAGCTTCAACACGATGCCACAATTAATCGATCGTTGTCGCTGGTGAGTGGCGCTTTTCAACGATTCAACTTCATTGGTGCGAGATCATGAGAACGCATGGGCCAGAGTCGCAATCGAACACATTCTGTATCAAGGAAGGCCCGGAAAATGCGGGCAACTTGCGGTCGTTTATTGTACTGCTTAAGTATTGCGCTTCGTTGCCTTGAATATAGGGCAGAGCGACAGGCTTTAACTCGTGAGAAATATAATGGCTAGTATTCACAGGCAAAATTTTGATAGCAAACGTTTTGATTAGCAAAATTTTGGTAGTTGCTTACTGCAGTATGCAGCTACCAAAATTTTGATTACCCTCAACACTGCATCACTGACACAGGCGCCTTTAATGTGTGATCAACGATAAACCTGGACGCGGGAATGGCGTAAAGTCGACTTTTAGACACACAATCCTGTTTACAACATCAGGATTACCTTATCCGTATTTAACGGCATTGTGATAAATAGTGCACATTGCCAGCTGGGATTCGACATCGTCACACTGTCCATCACCTGCAGTGATGGTATGGGGTCCCATTGGATACACATCTCGATTATTTCTTGTTCGCATTCCCGGCACTCTGAATAGCGGCCATTAAATTTATGATGAGTTTAGAACCGCCTATCTGCTCTATAATAAGGCCTTCGTAGCGCAATATTTAAGCAAGGTAATGCACAACCGAAAGTTGTCTGTATTGTCTGGACCTTCCTTGATACAGAAGGTGTTCAACTGTTGCTCCGACCATCGTGTTCTCCTGATCTCGCACCAATAAAAATGACTGTTTAATCATTGATAAGCGAGAAACCCGCCACCACTCACCAGTAACTACGATCGGTGAATTGTGGAATCGTGTTGAAGCTTCATGAAGTGCTGTACCTGAATATGTCACCCAATTACTGTCCGATTCAATGCCTAGGCAGATAACTGTAATTATTGCTCCTAGAGGTTGCTGCTTTATGTACTGTTTTCTCAGGATATATAACTTAAACCGTCCTGAAAATTTAATCAATTGTTCTTCCTACTATAATGTATGTGCATAATAAATATCATTCTTATATTCGCATTCCTTCTTTGTGTTTCAATTTTCACAAACATGAGTGTATTTTTTCTAAGATTGATGAGAGATTCTTCCTATCTGGAACAAAACGGCTACATATAGCATCTAGTGCCTTTTAGTGAGATTAAAGTGAGGTATATACGCTCTATTCTTATAAATATCTTTCACATATCTCCCATAAATTCGATTTTATACGCTTTTAAAACTAATGTTACATTAAAGCACCGTCGATAAATAATGGGTTAAAGAAGTTTTTCCGAAACCCTTTAAATCTAATGTGCCTCAAGTTGACTTGACTATTCCGGCAATATTGCCATTTCTTTGTCTTATCGATGATTTATGGGATATGACTGGACGAGAAATTTAACATCATCCACGACAGCTTTAACTGATACTAATTTGACTGACTAAGTGCAACAATCATATAACTCTACATCAGAAAATGACAATGAGCACTTATACGGCACAACACATGCATGTTTCTATACTTACACACAATATTGCAATAACAACCAGAATCTATTAATGTAACAGCGTAACAGCATTGCGCATTTTAAATGGCTTCTCTTATGCAAAAACATTTCATCTCTTAAATATGTTACCTAAATAATTGCTTTGCCTAAATTTTATTTCACTGTATAAATTTCTTCTTATTGTTGGGAAATTTTTCTGCTAATGCGTATAAGGTATATTTTAATATTAACTGAATGCCTTTTATTCGCATTCTATATTGTAGCATATTTTTTAAAGAGAATTAAAACCTTAGTTTCTTAACACTTTTGAATCACTTAAAATGCTATATAAAATTTAAATACTTGAAAAAAAATTTTTTTTTTAAATGCATCTTTTATCAACAATTTATTCTGGAGTTCACTTCAAAGAAACCGAAACCTCTGTATGAAAGGTAAAAACATTTTCGCTTTTTTTTTTTTTTTTTTTTTTTTTTTTTTTAAGAATTAAAAAAGCAATCTGAATACATTTCTGGGCCAATAATAAGAACTGAAAACTTCTGTCTCATAAAAGCCTGCTTCCAAAAGTTTTTTTAATTCCATACAGCAAATACAATTTTAAGATTTAATCTTGAATAAATATGTTTAAATAATTTAAATTTTTCATGAAACAGGTCAATTGCAAAGTCTTTTTTGACAGTTTGAATTTATTTTATTTCATTTTTATTTATTTATTTATTTTTATTTTATTTTATTTTATTTTGTCAGTAAATATTAAAAATAATCATACACCGCGTACAAACATAAAGTAGTTATTAATTTTACATCACATTAAGATCGGGCCTTTCAACTTCATTCAAAAATGCTTGAATTTTATACGTTTTGAGTGCTTCCCATTCACATTATGATGAATTTAAAGAATTTCTTACCTTATAGAATCTTTTTCAACAGTTTTAAACTCCTTTTTGGTAAGAACAAGAACTCTTTTGATACTGAATTTCAAATAGATTGCTACTGTGAACTCAGTGAATGTTTATTCATAATTTATCAATAAGCAAATAGAAAATCACAGATCAATATTTTTCATAACATAATTAAACATGTTTTGAAACACTGCCTTTAATAAATAGGATGAAAACTCGTGCTTTGTGCGCTAATAAGAATTCACAAGAATTGATTCTTTTTCTTTTCAAACTTCTCTTCACACTAAAATTTCTCCTATATTTACCATTTTAATACATTACATGCTTTAATTTTCAGCCAAAAAGTAATTGAGGATAGTTGATATTAGGTTAGACATGAGATTTTCTTAAAGAATTATATTGCTTTTGTATTCGTGAAATTTTATTTATTTGTGGACAACTCGCAGAATTTTTTTACGAATACGAAAAATGAAATTTCGTTTATGGAACTTTTGTAGTTTCTTGATAGCTATATTTTCTATATTTCCTATCAGCCAAAAATGATTTCAGAAAATCCAATGACAGATTAGTCATAAAAAATGTTTACCCAAAAGATTCGATTTTTTCTGTTTTTTGTGGACTAACAATGTCATTTTCCCTATGAATCTCAAGTATTCCTTTAAATATGTCTCAATTCAATATTATTCCACAACACAGAAAATTTCCTTTCATAAATTTTCATACTTTTAACCATCTAACCGCTACTGACCGATATAACCGGTCACTGAGCGATTCATTTTCCCCAGTACACTTATAATTTAAAATTATACATTTATTAATTTTTAGCATGTTTTTCAAGTTTGAAGGTCTTTTATAAAAATTGTAAAAAATATTATAATGTACATAGTTACATTTTTAATACGTTCACACCGGCGCATTCTTCTGAAAAGTATCTGAGCACTAGCCAATAATTCCGATATCAAAAAAGTATACTTAAAACTGTTTTGTTCAATAAATCCTTGTCGAATCATGTTCTTAGACTGACTAAGATCATTATTCGATAAGGATTTATTTAACAAAGCAATATTAAGTGTACTTTTTTTGGACAAGGATTATTGCTAGTGTTCGGATAATTTTGCTGTGAACCACCGGTTGTCCGCGCCGGCGTGAACGTGTTAATCTAAAGTTGAATTAAGCCTTATTTTAATACACTGAAGAAACTATGCAGTGAAATTAACATTATAATTTTGCCCTTTTAAAAGGCGGTCAGAGGGTTAATTATAACAAGGAATAACAGTTAAAAAACATTAAATTTTAATTCTTGAATGTTAATAAAAGGAGTTTTTTTTTTTTTTTTTTTCGTGTCGTATGCTGTATAATGGAAGAATAATATCAGGGGAGTTGGTATACAGCGTATCAGCATGCAGGGCAATTGAAATTATCTGTTGTCATACTTAAGATGGCTGACGCAATTGCAGTGCCACTGCAGCCCTATTGAGTAGTACAGTAGACATATTGAGTCTACCAAAACATTGGTTAGTACTGTGTTAGTCACTAGCTTCTACGGTTACGATTTTGGCCTCACGTTTTTCGGGACATGTCATCTTCTCTTACTTTTTTCTCAAAGATATATACGATACAAAACAAGAAACACGAAACAATGCAAAAATAAAAATTTTATTCATATATATAGCATAAATAAAATTTTAGTGTGTGTTGTCATAAGGGGTATCAGCATGCAAGGCTAATGAAGTTAATCGTTGTCTACTGAAGATGGCTGCCGCAGTAGAAGTACCGTCAGAGTAGTGTTGCAAAAAACCCACAGTTTTTGAAAGCTGAGAATAAACCCGGAAATTTTGGGGTATAAACTCGGAACTTTGGGGAATATTGGGAATTTTTGAAGTTAATAAAACCAGGCACTTTCAAAATGGAAAATAGGGCTAACGCATTAGACATACATTTAAATAATACTTAAAATGTCAATGAATATTGCATAAACTAGTTTTAAATGCAGGAGCAATTTTATTTTCAGGCAGTACTGCTTCTGTTCATTGCAACCATTACATAATTCTTTTTAATATATTTCGAAAAGAGAAACAAACTGGCAAGTTTTTAAAATTTGGTCTTTTTTAAAAAAATTATTTCTTGCAAAGACAAATAAAATTGAACTATATGTTTTGTTTTAAACTTAAAAATATAGTTTAAGTTATATAACTTGATCAGAAAGTTCTTTAAGAGATTACTTAACTGAAATTATCATTTTAACTGCAATGATTTCGAATGATTCTTTCTTTCTTTCTTTTTTTTTTTTTTTTTTTTTTAGTGTCACAAACAAGTACAGTCAACTCTCTTTAATCTGCAATGAATTTTTCATATAAAAAAAAAAATAAAAATAAAAATAATTTAAGATAAACTACTATCTCATCCGTATTTAACAAAATTAAAAATAAACAATGAAGAATTTTCATTTCTGCACTTAAAAAATATTTTCTTTTGTATTTTTCAAATAAATATGTATATTTATATTTTATTGCAACGTATTATTTGAGTAAGCTTAAATTATTTGTTTACCTTATGAATACACATTTTTGTTAACTTTGAAGAAATATTTTATTCCGAAATTGACAAGAAATAGTCTTTCTATTTGAATGTAAGTTTATGAAATAATAATGATAAATTAATAATTGTATCTGCAAAAGAAAGAAGAGTTGAGTTGCTTTTCACAGTTACAGTTAAAAGTGCTATATAGGAAATCATTAAAAATAATAAAAATGAAAAAAATGTGTCCATGCATCAAATTATTTCAAAGCTCCCAGAAATTTTCAAAATTTCCTTCCCAAAAAACCCGGTTAATTTCCGGGGAAGAAACGGGTTTTTTCCAGCCTTTGCAACACTACGCCGGAGTGGCGATACTAAGTCTACCAAAACATTGGTTAGTACAGTGTTAGGTAATGGCTTCTGCGGTTACCATTTTGGCTTCCTGTTTTTTCCGGACCTGTCACCTTCTCCGATAATTCTTCCAAGATATATACGATGCAAATCAAGAAACAGGGAACAATGCAAAAGTAAAAATTTTATTCACATGTATAGCATAAATAACATTTTTTTCCCTTTGTATGTGTGTGCGTATCCCATCATGACTAATTGTACACCATTGGTGTACAATTTATTATTTCTCATCTTAATTATTATATGCAGCAAACATATCCTGCAATCATAAATTTATTACTATAACGAATAATCAACATTCAATGATACATTTTGAAGACACCAAACTAGTATTAGTTAAGAAATAAATGTTTTGAAATGTGTTGGGGAAAAAAGCTAAAAAGAGCAGCTAATAGTAATCGAACGTAACGAAATTGAAGATAATTAAGGAAAAATATTATAATAAAAAACTAAATACGTCAAAAACCATGAGGTTGACAGCCTCTTTCAAGACAATTCTGAACATTCTAGGTATGTAAAAATTGAGTATAAAAAGATGCAAATTTAAAAGTATCAAATAAACAAAAGACATTATGTAAAAAATATTGCAAATTCCAAGACTATAAAACAAAGAAATTAGACAAAGAAATGGAATCAAAGTTTTTGTTCATTTAAAAAAAAGGCATTAATTCCTCTGTATAACTACTATATTTTAAGAAAAGAAAAATTAATCAAGAAAGGAAATCGTACGATTTCCATAGATTATAATGTACTTATTAGTTACGTGAGTTAACCTTTAATGCATTTTACTTCTGTGCTGACGTCTTAATATATAATTTGCTTTTAATACTATCTGATAATGCACTTCGAGCAGCTTCTACTTATGAACTATAAGGTATGTGAATATTTTTGCTTGAAGTGGAATCATTCAATAAAGCTAATCAAACCATATTGTATAGCAGGTGTGGCCAACCCGCGGCTTGCAAGGAGGTAACGATATTTAAAGTTTGACAACTTTCGTTAATACATTAAAAATTAATGAATCCGTTCTGACTTTTTGAAATGAAAATACTCTTCAACGATTGTGGTAGCTAAAGAATCACACTATTGTAATGAAATATTATTAGATTTCCAATGAGGCCCCTCAGCTTTTTTGGGTTGGTCAGGCCTGTTCTATAGGAAGCTTTATTTCGTGAATCTGTGTGATGTAGATTAGCACATATTATAAAATTAATTTTCTCTCTAAAAGATATGTAAATTCCCTAAATAAATAAAATTATAAATAAAATTATTTTAACAACTATTTTAAATATAACGATAGAACCATTTTTAACCTATAAATAATAAACTTGCAGTATACTTTTTCTAATTTTTATATGTTCCCTTTCATATCTTCCTCAATGTAACTGAAACAAAATCTTTGATCGATTCCCAGTATTCATTTAACAATTCTAACGTAATGAAAATTCTTTTCGCTCTGTAAATGATATTACTTTGACTCATTTCTACCTTTTGTTTTGTGCAGCGAGATAATAATTAATTCGGTTTCTTTTAATCTTTCATCGAAATATAACACAAGTGCCCTCTTGTAGCCTAATTCATTAAATGATCCAGACAAAATATTTGCTTAGCTGATTATTTCCCAGCATGTAAATTTTGGCGAAATCATGCCAACATTCATTAACATTCATTCAAAAAAATACATAAAAATATTCGTAACATACCGCAGCCATTCTCTATCTTAAACATTCAACTTGGTGTACATAAAATTAAACGCCGAAAGCAATGTCATTTTTCGCCCCAGCTTTGGGTGGCACTTTCGATCATGGCATAGCTTAAGACGTTTTAAAGCCTTGTGCCCGGGTGAATGTTCCCCCACTCCATACTGTTATTGTCAAAAACAAATCATGCTTTTAATAGACTATGCTCATGTCCTTTGGAAAATATTTCTGTTTATTAAAGGAACTCTCAAGGTAACAAAATGTGTCTCTGTATTATTAAGAGCCTGGACTTTTTAATTATCTTAAAAAAAAAAAAAAAAAAAAAAATTAGTTTTTAATAACGTTTTTATTTTTCAGCCATCGTCATTACCGAAAATTGTCTCTTTACGACAGCCATTCAGCTTCGTAATAATCTAAATGATATATATTAATTTACTTGTCTTTGTACAGAATAAAAATGCTAACAGAAATAGTAAAAAAAAAAATTCTATCATAGACTGTCATGTTACGAATTCTTTTTTGTTTCACTGTACACATACTGGTAGGTCTATCTATACCATTTTAAAGAGAAAACATGCTATAATGAACTAGGATAACAAATAACATTATATGTTTTAAGGCATTTTAAAAATATTGAAAAACAATTATAGCGCGGACAGGCAGTCGGACTGAATTCATAAACACTCTTCCACTTCACCGGAATAAGTTGAAAGTGTTCAACAAAATAAAAAAAATATAACAAAAGTTAAAAAAAAAAAATAATAATAATAATAAAATAAATAAAGGATAATTCATAATTATTTTTCTGATAAATCTAAGGATTATTTATTATTATTATTATTATTATTATAAAGTATTATTGTTATTACTAATTATTATTATCATTATTATTGTATGAGTATAAAATGATCGTAATATTATATTCAACTGAAATTTTGAAACACTGGACAAAACATTCCAAGAATCAATTTATCTAAATGAAATCGTCAAGAGTCTTCAACTGTGATGAATAAAAGATTTATCATTTTAAATGTTTCCTTTATCTTCTTTTCATCCATTTCCTAGATTACTGTGATATCTTTTTACCTTTTCTGTAGTCTCAGCAGCACGTACGTGCGAACTCTCAAATATCGCCATCTTTTCCGCGAATCTGTGTCGAGTAGGATATATCTAGAACAATGATACGTAATGCTTATTCGGCACTTCGCAAGTTCGAGTTATCGTGACGAAAACAATTCATTTGCTTGTTCACAGGTATATTTCATTGTGAAGTGCGCGATAAACGATTTCTGCAGCTTGGGCAAAAGGCTGACAATCTTAATGAAAAAGATAGGAATTTTCAATTGACTAAATTTGCTTTGCTGGTGCTATTTTAAATGAATAAGATTTTAGACAAAGCAGACTTCCATATGTGACCGTTTCTAAAGCGGCTGTTGAAAAATTTCAGGTTTTCGTAACCTATTTTTGTAAATTTATGTATTTTAAAAGAAAAGATTCAAATTTATTTTTAAAAGTTCTAACAATAAATGTGAAGAAATGAAAGACGTATTTAGCATAAGAAAAGAATTCTTGTAATTAATATACAAGTACTTGTACAAGAATTATTTAAAAAGTTATAGTTTACATATCTGTACTTTTTTTTTTTCAAATTTATATATGAAACAATGAGTAAATACAGTAAAAATTTTAAAGAATTGACAAACGTTAGCCAAAATATCTGTAAACCAAATGTACCAGAAATAAAAAACCAAAATTTTCTGATATAAATTAACTTTTTACAATAACTTAACCCTTTAACGTTCATCGGTTTCACACTTAAACCAAACATTCAACCTTTTCTTTTTTTCAACAATTTTTCAATATTTTTTCCTTGTTTTAATAGACTGTTAAGTTTCTGGTTCTTATATATTTGGTAGATAGCAGGACTACTCCGAAATTTAACAAAATATGTTTCAGAAAAAGCCAAATGCAAGAATTATTAAATTTATTAGTAGGTGTGAGGTGTTATTTTAATAGTGCACTTGCCCCCTGTTGCTTAATCTAAAGTGCTGTGCTTTTTTTTCATTTTATAACGGCATATCTCCGGACCATCCTTAGGGGTGCGTTCCAGACCGACCGTCGCCAATTTCCCATTGCGCAGTAGTAGTGCGGCGTTAAACCCAACCAACCTACCTACCTACCAATTTATAGTGTTTACTTACAAAGTTACATTTATTTATTAACACTTAACATTTAAATTTAATCAAATTAACGAACTGGTGTTTAAAATGGAAAATTTAATGCAAATGCAAATACTAATTTTTTCTTTTTCACATTTTTTTTAAACCAGTTCTGTGTCTAATAGCCCTTTTTGGAATTAGTTTCATAACTTTCAAAAGAAAATATAAAGTGAACCTTAAAAGGTTAAAACAACAAATGAAGCTTTTTCGTGTTACAGAAAACGTGTCTACTTTGTTCGTCTGACGAATATGGTCGTGGTTTTATTGCGACTAGAAACAATTTCTGCTAGTTTTTTGCAATTCATGCAGTTTATTCAAATATATTTGATTATTATTATAAAATTTGTTTTTGGTTTATACTATAAAAAAATTGCACTTTCAAGTAACAAACAATAACTTTTAAACTATTGTTTAATTATTATACTTATATCCTTCTATATACATAAGAAGAAAGTATTGGATTAGTGAATTTTTTCAAATTTTAAACAAACAGATGTGATGTCTTTAGTACAAATTCAACTTACCAGTTATAAGCTGAGGTTACGCTTACCCATCACACTAAATGAAAAGCGAAATATTTAAATATTGTTCCTGAGTTTTGGCCACCACAAAACTTTCTTCTATATTATTTTATGCAAATTTATGCAGTATTAATTGTTTATGAAATTATTATTTATTAAAATTGCTAGGTTGTCCCAAAAGTTCGCAAGCACTTGCAAAAAATTGAAATTTTACTCGCCAAGTAATAACAAAAACAACAAATATTATTCCTCAAAATAAAGACCATCATTTACCAAGACTTTCTGCCTTCGATCTGCAAGCTTTTGGATCTGGTCAAAGTACCATTCAGCCGGCTTTGCAAGTCTCCATCATCTAACTTTAACGGCCGTCCGGAACGAGGCTTATCTTCAAGACTCATGTCCCCAGAATCGAAACGCTTGTACCACTTTGAGATCGCCGCATATGCAATTGTTCCTTCACAAATCTCTTCTGCAGCTTTTCTGGTTGAAAGTCCTCGCTTCCAGAAGTAACGAATCAAAACTCGCAGCTCAATTTTATCAATTGCCATCTGGAATACAAAGATTAAGATAACCATAACAATATAAACGCAAAAAACAATTAAAAATTGCATAAAAAATCAATTTTTTGCAAGTGCTTACGAACTTTTGGAACAACCTAATATTTTCCTCGGGGAATGCAGACGACTTTCATCTCAGAGAAGTAAAACAATAAATGCCGAAAGAAAATTAATTTTGTGCCAACATCAGAAAAATCTTTTTTTTTTGTTGTTGTTGTTTGGATGAAAAAAGCAAGTAATTTTCTTTTAAACTGTCACAGATCTATGATTCAACCATTCGTTTTAAAGGTATTGAAGAGCTCTTTCAAAAAATACCCATACTGAAAAATGGAAAGAGGAGGGATGATAACTATATATATATTTTTTTTTTAGTTTACTGCTACTATTAAACAAAATTCATATAAATCTTACAAGCATCTGTTAAAAATAACTCTCATTATGTAGGGTAGACTTGTCTAAAAGTACGCACTTAAGGTTCAAACTGTTCTAAAATAAAAGCATATAATTCTAGATAATCAGCTTAACTTTTATTTTGTTCTTAATTAATACATCTTTCATAAAATAACATGTAACGTAACAGAAATGTACCTCATCTTTTAAAAAATTAAAAAATAACAAAAGTAAGAATTACGTGCTCTTACGAGTGCTGTTGGATAAGAGTACGCAGGAAATATGATCTGAAAATTTGTGCCTACGTTACTTGCAGTGGTCACAAATAAAATTTACTTCGCCTCTTAGCTCGTATAAACTTCATGCCACCACTCCTCGCATTTGGAGCATCCTATCCAGTCTTCGTCTGGGGGGGAGGGGTCTAAGTATACTTCACATGATGAGCATTTCCATATTTCTATTTTGGGTGTCTTCTTTAGAACTTGAAACCGTTTTTTGGCCCCTTTAGTAGTTGGTTTTGGAATTATTTTTGGTTTTTTCTTTCGTACCTCTTTAGAGGCCGAATCCTCTTCGAGAGCCAACTTGCATGGAGACCCACTGAAAATGTCTAATTTTGTTCTTTTGCGGTTAGATCTTCAGAATACTTCAGCTGGTGGCAGTGGACCTACATCTGCAAGCGGTACGTAAGGCGGTTTAATTCCTTTATTTTTAATGCAGGCAAGTGGTGTATGCACTCTTTCTCTCAAAATAGTTTGAGTATCTTTAAATGACGTGTTCTCACCCTGTAATTTGCACGATACTTCATTTGTTGTGCATGAGGACAGTTGTGAGTTGCCCAGTACATTGTTGTTACTAGCTGGAACAGTGATTTCCTTTGATGTTTCATTGATAGTTTTGCTCTACTCCTGGTTGGACTTCTCAATCCCCCCTAAGTTGCCAGCTTGAAGTTTCTCTACCACCTCATTAGTCGGATCCCCATTATACTCTCCAAAGACACCAGCGAAGATAGACGTAGTGTTTTCCTCACTGTCAAAGTTTTGTACTGGATCATGAACTGGGTGGAAATTTTGTTCATCTCTAGATTCCGGCAAAGGCCTTTCTGTCACTGCACTGGGTAAGAAAGCGTCTTCTCCAAAAATGTCCGGGTTTAATGGTTGTACTCTCGATACCTTGAAACTTTCTATGGCATTTGCGGAAGTAGCTGCTTTGAGATAAGCCGGAGTCAAAATTTCAGCAATTCGGTAAACAGTTATCATTTGTCCAAGATGATTTCGCGTCTATTCTTCACATTCCAATGCGTAAAAAATCTTGAGGCTTTTATGGATGCAACAATCAAGTGGCTGAATTTTGTGGCTGCTGTGAGGTGGTATTGTAAAAGCATGAATATGGTTAAGTCCGGAAGAAATGAACTGTCTTTAAAATGCAGTGTGACGTGTTGATATCTAACATCAATAGTACTTGGATTGTCTTTACTAGGCCTTGCGTGATGTTTAAAATGAGATAATCAGTCCAGAAAAGCCCTGTTAATGTAGCTCGTGTCTGACACCATTCCTATAGAATCAGGCAGAGCCCCGTCCAAAAATTCGGCCTTCGTAATCTTGCGAGAAAATATGAATTTTTGTGGAATAACATTCCCAGAAGCATTGGCCGCATTTATGAGTGTTACGTGGATACCACGTTCAGCACCGGAAACCTTATTGACGTAGCGCTTCCCCTTTGTGCAAATCACCTTTGGTGGTTTGTTTGACACCATGGAGAAACCAGTCTCGTCCATACTGTAAATTGCGTGAGGAAGGAATTTGCAAGTATCCAAAAACTTCGCCAGATTTTCAAAGTAGCGATCGTATTGAGACTTATTAAAGCCTATCTCTCGAGGAACACTTGTTGAGGTTGGTAAACGCATCGACAATTCTGGATACCTTTTCATAATTAGCCGAAGCCACTCCTTATTATTAAAGCGATGTTGTAATCTATTAATCTCTGCAAAACTAAAAGCAACTTCTCGGATTTTTTAGTGGTTAGGACGTACAACATGCCATCTACTTTTTTTTATGTACTCACACAGTTCTATTTCCATTTAAGGAGAAAAAGTTTGAGAGTATCAGCCCAAACTTCTGGCTGGAGATGACCTTTTCAATCTCTTTCGAGAAGTTGCTTCATGCATTCCTAATAGCTTAGCTACCGCTTTCTTACTTTCACCTGCCTCGATGCATCCAGTCATTATTCTAGAGTACAAAAACTACTTTGAGTACTTCTTTGTCGCGAAGACGTCCTGTTAAAAGAAAAAAAAGATTACGATGCATGCAAAAACTATTATAAAAAAATTGCGTGTAACAGTATGCGCGTACTCTTGCACACATTCACGATTACCTAATCAAACAAAGTACAACGCCATTTATTGACATCGACCTGAATCGCACTCGCTGTGAGACTCAGGATAGGTTCTTGCAGAATGAACAAAATAAACTTTTCTTTCTAAATATATGATGTTTTATCACAATAACACTTACAAAAAACTATAAATATTTAAGAAAATCGGTAAAAATATTTAAACTTACGTAATTTCTGTGTTTTTATAGGTTTTTATATTTTTTTTTCGCACAGCATCTCCCACTAGCTTGCTCTTCAAAATAACATTGAAGTTAGAAGCATATCGCAAACAACATCATGACTGTTGGGATTGCGTACTCTTAACGCATGCGTACTCTTAACGGACGAAGCGAAAAACGGACCAGCCTACCCTACATTTATATGAAATTTTATCCTATACTGCTATATTAAAAATTATGAATAAAAATGGTATGACAGCGTCACCTGTTAAGTGATTAATCCCAAAATGTAATCAGAACAAATTTACATTAATGTTCAACTAAATACCAAGTTCGGTAAAATTTCTTTCATTGATTCTTCAGATACAGCGTCCACAAAATTTATGATACAGACACAAAATTTCTAAAAAAGATAGAAAAATGTGTTCAGGACATCTCAAAGCCTTTATATCCATTGAAAAAACGGAGATCGAAAATTTTTACGAATCCAATGCTTTTTTCTAATTGACATAACCTGCCAAACGAAAGGAGGTGATAGAACAGCCCATGGGGAGCATAAAACACCATAGAAACCCTGTCCTATCTCTAACCCTTTCCGAGTTATGGTAGATAGAAGAAAAATCAGTTTTTTTTTCTCCCGTCTGAAAAACCCCAAATTTGTGAGCTTTCTGAAAGTTTTATACACAAAATAAGCAGCTATTTGGAAGGAGCAGAAAAAATCCTATCGGGTGACACCATTTACATCAGGATACCTTAATTTGACGGCGAGCTACAAGCGCTGAAACATTGGCGAAGTTTAAAATCGAGTTGTCACCAAATTCTTTAACCCGCAATTCTGTAAACACCGTTCAAGCTACAATCGGTCAAATTTACGAAAAACTTCACCGTTCTACAAGCTTTAGAATGAGCCCACAAAAGACCATATAGGTACACTAGTTCAGGAGAAATTTAGCCTATTGTTTGAAATACATTCATCACAAAACTCGACGTTCGTCGAGAAGGGACTCACGGGGTACCATGGTCGTTTCTGATTTCCTGTCCGCCTTCAGCCTGCTGTTCTGTCAGATGCAAAAAAGAAAGTTTTAAAGACAAACAAGAAAAGTAGCAGTTGTATTAAATTTACAAACACAATGGAATGAAAACAAAAGTAATATGACGTTTCTCACGCCTTTCCCAAAGGAATATGTAAAAAAAATGACGCATCTCACGTCTTTCGCAAAGGAATATGCAAAAAAAATGTCGTATCTCACATTTATGATTAAAGCACATATGCATTCAAAAGGATGTATGAAATTGCTCTACCCCACACCTGATACATGCCCTTGCCCACTTACGAACGGAAACCACAGAAGCTCTTCGCGAAAGCTCATCCCTCAGTTTTATTATTTCATCATCGAGCCGGCTGCTTAAATCTTGCAAATCGGCAACTTCTGTGCGGTAAACTTCAGGAAACCCCAAACATAGAAGTCCAATGGAGTGAGATCTGGCGATCTAGGCGGCTAAGGAATTGGCCCATTACGACCAATCCATCGCAGATACTGTTGATATAAGAAGTCCCGAACGGCATTGGAAGAATGTGCAGGGGCCCCATCGAGTTGGAAAATGATTTCCGCTCGTTGGGGTACAGTAATGACATCAAGTAATCCTGGAAGATGATGTTCCAGAAACTCCAAATATGTATTGCTTGTCAGATGACCTTGGAACACATGTGGACCTACCAAGCGATCGCCACCCACTCCAAATCACACATTTAAGCTGAATCGCTTCTGAAACGACGAGTTTCGTGTTACAAATGGATTTTGTTGAGCGTAATGATGCCAGTTATGTAAATTTAACATGCCATCCTGAGTGAAAAGTGACTCATGTGTCCACAGTATCGTTCTAAGGAAATGGTGTTCCTCAATATTTCGCTCTATAAGCCAGCGGCAGAATGTTACCCGCTTTTGGAAATCTGAGTGGCGTAATTCTTGTACCGGTGTGAAATGGTATGGATGATACTGGTTTTTGCGCAAAACATTCATCACTTTACTTTGGGAGATTCCACCTTCTCTCGCAAGTATGCGTAAACTCATATTTGGATTTTCCTCCACTCGGTGGAGTACGGACTCCTCAGCGGTGGCGGAGTGGCGACCATGGCCCCTTTCGTACACCCTACCGAACGACCCCCTCTCCCTAAGCCTTGAATTGCGGCAAATACAGCACGGTTGGGCGCACGATGATGTGGGTAACGTAGACGGTACTCTTCTTCGGCTCTCCGAGAGTTACCATCGCAAAATCCATACACAAAATGCATATCCGCGTACTCTTCATTTGTAAAACTAGTCATATTGGTTAGTCTAACTAGTTTAACTAGTCAGGTTGGAAAGTATGACAATGTGATCCCTGTGATGACTTCAATTGAAAATAAAATTCTGAAGGGTAAACAAAAAGGGATAAAATTTCAATATTAATTTACAAAAGTAGAAGAAAAAAGTGCTACAGAATAAGAACCAACTTGGTTAATTAGTACCAATGTAGGAAAACATACTAAGTATGAACTATGAGAGAGCAAGTAGACGTGAGAGCAGCGTGAAAAGAATCGGCCGAGCTCAGGCAAAGTCCAGAAAATGCTAAAGCAATAAGCAGCATAAAACGTAAAAGAAGCTGACGAGCAAATGAGCTCTTACAGATTGACTCGCCTTTTGTACCCGCGAGTGGGATGCGCACGCAGGAAGGTTGGAATACATCTGCATATCACTAAGAGTCCATATGCAGATAGTCACGAATTCGCATACGTTCCATTTACTCACTCACCATCGTTTCGTTTGCCGAATTTCGACGAACGCCGTTTTCAGTGATGTACTTCAAACAAAAGGCTAAATTTCTCCTGAACTAGAACACCGATATGGTTTATTGTGGGCTCATTCTAAAGGTTGTGGTATAGAGAAGTTTTTGGTAAATTTGACCGATTTTTGCTTGAACTGTGTTGCCAGAATTGCCGGTTAAAAAATTTGGTGACAACTCGATTTTAAACTTCGCCAATGTTCTAGCGCTTGTAGCTCGCCGTCAAATTAAGGTATCCTGATGCAAATGGTGTCACCCGATAGGATTTTTTCTGCTCTTTCCAATATGTGCTTATTTTGCGTGTAAGTTTTTCAGAAAGCTCACAAATTTGGGGTTTTTCAGGCGGGATGGAAAAAAACAGATTTTTCTTCTATCTGCCATAACTCGGAAACGGTTAGAGATAGGACAGAGTTTCTATGGTGTTTTATGCTCCCCATGGGCTGTTCTATCACCTCCTTTCGTCTGGTGGATTATGTCAAACTCAGCCTGTATATATAAGAAAGTAATAAACAAAATAAAATGAAATGAAACATTAAAAAGTAAGAAATAAAGAATTATAAATGTTTTAAGAGTGTATTACACTTGTCTAAATTATATAATTTATAACTAACAGGATATTTAATAAAAGTTTTCTAGGAGACAATTTTTATTTGTTTCCCTGATTGTTATAACATTATAAGAGCAAAAATAAATAGAATCTAAAGAAGATAATAAGATATCTCGAGTACGATAAAACGTTTGTGTATCTACAAAAATAATATTAATAAAGAATTGCAAAAAATAAATAAATAAATAAAATAAAATGAAAAATGAAAATGTCTTTGCTTGTTTATGTTTTAAAAATTTTATCAATGAAATAATGTGTGATATAAGAAAATATTTTGTATAGTTTTTATTGTAACAACTTTCAAACGATTTCATATAACCAAAATAAAATTAAACACAAAAATTGTAGTAACAATTCTTTTACATTTTATGAATTGCAAATGATATACAAATATTTAAAAAGTAAACAAATAAATAAAATATTTTAAATATCAAAGTTTATTCTGTGTTCCAACAGTCTAGTTGAAGAAAAGATTTGCATTTAGAATATAAATAATAATAATAATAATAATACTTGTGAGAAACGTATTTAATAAAAGTAACAGAAATTTTTATGTTCTGATTTGTATTAATATATGTTTTGTTTCGCTTCATGTAAATTCTTCCGTTTCTCTTGTAGCATTTATTTTTGAACATTTTTAGATTCGAAAATATTGAGTTTAAAACGATAATAAACGTAAAGTTTACGTCACATTTCCTAAATTACGAACTCATATTTGATAACAAAAGAAAAAAAAAAGAAGAAGAAGAAGAAGAATGAAGAATTGCAAGAATGTTTTCATATAATTTCTGGTATTGCACATACTGAGAAAAACAAAAAGTTCAAATAACAAATTTTTAATTTAATTTATTTATTTTATTTTATTTTATTATTATTATTATTATTATCTTTTATAAGTAAATAAAAGTGTTCTAATTTAAAACAAAAGTAATATAATAAAATTAATTTCAATTGTGCATTTTTTCCCTATGAAATTTGTAGAAAGTTGATGGTTTATAATATCGTGCTAAATGCTGTTAAAAAAACTGGTATGGCACTCACACCACTTTACTCTACATTGCTCTTAGATATATTATTATAGCTTAAGACCTAAGGAATAAAGTATTATATTTAAACATTTCAAAAACATATCAACAACACACCAAAATTATTTCAGAGTCCGTTTAAACTCTCATATTTTTATGATTGAAAGGGTATGTATCCCTGTTTTCATATTGTAGCTACTTTCATAAAAAAAAAATTAGAGTACATCATTTTCGATGATACCTATATGAGATATAATACTGTTTACAGTTATTTTTTTATCTTTTGATACTACCTATTTGTTTACAATCCTGCTTTAATGTAAAGTGGAATTTGTGAAAGTTCCTAACTATAATATATTTTATGCAAAAAATATGTTCACGGCATCTAAGAATTATTATTAAATTCGTATGTTTTTAACTTGTTCTAGGACTGATTTCCGTTCATATAGAACAGTTTAATTTAGTCACATGAATTAAATAATGACAGCTATACGAATATTTATAGCATTTCCACGACATATAATTATCTGACGAAAAGTAGGATTTTTTTTTTTTTTTTTTTTTTTTTTTCCGCAACTATATTTTACATGCCTTGATTTAATAAGTTAAACTTATTTTATGATCAATAAATTTTTGAAAAATAGCCAGCTGGGCTTCTTTGATACTCCCCTTTTTATAGTAATTTTATTAGCATTGCAATTATTCATTTACTTGCCCACAATCGCAAACATTCAAATGATGTTTTATAACATATCTATGCATATTATTCAGTGTATGGAAAAAATCAGAAGACTCTTTGGAACGAGTAATAAATTAAAATATTATAGAAGTCAAGAACATGTTATCATTTCATTTATTTTAAAAGAAGTTTTGTCGTGGATGCGAAAAGTGGACCGCTAAGAAGTTAATAAAATAAGTAATAGGCTATTTTAATTTAAAAGAATTCTGTTTTAAGACAAAGGTAAATTCGAAATACATTTTTATTTATTTCTTCTAAATTCTTTTCGACCCGGCACCTGTTCATCTACGGTGATGATCATTGACTTTTTCTGACTGTTAATTCTGTTGACTAGTCTTGATTAGAGCACGTAGCGCCATACTTGGTCTGAGTTTATAATGCAATAAACCGATAATGGGACGCAATAATACGAGAAACCGTAAAAATCCTCGCTATCGAACGCATCTATAATTACATAGAACGCAATCAAAACAATCTTCTAACATTTTATATATATAGATATCATCATCATCATCATCATCGATTTCAGCATTTATCAATTGAAGAGTTTGTTTCCAAATGACGTTAAGTCAATTTTTTCCATTCTTGAAAGAACGCGATTTTGTTATGTAAGATTTATTATTGAATTTAAGAAAAAGATTATTTTTCCCAGTAATCTATAGATGATAATAACACTAAATTATATGGTTAAACAAATCCTGACAGTATAGTTATTTAGAAATAAAAAAAGAAAAAAATGACTTAACCCCTTTTGGAACAAAACTATGACTTACGCCCTTTTGGCACAAACAAATAACGAAATGAAATGACTTACTTCCATTTGAAATTAATCCACGAATTTTTTTTTTTTTTTTTTTTTTTTTTTTTTTTTTTTTCATGTAAATACAGCATAAAGTTTAGATACAAAATTTTGGAAGGTAGTTATCACAAATCTTCATTTACAAACTCTATTTCTTCATCGCTACCATTATTTTCATTTATGTTAGCGTTAGTTGTATCGTTGCAAGATTGTTCATAAAAATAAAAACATTCATGCAATTTGTAAAATCCCAAAGCTTCAGGTAATTTCAAACCATCTGATTTTTTCGCTTATTTCATATTGTTATTAGGTTTTACTTCAGAAAGAGCGCATGAGAGAATTCTTTTCCCATGTTTCAAGATCTTGTGACGGCAAACCGAACCACCGTACGTTGTCTTGATTCCCACATCTCGCTTCATAATTTCCAGTACTTTTGCCTCTGAAATCAAGAAACCTTGTGTGCTTTTCAGACGACTATGCGCAAAATTTTTCCAATCTAAAATATTCCACTGCTTCTTATAATTGAAAAGATTTCCGACCTTAGAGAAATGTTCAAAATATTCATTAGGGAATAAAATTGTATCCACTTTCTTTAAACTAATCTCTACTCGGGCGATTGCTCTATCTGCTGGTAAATATGAGTGACTACGCACTGGGAAGTAGTTTGGAAAGTTAAGGTCCTTTTGAGCAGCCACTGCTGAAAGCATTCCTAACATGGCATAATTTTTATTTTGTCCTCCGCACAAGTCACTGAACAATCGAACAATTTCACTTCTGGAGGTATACGCTTCATCAAAAAATCATATAATGCCCTCGCAATTTCATTGGGCCTCGTGTTCACCCCAAGTGTAAAAAAAATATATCCTCCTTGGCTTGCGCACTGTTTTTACCCCGATGGATAATTACACCAAAAGGGTATTGCCATTGCTGACGTAAATAATAGGCTTCTGAAATAGGTGTGCGTGGTAATTCCTGATTTTGCATCAGGTCAAAACACATTGTAATTTCATCTTCTCCTATAAACTTTTTCCCTAAAAGTGATTTTTTTTTCTTCGGATCTTATGAATAAAAAATTCGGTTAACACGGTCTTTTTTTTTTTTTTTTTTTTTTTTTTTTTTTCTGTACATTTTTCTGAATTTATTTGTATTATTTTCCTAATAAAGAAGGAACAAATGTTTCTTTTCGAGGTTCTAAAACCAAGATTAATTTATTTTACAAACACATTATAATAAAGGTTATAAATACACTCCTTTTATATTTTTCTATGAACTTTTTCTATATTTTTCAAACGTTAAGCGTCGCTAGAAGGTATTTTCTGTGAAGCGCCTTTTTTCTCCCATAATGACTAGAACGACAACGAAAATTTAGTATGTGCACATGCATCAATTTCTTCTTGTCTTCAGTATTAAATTTGATGCGTTTTCCACCTCTACATTCGGTCTCCCAGTTTTATTCTTGAAGAAATAATTTGCACTATTTCCAACTCTTTTTGCTCCCACACTGAAGATGAATCGAAATGTGATAGCACACACGGGAACATCTGTATCATCATTAGGAATAAAGAACTTTACACTTATCTGTCTTATTTTTAATTCATTTTCCGTGGACTATATGCTTTCTTAGGTGTAATTTTCATATGAGAGCAAAAAAAAATATCTTGTCCCTGTTTATCAGTATCGCTGTACTTGGCCTTAAATGCTCCTTCTATAACATTGATTGTGAGGATATTTGCCTTACAAAACCGTCAATATGACTGCAGGAGACTGTTCCATGCTTACCAGATGTCGACTGAGTTTTTTTTTTTTTTTTTTTTTTTTCCATAGACTTGAATCACGTTTACGCTTTCTCGGGTGCGGAGATAATACCACAGCTTAAGGCCAGACAAACCACGTGATCTCAAGGCACGCTGCAATGGGTTAAACTTGACTTAATCCCTTTTGGAACAAAGCTTACTTCTGACTTAATTCTTTTTGGCAAAAAACACGAATTCCCCCCCCCCCCCTGTTTTCAATACGACCAAACTCTGTTTGGATCTTCTACTTATTGAAAATACATTATTAGGCATGTGCTGGAATCGTTTGCATCGAAAAGTCAATTTTTGAAAATTTTGAATTAACGCCTTTTGGAAACAAGCTCTTCAATTCACTGCAGAATGAAGGCCTTTCCTAGGTCATTCCAAACTGCCCTGTTTTCTGCAATTCTTCTCCATCCTGTTCTTCCAAATTTCGCAATTTCATCTCTACAACGACAAAGTGGTCTCTTTTTCAGTCTTTTCTTATCTCTTGGTATCCAAAATAGAACTTTAGTGGTCCATCTATCATCCTTTCTTCTCGCAAGGTGCCCAGCACAGCTCCATTTTAAATTCTTGACCCTAGAAATAATATCAGTAACCTTGGTTTATTTCCTAATCCAAATGTTTCGCTTTCTGTCTCTTCGGGTAAATCCTAATATGAATCTCTCCATGCTTCTCTGGGTTGCTTCAAGTTTCTGTACACCTTTACATATTATGTTCAAGTTTCTGAAGCATAAGTTAAAACAGTAAAAATGCACTGTTCAAAAACTTTTCTTTTCCAATAAATTGAGAGCTCGCTTTTGAATATAGCGCTATTTCTTCCGAATGATCTCCCTGCAAGTTTAACTCTGTTGTTAATTTCTTTCATGATGTACCCCGTTCATCGAAAGGACTTGTCCTGGATAAGTATAACTGGCCACCGTTTCTTAGAAACGGTATATATACAGTACTTTGATGTTATAGAGTGTGTATTATAAACACAAATATGGAGTTTAATATCAAAAACATTGAAAATAAATGAAATTCACAAAGGTAATTTTTTTTTAATTCGTAAATAGAATAAAATACACTCTAATACAAAAAAGAAAAAAAAAAAAAGACGCACCAAGAAGGAATTATCCGAATGGGATGAAAATTGGTAGATGTGATGTACATGTGGAGAAATACAAATGATTACAGAAATTTAAGAGGATTTAATCAAGAGAAAAAGCCTCACAAAGTGAACAAGCCAATAACGCGTTGGCATTGTTTTGTCCCTTATGTAAGCAGTTATTCGGCTTGGCATCAATTGATAGAGTTGGCAATTGTCCTCCTGCAAGATATCGTGCCAAAGTCTGTCCAATTGGTGTGTTAGATTGCCAAATCCCGACCTGGTTGTAGGACCCTTTTTATGGTGCTCCAAACGTCCTCAGTGGTAGAGAGATCCGGCGACTTTGCTGGCCAAAATAATGTTGGGCAAGGAAGAAAACAAGCAGTAGAAACTATCTTTGTTGAGCGGGCATTATCCTGTTGTTATTTTTTGGCGGGCATTATCCTGTTGAAATATGCGCTCAAAATTTCCATATCCCTAACAGCACAGTTAGGCTTAACTTATCCACAGTACATCTTAAGGACGTTTCTGGGATGCCTTTTCATCCAGAAGACATCTTGAAGATATCCTGGGGAAGC
This sequence comes from Salticus scenicus, assembly GCA_963930645.1. Taxonomy (NCBI): domain Eukaryota; kingdom Metazoa; phylum Arthropoda; class Arachnida; order Araneae; family Salticidae; genus Salticus; species Salticus scenicus. Next base: position 198,869,456 of record OZ005652.1, read on the forward strand.
GATGTGCTGTCTGGGATGAAGGACAACAAACCGGGACATAGAATTTCGTCGACGTACCACTTTACTTAAATACTGCTTGTTAGTGTACAAAGTTTAAGGAAGGATTCAAGAGAGATACTGCAGAGAGTCTTGGTGACTACTTTCAGAGAATAGATAATTCTAGGTTCTGGTGTAAACGAGCTGCTTCCATTTATAATCATTTGAACGAATGTTTTACTTTTATTACTTATAAATTTTAGGCTCTTGATTTGTTTGGAATGGTGTCTTGCTGTTGCTTATTTGTAATTGTTATGTAGTTTTATCGCTTGTTCCTGTATCTTAATATATTTTAGGTTCTTGTTTTTAACTGTTGTATTTTACTTTTAGTGTTTTATTCTAATGTTTTGGTATTTGCTTTTGCTATGCATTGTTTTAACTTTTAAACTGTTGTTTTAACATTTTTAACCTTGTAGTTTGTTAACTTGGGTTATTTTAGCTGTTTTTATATTTTTGTATTTTAAACTTTGTGCTTATTGCTATTTTTAATACTGTTTTTGTATTTTGGCTATATGGTCTTTGTTACTTTATGGGAATTTATGTTGCTGTTTTGCGTGTTCCTGTATATTTGTATTCACGCTGCTTGACATTTTGTTCAGTACGATTGTTTTTGTTCTACTGTTTTATGCTTTTGTATTATTGGCTATGTATGTAACACTTGCATGTGACTCTGTATTTTTGATTTTTCCAAAAAAAATTTTTTTTTTTTTTCCTGCTGGTTTTCTGGGTTCGTTCTCCTGGCTGAGTTTTGGTTAGATGGTGATTGCTTCTTTTTCCGACCGTCCTCGGGCCTTCGAGCCGGCCATAAACCTTCGGGTTGGTCGGCGGTTTCGGGTTTCGGGGGTAATTTACTTAAAGATACTGCGGATGGCAACCAAAGGGGTCCTGCTATGAAATGAAATGGCACCCAAGACCGTCACTCCTGGTTGTCGGGCCGTATGGCTGGTGACAGTCAGGTTGGAATACCCCCTTTTTTCGGGGCGTCTCCAGACGTATCTTCACTGGTCAACTGGGCTCAAATGTGAGTGGGACTCATCACTGAAAACAGTTCTACTCCATTCAGTAACATTCTAGGTCGAACGTGCCCGATATCACTGCACACGGGCTTGTTAGTGTGCAAAGTTTAATAGCCGTTGGCACAAGGGGCCCCGTGAGCTCAACCCATTTCTCTGAGCCGCCTATTAACCCGTTAGTAGTCACTAGAAATCCTTCAGTAAACTAGAGATACGACAATGCTGGCAATGAATCCTGATTCGTCCAAAGTTACTTTCGACCGCTTGAGGGAAGGCTGCAGCGCCAACATAGACTTGGCAACCACTGCACTAGAACACTTTCAAACAAAACCACTTATGAAACATACAAATAAATAGCCCATACTGCGCTTATGCGCCAAGCTTAGGAATCCAAGTTGCCATAGTTTGGACGAAATTTAACCAGCCCGCCATTTTTTTCCGTCCACTGCACAAGCGTACTAAGCTCTTGTCTTATCTCTGGTTTACTAAAGGATTTCTAGTAGTCACTATAGACAGCGCCACCTATTACAGATTGCGCACTTTTTATTTAATTGTCACCAATAATTTTAAGAAGTGATGTGATCGACGTTTCTTTTATTTTATTCGCGTTTAATGTATATCAAATGCCTCTTCTAAAAATTTTTGGTGGCTATTGAATAAAAAAACCTGGCAACACTGAAGGATGGGCGGTAAATCGACCAACTAGCGACTACTAACGGGTTAATGGTATTTGAAGTAACTGAAGTACCCTTGCACGTAAGATCGATAATAACGACGAATTTGGGGCTTTGAGTACCACTCTGACGATTGATCGGTTCTTACATTCTGTCCTATCTCTAGGCCGACCGCTTCCTTCTTAACACTATGTTCAGCCATGGTTCACATATTCCTATCAACATCATCTGCTAGCGGCATCGCTCCTATCCAAATGTCAAAGAATTAGCAGATTAGACGAACTGGCTTCTTTAAGCCCAACTGCACTCCTCTGTCAAATGCTGACGTATGCGCATATTGTTTGCGTACCTGTATGACAGGCATAGTTACTGTCTATATGAGTAGACGGAATAAAATTCTCAACGAATTTATGACCTGGAATCAAAATTTCTCCTCTTTAATATCCTGCCATTTGCGCAGTTAAAATGAGCTATAGCGTCACATGTTCATACATTAGCCACCAAACTTTAAAAATTTTGCATTTTTCTTTGAAACCTGTATGCATGTCAATTTGTGTACAATTTGTATTACTCTTTTTTTTTTGTTTGTTTTGGTCGTAGAGTGTATAAATGTTTTCTCGCTTCTGACTGAACTGACTTATTCCTTAATTGAAATATAGTAAAATTTTTATATTAGCAAATACTTTTCTGATAACTAAAAAAAAAGGTATATATATATATATATTTTTTTTTAAGACACAGAGAGAGAGAAGTGAAAGTTTAAACAACCGTACAGATTAAAAATATGTAAAACCATACGAATATCTCATTATCAAAAAAAAAAAAACATTAAAAAGTCTTTAACAAATTTCAAAAACTACGTTACTATTTTTTCTACTTACTAGTATAAACAGGTGCATTCGAATTTCGAAAAGATTTCTATTCTTTTCGGAAACGACATTGGGTTGGGATGGAATAGGAATAAAAGGATAAGAGATGCTTGCTCGGCAAATTACCAGACTGTATAATAGTGATGGAAAAAACATTTGTCATTACATAAGTTCCATTGTGGGCTGAATGATAAACGATATTTGCTGGTCTAGACAAAAGTTTTCTTTTCTGAAACGATGTGATATGTGGATGATCGAATTTCTTTCGTGTTACTGGAAATTATAAAAGAAGTTTTTGATTTCTTAAAGATAAAAAAAAGTTACAGATTGATTTTTTTTAAGAGAAAGAGAGAAATGGGAATAAAAATAACAACGATTCTTTTAAAATTCAATTTAGTGATGCTTCTTCTTTTTATAAAAAATAAAAATATTTTCGAAACACTGAATTTCGAATTATTTTCAAAATAACCTACTCTGTCATTTTGGCATAATATGCAGTACAATCTTAATTACTTAAAAAAAAAAAAAAAAATGTATGCGAAAAAATGACAGCCTGAAAGCACCAGTCAATCCTGCTATTTTATTGTCTGATGAAATTTAATAATTATTTTTTTTTCGACACGAAACAATTGTTGTATTTTTATAATATGAGCTTACATAATTCAGTATTCTCTTATCATTCTCTCATAAATGTGACATCTGATTAATTTAATCGTTATTTTTTACGTACCCAATAAGCTGAAAAGGATGACTATGATAATCTTTCTCAAAATTATGTTTAGTTACAAGAAAAAGTTAAACATGTTCGAACTTACAGATCCAGATTATTAACCAGTTCAGTCATGCGCCAGTCGTACCTCAGCGAATATGACGTGCTGAGACGCTATTGTGCCGTCCTACATTTTCTACATCAATTCGGCGTTTGTTTTCAGTTTGTACGAGTGACGTAACCCTAACTGAATAATTTTTAAGTATCTTTAGCTATTTAGTTTTAAGCAATATTTGTCAATTAATACTTAACTGTTTAAGGTCTTAATGGCTCTGCAGATAAAAAAGGAAGATGAATCTAGTCGTAGAGATAATCTTGATTACAAGGACTACATAAATTTTCATTCACTATATTAATGAAAATATTATTTATTACAATATAAATGACAGTATATGATCAAATTAGTAGATTTTTTTTTTTTTTTTCATTTTTTTGGTTTTCTTAAAAAATACTGCACAAATTGGCCTGTTACTTCATACGTGTAAATAACATTTAAAAACTCACATTTTTTACGACCTATTTAGTTCAGAGTGCAATTAACGGACCAACCACAAATCGAAGAAAAGCGCAAATACTTTGGATCAAACTGTATCATAAAAAGCTACGAATTTCTTGTAACTTCAAAACTTTGCACATATAACATGAAATACTTGTATTTTTTGTTGTGGAAATTGCACTATTATTTGCGCAAATATATATATATATATATATTTTTTTTTTTTTTTTTGAAAAATTATTACTTTTTTTCACAAGTTTTTGCTTATAACTAGAACGGATTTCCAAAATATTTTACAAAACTTGCAGAAAAAAAAATGACAAAACATTAGAGAAACATTATTTTGAGAAATAAAATTTTCACAAGCTGCGTATTTAATTTGAAGATCCAATTATTTCAATCACGTTGCAAAAGTTCTTTTTTGTGAAAAACTCCTCATAGGCTTGAAACTCTAACATATTTACATTTATTTACTACGATTTATGAGTTCGTAAAAGATTAATACAAAATTTTTTGCAACATGGTTGAAATAATTGGATCTTCAAATAAAATACTCAACATGTGAAAAACCACTTATGAAATTTCAACTCTGGAAAATACCTAAAATCTAGTTCGTTCTTTTGCCGACAATTTGTTTAATTTTTACGCTATTCAAATGAATTTTTGACAAAAGTTGCCTAATATATCTAGCTAACCTATGTAATAATTTTCTTTTACCTTTCGCGCATGCGCAGTAAATAATACTTACTATAAATATACATTTCTCAACTAATATTACTAGTGTGAATTTTAGGTTTTTGAATAGTGTATCTACAATGGGCATTCAAAAAGTAAGTTACACTTGTCCCTCCACAGATGGCAACATTGCAAAACAAGACCGAAGCTTGCACAGACGATAGTTCAATTCCACTGCTTCCAACGGTAGCAGTTTCATTCAGATAGTGATAACCGTTGGTGCGTAGTACGAGAAGGAAATGGCGCGTCAACTGGAAACTTACTCCAACGTTGAAGTACGCGGGAAAGTACGTTTTTTGTGGGCAAAATGCTTCAAGAGTACAGGGTTTCCTCGTGAAATATCAACAGTACATTGACCACACGCAATGTCACGTCCAGCCATCGTGAAACGGTGCCAGCAGTTTGAAGATGGTCGCACAGACTTAACCGATGTGAAAAGGGAAGGAAGGCCAGCAACAGTGAGCACACCAGAAATGGTGTATGAGACTGTGCAATTGTGTGCGATGCTCACTCTGCGATTGCTGCGAATAATGTCTTCCACTCACTGCACCATGTCTGGTGTGCTCACTGATGCTGGCCTTCCTTCCTTTTCCGCATCGGTTAAGTCTCTGCGACCACCTTCAAACTGCTAGCACCATTTCACGATCACTCGACGTGACATTGCGTATGGTCCATATATTGTCGATATTTCACAATGAACCTCTGTACTCGTAAAGCGTTTTGCCCACAAAAAAACGTACTGTCCCACGCACTTCAATGTTGGAGTAAATTTCCAGTTGACGCGCCATTTCCTTCTCGTACTACGCACCAACGGTTGTCACTATCCGAATGAAATTGTTACTATTGGAAGCCATGGAACTGAACTATCATCTGAGCAAGCTTCGGTCTTGTTTCGCATCCGTGTTTCGCATCGCTTGTTGTCATCCGTGGAGGAACAAGTGTAACTTACTTTTTGAATGCCCCTAATAAAATGTTTTATCAATTTTTCAGCAAGTTTCGTAAAACTTTATGGAAATCCGTTTTATTAGTTATAAGCAAAACACTTGCCAAAAAAAATTAATAATTTTTGAAGAGAAGTCTATTTTTGCTTAAATAATTGTGCAATTTCCATAACATAATATGCAAATATTGTACATACTATCTATAACAGTGTATGACAATTACAAGTCATTTGCAGCTTTTTATAATACAGGGTGATCCAAAGTATTTGCGCTTTTCTTCAGTTTGTAGTTGATCCCATAATTGCTCTCTGGACTAAAAGGTTTTAAATGTTGTTTTCGTATCTCAAGTTCCAGGCTATTTTGTCTAGTCTTTCTTTAGAAAATTGGAAAAAAGTTAAAATTTAAAAAAAATTCTAAAAATTTAATAATCCACTGTACATTAAGAAAGTGAGTTCCTAAATGCAAATATAATAATAAAGCACCAAAAAATTCTTCTTCGTTATATTTTAAACTTCTTTTTGATTTCACTACTTTTTGGAGAAAAAAAACATCATAAAAATATACTGGAAGCGAATTTTTTCTAATCTTTTTATGGAAAAGAGAGCCTCGCCCTGTCAGCGTTTAGTATCAGTACATGGAGTAGGCGGAATCTAGAATAATGATCCAAGATGCTACGCAAGCTATTTGCAACCTAAAAACTTATTACTATGTATTTATAGGTTGCAATATAAATACCGAGTAAATAGTTTTACTTTCTCTCACACTTAAGGTAGAGAAAGTATTGTTTTAGGGTCAAATTTTCGAAAGTGAGTTTTTGTTATATTTACATGTTCTCAGGTACCGTGATTACGAAAATCATGTTTTTAGTGAATGGTCTGTGTGTGTCTGTCTCTGTGTCTGTCTGCGTATCTGTTATCAGCATATCTCAAGAAAAAACAGTAGCAGAAATTCCAAACTCGTTATTCTAAATGTGTATCATATAGGGATGCTACACTAAGCTTTTCGTTGAGATGAAGCAAAGGGTTCGTGCACAGGTACACTCAAAAGTATTCTAATACATTAAGTCATTTTTTTTAATGGAGATAGTCAACTGGTAAAAAAAAATTGTGCATGTAGGAGCCTCGCCTCCCCCCCCTGGGGGTGAAGTCCCCCCTCAAGGGGAGTAAATTTTCATGATGGGTATTTTTCAAAAGAGGTCACCAATACCTTTAAAACGAATGGTTGAACCATCAATCTGCGATAATTTAAAGTAAAATTATCATTTTTTTTTCCTTAAAAAAAAAAAGAAAAAAATGTAATATTGAGAATAAATTTAACTTTTTTTGGATATTTAGAGTTTTGCTACTTCTCTAATATAGAAATCGTCTGCATTGTCATTGAAAATAATTTTTTAAATAATAATTTTAATAAATTATTTTTACTGAGTGAATTTGTATAGGAAAATATAGAAGAAAGTCATGTGGTGGCCACAACACACTAGTCATTTGTTGTTAGTGGATGCGCTTTACTAATAATATTTTACCATTTTTCGGAAAGCTGTTCGGGAATTGAAATAAATTTCTCATAGAGATATGGTAAATAATGTATGCTTTAAGCTAAATATTTATCGCTTGTTTTTGTATATTTACACGTTTTGAGGTTTCGTGATTACAGTAGTCAAGTTTTTAACGTTTGATCTTTGTCTGTTTCTCTTAGATTAACTTAAAAACGAATAATTTTAGGAGATCCAAATGTTGTATCTTGAAACTAATATAAGTTTGTTGCTGGAAAAGTTTGATCAAGATTGATAAGTTTCAATGAATGTTGTGTGTGAAAATTGTCTGTATAATTTTAAGTAAACTTTAAATTTTAATAACAGAATTAAATTCTATATAAATGTAGATGCATTAATGAAACGGGGAGTTGAGGGGGGACGGTAGCCCCCCTCACATAAAACTAATTATGACATAAAACTCTTCCGAAGCCTAATTTGAATTGTTTAACATAGGCTTACATAACAGTACTCGTTATTTTACCTCTTAATCTCCAATTATAGTATTAAATTTCAGAGTAAGAGAAAGTCGTGTGAGTGACACAGCAGATTATTTACTATGTATAAAATATTTAGTATTAAATATTTTATATTTTTTTATGTGAGCTACGAAATTTATTCTGAAATCAGTTTAAAATGGATATATATATATATATATACTAGCAGGTTTTGCGCTCTTCGCTGGACACTATACTTAAATAAATTGTCAAAATCCCATATTATTATTAGTAACCTAAGTTAAAGATCCCGCATCTTTTGGTAGAGGTTTTTTTCCGCTCGCAACGTGAGGAGTCTGGGTCCTCACTGACTTCGGCAGCAACTTACCCGTTTCTTTCTTTCCCTTCCCCAGTGTGTAATGTCGAAGATCTGCTAAAGCCCACCAAAGTACATAATGCGTATACTTAATCAACATCCACACACCAAACATTGCCATTCTAATATAATTTAAAGCGAATTCTAACGGGAAAACGTGTTTTTACACGTGTTTATTATCCCACAACCCCAGGAAGGTAAGGAGGGGAATTTCGTAAAAACCCGTTACAATAAATGTCGGATACATATAAACAATTTACGCACCAAATTTCGTGACCACAGATCCCATAAATTTCCCAAGACAAATTTAGCGCTAAAAGGGGGGGGAGGGTGTATTTGTTCCTTCGTAACACTCCCCTCCACAAAAAATAAAAATAAATAAATAAATGGTAGATCACAAAAAATTAGAAACGTGTTTTTGAAATGCCGAAAGAAGACGCATGGCTGTTCTCAACATCATTGTTCCACTTTCGGTAGAGTTCTGCTCAAAAATCCGGAATTTGCAAAATTTCTCGCCAAAAATGTAATTCCCCTTCTCTTCCCTTAAAATTTCCTAAATCGCAGATAATGTTTTATTTGCACTCATGTGTAATCTTCCCATGTGCAATTTGTTCACTGTGAAGTAATTTGGAACCGAGTTATGCTTACAAAGGTGTTTTTGCCTTCTGTCTGTAATTTCGATAAATCCTGTTACTTTTGGTGTCGGATACATATAAACAATCCAAGCACCAAAATTCATGACCGCAGTTCCCATAGATTTCTCAGGATAAATTTAGCGCTAAAAGGGATGTCTCGATTTTGCCCCCTCGTAGCCCCCCCCCCCTCCTAAAAAAATCACATATCATAAAAAAAAACAGAAATATGTTTTAGAAAATAGACTAAGGACGTCGCATAGTTTTTTTGAACATGTTCGTTCCATTTTTGGTAGAGTTCTACTCAAAAATCCGGAATTTGCGAAATTTCCCGCGAAAAATCGATTTTTCCCCTTCCTCCATTTGAAAATCGAAAATTCCTAAATCGCAGATAATACTTTATTTGTACTCATGTCTAGTCTCTCCATGTGCATTTTTTTTTTTTTTTTTTTTTTTTTGTGTGTGTGTGTGTGTGTGTGGAGTAATTTGAAGCCGAGTTATACTTACAAACATGTTTTTGACTTTGAAATTTCGAAAAACTAGATAGATATAATTTTAAGTTGGGTAAATATCTAAATTAATGTCAAGCACTGTTGAATTTCGTCCAGCCATTGTCGCGTGATACTCGGCCAAAAATAGCGTTACAGAAAGACAGACACGACGACACACCACAGACAAAATGTTCCAAAGTCCTTTTTGGCTTTCGTGGTGTGTGAAACGTGAAGATATCGCTTTTTTTTTTTTCTGATAAATTTACAGACAAAAGTCTGATGTTACTAGACTCTCACATACATTTCTGCTAAATGTTTTGAGACACTCTTGGGTTTGTTAAAAAGTATTAAGGTGCCTGCCTACCGTTGGAGGTGATTTTTTTTTTAATAATTGAAAAATTGTCTGTTTATGTGCATAATATGATAGAATATAGTAATAAACAGTGAATAACCTGAAAACAAATATGCAAATTTCAGAATATTTTGATATTTAAGCTCAAAATATGCATAAAATTTGCGAAAAAACAGCACTTCTACGAAACATCATAAATCAAATTTAAATAAAGATATTTTTATTTTGTAAATTTTATTTAAATTATTGAAAGGTCTATAAGGGAGTGAACTACTCTCAAAACTATAACCATGCTATTTAATATTTTGGAGAAGATAACATTTTTACATGCTGAAAAAATCATGAATATACATGGCAGTCCATAACTTCTATCGACAAAAAAACAAAAAAGAATTTAGCTAGATTCATCGTCGTAGTTCAATCCCTAAACCAACTCCACTAGAGTATTTTGACAAAGTTTCATAACGTTTCAATTATAACTTTTGGAGTTATAATGTTTTGGGATGAAGCAAAATGCTAAAAATCTCATTTTGAGAAAAAGCAGAAAACAAATTTAAAAAGGAGATTTTACCTATTAAATAAAAAATAATTTTAATAAGTTCCTGATTTATTTATAAGCTTTTTATTTTCTTTTTTAAATTCTTTTATATTCAGTAACAAATTTTGATGCTGTATTGAGTAAAACATTTATGTAAACAAACATTTACGGGCCATTTACGGTCACTTCCGGTTTCAAAAACTGGCGAGTGACTAATATTAAAATGCCTGTAACTCAAGTTCTAAGCAAGATAGAAAAAAAATTCAAACTGATTTAGAAAGCTAAAATGTCAGGCTTTACTACTAACCCAAAAATAAAAAATCGGAGTTTTGACCGAAAGTTGCGTTTTAAAGGTAGGCAGGCACCATAAGGTCATTAAAAAACATTCGTATGTCGTTATTTGTATAACAATTTGAGAATGCATATCTGACAAAACAATCAACAAAGAAAATGATTTAATTTTTTTAAATTCAGCTTTTTTTATCACTTTAAATTGAATCAATGAAGCACAATATATAAAATATCAATATGGGAAAGTAATAACTATAATCGGTGATATACTATCGAATATTGGTACAGAAAAATATTTGTGAAATAATTTGAAATGGAAAAATATCGGTTTTGTAATTGAATGATTTAAGAAAATATACCTAATAATAAAAAAAAAAGCTTGAAACTTTAATTATGAAAATAAATAGTAATGGAATAAAAGTAAAATTGAAAATGGGATTTTTTGAAGTTTTATGCATGATAAGCTTTTTGAAGGAAAAAATGAAAACTTACAAAATTGTTGTTATTGATCGATAAAATTTAATGTTATATACTCATGAATAAAGAAGAAAAACATAAAAAATAAGTTTTTTTTTTTTTCTTCTTTTTTTTTTTTCTTTTACATACACACAAAAATTTATATGCGCAAACACGCACACATATATATCTATATATTAATAGGCAAGCATAAAATTTGCAGTCCCTTTTTAACATATTAATTATGGGAGTAGAGGGTTGAAAATGGTATTATTCGAAAGGTATGGTTAGCCAGAAGGTGCGAATACAAATATTATTTTCTTACGATGTCTAGAAGGTATTTAAAAATACATTTATTTTTTATGCATTTTCCCCCATTTTTCCCTTTTATACACGCATTCCTTTACACTAAAAAATACCTAAAAGTAAAAAGTTGTTAAATCTGGCAATTTCACAAAGCTCAAATAAAACCATAGACACAGTAATTTGTATAATGTAGCATCACTATACGCAAGCGAAGTGATGACGTCACTGTCTGTCCATGGAGCCATGAAAAGGATTTTCTATGTTAATCGGCCATTGGATTTTTTGTAAAAAATTATTAAAAAATAACGGAAATTATCTGCCGATTTTAATTCCGATATTTGGGTATAGTTATATATAAGTTACTGTCTGCATGTGTTTGATTGAGTTATTTTTTCTATAAAATTGATAAAATTTTAATTTAAAATCACAAAACTCCAGAAAAAAAATGGCAAACTTCCAGTTTCGAATGTAAACATAAACATTTCATTTCAAAGGGTGATATTTAAACAATAAATATTCAACTAATATACTAAGTAAAAAGAAAATAGATTTGTTACTAACTGCTGCATGTATAAGCAGACGGTACGGAAAAAATTCCGATTTCAGTTTTTTGCTGATTTTATATGTTTTGAGCTTTCTTTACGCTTCAATTAACTGAAATTGGCTACTTATTTTTTAAAAAAGTGTCTTTATTGCTAGCTTTTGTGGGTAGAAGAAGCAAGTAGAAGATACATAAAAACTTTTGATTTCCGGTTTTCGATGAATTTACACGTTTTGAGATTTCCTTGCATTTTAATTTAGTGAAATTGACTACTTATTTTTATTTTTTAAAAAGTGGATTTATTATTCTTTCCTCTGCATATGTAAGTAGAAAATATAAGATTCAGAAAAGTTTTAGATTTTCGGTTTTCGATAAAGTTACACGTTTTGAAATTTCCCGAACTCAATTCGACCATTTTTGAAAAATATCTTTTTTTTCTTTTTTTGTTCAAACACTGTACTTTATGAACCAATCGAATTAATTTAACAGAATTTGATACTTGGTTGGGCCTTGGTTTGACATGGTACCTATTAGCTTCTGGGCTGTATCACACAACAAGGGGCGTTTTCACGTTGCGATTTTCTGTCATTTCAGGAAAGGCTAACATCTACAGAGAGAAATAGTTATATTAAGTAAAACTCTGCTGATTCAGTTTGAGTGAATATCGGCAAACAATTGCCGCAGCTGTGTTGCAATTGCATTCCGTTCAGGACAAGGCAATAACTTTGCTTTGCCTCGCTTTGCAAAAAAAAATGGTCGAGTTTCGACCACTGGGCGATACTAGTTTATATAAATAGGTATAGATATATGCATGTATTTTAAAAATGTGTATCCATAATTAATACAGCTTTACCTCGATAATTATTAGTGCAATAATAGTTAATACAGTTAATATATTTTCCAGTTTAATTCAATTTAATTAATTATATTTATTCAAAAATAAAATAATGATATTAAATCCTCTGAAAAAAATTTAATACTTTTAAAACGGCTTTAAATGTTTTAAACACAAAATAAATGTCAAAAATATTTTATTTTTATTATATTTCAAAATACTTTTTAATTTTCTCTTTTTTTCCCCTTACCAAAAAACTATTATAAAAATATACACGGAAAACGACTGATGTATTTTAAAAAATTTGCTCTTTCAGCACTTTATATTAGTAGTATATGATGCCAGCAGAATTTAGGACAATGATCGAAGATGCCACGTAAGCTCTTTCATAACTATAAATATATTCTCTTATGATGCGGAAAGACAGACTATTATGAGTTGTGACGGCGATTCTGATATCGATCCGAAAAGAAACGGAGAAGAAATACCGTTCTGTTCGCATAGTTTATAATGCACTTTGCAGTTATATAAGGTGGAGATAGATGAATGGACAGTACTCACAGTGTTCTGTTGCACGATCTAAGTGCGAGAATGGCGCCAAAACTTGTGGGAGGATTAAATAAGACGGGGAACGAAAGATAGCGCGATTTTATATATATATATTTAATAAATAAATAAATAAAAGAAGGATAAAAAGAAGTTCCTGTAGTCACCACCAAGGGAATATGTAACGCTGTTTTTTAAGTAAAGTTTTGTTGCAATTTATAATCTAAAATCGATGACTGTGCACTTTTATAAGTAATGCTTTTGTCTCCATTTCTTATTTTGAAATTGGAGACACCGTGTAAATTTGGTCCCATTTTTCCAATTTTTTCAAAACTTTCTTTTGTATAATATAACGTCGCATATTACCCTTGTGGTGACTTTTCGAACTTTTTTTTTTTGTGTGTGTGTGTGTGTGTGAAATCATTCGTGCCACGTCTTGTTTAATCGTCCTACATAATTTGGAGCCATTCTCACATTTAGATCACTGTGAACGCTTTCAGTTTAACTATGGCCACATTATACTTTCTTTTTCTTACATCGAGTTTTATGTTCAAATGGAAAATGTCACAAAAACTATCTTTATGCTTCACTTTTGATGAGATGACATAAAATAAATCAATGGATAATAGATAATATTAGCCTTTTTGCATTGTCTAAAAATTGCAGAGATATAGAAAAATGTGTATTATTATTATTAAGAAAGAAACATTATAAAAACTATTAATGTAACTTCAATTTCAAAAAATCCAAAATAGATTGTTTTGTGCATTATTATATACTATTTATCCATGTATACTATTTAAAAAGGGCTGGACTGTACAAAATATACTTTGTTTCTTATTATAGAGGTTTAAATCTCTATTTTTATAGAAGAAGCAGAAAACAGATTACTTTCGCATAGCCCTGTATATCCCTAAAATCTGTGAATCAACACAAATATATATATATATATATATATATATATATATATATATATATATATATATATATATATATATTTATATATAAACATAATTTTATTTTATTTTATTTATTTATTTTTATTTTTTCTCTCTCTAGAAGAAAAATTTCACAAAAGTATCTTTGTAGTTTTACTTTTAATGAGAAATCATTAAATGAATTCTTTTTGTGTAGCTAGCATTGTGAACACCGTAAAAATAATGGTAGATTTTACAGAAGAATGTGAAATGAAATAACTTATAACAGAAACGCCTGTAAAAGAGTCTCTCTTTACAGATATTTCTGCTGTAAATTATTTAACTGAAGAATGTGCTGACAAAAGGTGCTCCAGCACATTCTGCTGTTAAAATGAAATAATTTACAACAGAAACATCTGTAAAAGAGTCTCTCCTTACATATATTTCTGCTGTAAATTACCTTATTTAACTGAAGAATGTGCTGATAAAAGGGGAGCAGCACATTCTGCTGTTAAAATTAAATAATTTACAACAGAAGCTGTTAAAATGAAATAATTTACAACAGAAGCTGTTAAAATGAAATAATTTACAACAGAAACATCTGTAAAAGAGTCTCTTTTTACATATATTTCTGCTGTAAATTACCTTATTTAACTGAAGAATGTGCTGATAAAAGGGGATCAGCACATTCTGCTGTTAAAATTAAATAATTTACAACAGAAACATATGTATAATAAAAGAGTCTCTCATCACAGATATTTCTGCTGTAAATTATCCTGTTTAACTGCAGAATATGCTAGCAAAAGGTGTTCCAGCACATTCTGCTGTTAAGAAGAAATAATTTACAATATAAACATCTGTAAAAGAGTCTCTCTTTACAGATATTTCTGCTGTAAAAAACTGCTGTTATTTTTTAGAGTGTATTATGTAAAATTTACAAACGGACATTGTAGAGTAAAAAAAAAAAGAAAAAAAGAAAAAAAAAAATCCACAAAGCAATGAAAATTTACATTTAACTATTTCGACTTATATCCATTAATTTTTCTGAACAATTTTGTGCGGCCCTGTAAACCCGTCATTAGTGATAATCTTATTATATTCTGAAGGAAACGTAATTTTTTGCATTTGATTAGTCTATTTTAATTTCGATTTGTTCTGTAGTATATGAATATATTAAAATATGCTTTAAGGAATATTTCTCAAAGACCGTAATGAATCTTAATTATTTTGTGAGTCCCACACACAAATGAGTATAACTGTTTATACCATTTATTATAGGAGGCATGCTATAAGGAAACTCAATGACATATATCAGTTTTAAGACATTCTACAGATGTTTACATTGAAAAAACAAATCATACCGGTTTCTTCTAGAACGAATAAGTAGTCATTTTCTGACTTTTTAAACTAGAAATAAGCATTCCCGAATTAAGCTAATAAGATAAATAAATAAACAGAATAGAATAACTGAAACTGTAACTGTAACTGAAAAAGTACAAAGCGTTTCAGTCCGCAGGGAAGATGTTGCTGAGAGTGTTTGGAGACACGAATAGTGTTGACGGACTTCTTTTTATTCAATAGTCACCAGTAATTTTGAAATGTGATTTTTGATATACCTAATAGAGGATTAATTGTCTATTACAAATAGGAATTATCACTTCTCAAAATTGTTTGTGATTATTGAATAAATAATCTGGTATGTTGCACGACTTTCTCTTACCCTGAAATTTAATACTATAAATACAGGTTGGAGATTAAGAGGGAAGATAACGAGTACTGTTATGTAAACCTATGTTAAACAATTCAAATTAGGCTTAGCAAGAGTTTTATATGATAATTATTTCTGTGTGAGGGGGACTACCGCCCCCCACAACCACCCGTTTCATTAATGCACCTACATTTATATAAAATTTAATTCGATTATTAAAACATATTTTTTTTTTTTTTTTTTAATAATTTATTAAAATTATCATTTAAAAAAATTATCTTTTATGATAATACAGACGATTTCAATATTAGAGAAGTAGTATAAAACTAAATATATAAAAAAAAAAGTTGAATTTATTCTCAATATTACATTTAAAATTAAAAAAATAAAAAAATTGTTAAAAATGAAAAAAATCGATAACTTTATTTTAAATTATCGCAGATCGATTGTTCAACCATTCGTTTCAAAGGTATTGGCGAGCTCTTTTGAAAGGTACCCATCATGAAAATTTACTCCTTTCGAGGGGGACTTTCCCACCCAGGGGAGAGGCGAGGCTCCTACATATACAATTTCTTTTTTTCCAGTTCACTATCTCCATTACAAAAAATATATATTCGTTTCATTTGGTTTAGTGTAGTCTATAGATGTTAAACTCTACTTACCTGGAATTTTCCCCATGGACGTAATGTATTTGAATACTTTTGAGTGTCCCTGTACACGAACCATTTGCTTCATCTCAACGAAAACCTTACTGTAGCATCCCTATATGGTACACATTTAGAATGCCGAGTTTGGAATTTCTGTTACTATTCGTTCTTGAGATATGCTGATAACAGACAGACACACAGACCATTCGCTAAAAACATGATTTTCGTATTCAGGGGACCTCAGAACGTGTAAATATAACAAAAACTCACGTTCGAAAATTTGACCCTAAAACAATATTTTCTCGACCCTATGGGTAAAAGAAAGTAAAAAGTCGCAGAATCTGGCAACACTGGACACGAAGGATATCGTATGCAGTATCTGGGGATTAAGTGCAAAAAGAATTTATCTGTTCCAATAGAGAGTAGCAAAATATGCTATTATTTAATTTAATTAGTTTTTAATTAACTAACATAAATAAACTGTAAATATTTTTAATATAGCCCTATTTTCTAAATTATTCTTAACATTTTATTTATGAACTGGTACAGTCGGTAACAGAAGTGTCCGAAAACTAGCAAAAATTCCTATGTAAAAAAAGTGCACTTCATGAGGTTTTGTGAAATAAATCCTTGTCGAATCATGTTCTTAGTCAGTGTAAGAACATGATTCGATAAGGATTTAGTTAACAAAACCGTATGAAGTGTACATTTTTTACATAGGAATTTTTGCTAGTGTTCGGACACTTTTGTTACCGACTGTACATATTTTAATAGTTTTCGCTTTAGTTCGAACTAAAACCTAAAACTTCTTCGCTTTACCTAATGTCTTATGAAAATGTTTACATACATAAACAGTTAGGCTGTTTATGTTAACTGTTTAATTTATGAACAAGTTTATATCTTAATACTTTTTGGTTTAGTTAGTCAATTCTAATACTTCATTGCATTGCCTCATATCTTAGATATATAGCTAGACATATAAATAGTTAGGCAAGCAGGCAAACGAAATTTTCCATGAAAGTTAAGTTTCAATCTTTTGGATCATATTTATCTTTCATCAGATCAAAAATTTTATTTTTAAGTACGGAGAAAACTTAGTACTACTTTATCAAGTCAAATATAGTTTCTTCGCTCAGTTTGATTTGCTTATTTACTCTTTCGAAACGGCTTTCTTGTGATAAACTTACTAAGTTTTATTGGAAGTTTCTTCCAGTAGCAAAAGTGCATAAATATAAGAAATTTCAGCCTAAAGTTTAATACAATTTAAGGTGATTTAATCTATATTATATTAACTTTCTTACTTCCATTAGAAAATATATTTTGAAAAATATTTTTTAATATAAACTTTAATACATATTTAATATTTTTTTATGTGTTTTGAATGAAAATGGAAATCTTATTTTATAAAATTTATTGTATCTTTGACAACTTTTATTTAATACTAGATGGCTTTGCTCGCTTCGCTGGCCACTATATTAAAATGAATCATTTTTTATAATAATATTTTTTTTTATTTTCATATTTCTTTAAGAAGCATCGAAAATATAAACAGCTACTGTTAGCTGAAAATGAATTTTATTTTACTTTTTTAACAATTCATTTGTAAAACAGAACCCTAAAATGACAAGAGTCTTGAAGAAGAAAGATTGTTGTTCTAAGAAAAAAGCTTGTTTTTGTTATGCAGACGAATAAAATATTTATCTGTAACATGCAAAAGCATTATGGTATTATATTATAATTTGGTGTTAAGATTACTATTTTTTGATATTTATTCTATCGCTAATAAACAAAATTCCAACATAATCCTAGTAAAGCGTAGTAGTTTTCTCTATGAAAATTAATGTTTCTCATCGAATATTACTATAGAATTCATACAAAAATGTAATTTTTATGAAAGTTTTTTCCTCAACCCCTTCTGTTGTGCATGGGATAGAGATGTCAAATTCCCACACTACTTAAAATCTGGTAATAAACAGTAAATCTGCCATGTTTGGTTGATATTGGCTGACTGGTTTGGGAGAAGATGTAAGATATACAGATACATATCCCTTTACATGCATATACAAACTGACATTTATTTTTATAATGTTACAGAAGGCACATTAAATGACAAAAAGCTAATTTTACCTATACTTTAACATTATAGCTAAAGGAGGAATGATATAGAGATGTACACACCTAAACACAACATAATCGGTGAAGACTAAATTTTCCAACCATGTTCGTTTATACATTGATTTAAAAAAAAAAAAAAAAAAAAATTATGATAAGAAATTAAAAAATAACTTTACTTTTAAGTGTAATGAAATAAATTTTCGTGCTGAATCACGAATTCTCTTTTTCGTACACGATGATATCTTGACTCAACGTTAAGATAGAAAAATGCATTAAATTTTGAAATGTCTTAAAAGTGCAGATAACTTTGTATTTTCCAGTTTAATGATAATATATATATATATATAGACGTATGCGCGTTCGCTTTTTATGGTCTATAGTTGTTAGATTAGATGTTAAATAATATTTCACAAAAAAATAATAATAAAACTAAAAAAATAAAACGATTAATTTTAATTAAACAAAACTTTTTCAACAAATATATTTTAATGAAATCAGATTGAAAATATAATGATTTAAATAATTCATTTTTTTAGTGTAATATTTCAATAGTAAGCAGCAAGGCTTTGTCCGTTTCGCTGGTCGCTATATTTAAACAAAAAAAAATGTTTTTTTACAATACTTTATAAATAAAACTAAAAAACATCCCACTGAAATCGCTCAAAAACTTGATCCGTGTAATTACATATAATTTTGGAATTTAAGGTTTACACATCCCGTATGGTTTATCTTGCACTCCTTTTGGATTTTAAGTTAATATTTTTTTAACTAGTTCCAATAATCTAAATCAAATTGTCAACTAGGAATCAGTCTCTTATTTCACATCTTTTGGTACCTTATGCGTCTGCCTGGGTTCAGCGGTTCATGAGGAGACAGCTGAAAATGCATACAACTAGATGTTAATAGTATGGTACTTACTTATGAATTCTGGTCACGGCACCATTATGAGTATGGGCAATAACAAGATACCTTAAAATGTAAAGCATTTTTCGCTCGACATTGATCAAAATAGTTCGCTCTGTAATTTCTTTCATTTACCGAAATCTTCATTCATCGAAATAGAATATTTTGTAAATTTCTACAGAAAACCTCTTTTTTTTATTATGCAGTTTAAAAATAATCTTTATAATAGTTACACTCTAAAAACAAGAATAATAATCTGAAATGCTTAATTGAATAGATTCTCCTTCACATGAAGAAGAATGAAAAATAGAATAAAAGCAATGGATTTCTTTCTTTCTTTCTTTCTTTTTTTTCTTTTTTTTTTTTTTTTTTTTTTTTTTTCAAATTACTCGCTATTATATTGATTTTTATTGGATTCTATGTTTCTAAACTTTCAATGTTTATTAAATTGCCTTTGTCTTTCTATAACATCTGCTTCTCAGTAAAGGAGAAGTCAGATTTCAAATCTGGTAGATTAATTATTTTTCGCACAGCTAATTGTTAAACTAAATGCACAAAAACACCTTTGTTTCAGCTATTTTAGAGCAAGAAATTTGAAAATATTTTCAATAATTCAGTAATTTTAAAGTTGTTAGTTACAATCACTCGTTTTCGATGCATACTTTGTTACACTTTCTTCTTCATTTCCTTTTGTCCACAGTAAGAGAAAATTTTATGTTTCTTCTTCTTTAGGTCACTTTTATGTTTTCTGATCACATTATCTCCCAAAAATGCATATAATATGTGTAATAGTGGGTAATGGAAGTCGTGTGGTTGTTTCACACCAGATTTTTTTTATCTTAAAATAAGTTTAGAAGATCTTGATTTTGCTTTGCTTTATTACACTACTGCGCTGATTGCATAAAAATTACACATTTTGTAAATTATTTGAGTAACAGAGGGAAATATTTTGCATAATATGATCTTCCAATTTGTTCTAATGCAAATAGTTTCTCATAATAATTCATAATAATTCATAATAAATCATTACGCTCAGATATAAATAAGATTTTTTTACTATTAAGTATTGTACTTCATCAAGTATTTAATTACGTTTTAAAAAATATAGATCATAAGTATAAATAAAAGAAACAGCCACCCATATAAATTTAAGGTTTTACATATTTCCAGGTTTTTACCATTTTAGGTTGATTTCTGTAAAACTCTAGCTATTCCAATCATTTAATTTATATATATATCTATATATAATGAAAAAAAGTTTATTACGATAATTTTTGGAATACTGGATTAATTTAAAACATAACTGAATAATGGAGATATTTTAGAAATATCTTGGATGAGTATATTTACTATCTTAATCCGAGATTTTATTTCAAAAGGGCGAACATTTAAAAATTTCCAACTCATATTAAAAATATATTCATGAAATGGTTTGCTTGAAACTCGATATATAAAAGACTCATATCAAGTTCTAATCAAAGTTTATTAATGAACTTGATCCGGCATATTGTTTCAAAATGGTAACCATTTAAAAAATTAAATTCAACTTAATCTTCCGACTGAGCTAGATGGAATTGTTTCATTTTCAATCAATTTTAAATAATTTTTTAAAGATTTAAAATATCAATTTTAAGTAGCTTAAATGGATAACTATCATATGAAATTTCTCTAATTCCAATTTTAAAAAGCAGTGCCACAAAAATTAAAAATCATTTTTAACTCAACGAATATGCCCTTGCTGCACAATATGAACGCATGCATTTTTAAATCTTATTTTAACAAACATTTTTTGAATGGTCCTTACAGGAGAAATCAGCTTTATTTATACCATGCATATGCATAGGATATTGTTGTATCCCCATCACTTGCGAGTTAAGCTATCCGAGATTATGCCAGCTCAAGCGCGCAGTAATTACATCCAATTTAGAACTGTCCTTCACATTTGCGAAATACCCCTTCAAGCAATATAGGTGCATCGGTAACTCTTCATTTCTCCTGTCAATACATTTGGAGGGGTCGCAGTCCTGAACCATTTTCCTCGCATGACAGATTCCAGATACAGGGAGGGGAGAGCGAAAGCCCTCCCTTCTACTCCCATGAGAATTTTAGATATGCTCATGGGATTTAGCATGCAAAAGGGATTTCGTTGGTAATTGCACGCACTGAATGTTCCCTATTCCGGGTAGGAGTTCTCCACTTTTGGAACAAGTTATTCCACGTCAATGTTCTATAGAACATTAATAGAAAAGTTCCCCGCCGCTTTCCAAATGATGCCATGAAGTCTCAGAATCACGTCTTCCTGATAAAGTTTTCACCCATCCTTGAGTCTCTAGAGAGGCTTTTATTTGAAGCGGTACGTGCTAGGGAGAGTTTGTGTGCTGGTAAAGTTGCGCTGAGAACTTTGCCTTTCGTAAGAAGCGAGGAAGAGCGAGTTCGTGAATCTTTCACGACGTTTATATAAGGTTATGATATAATATAAATGGCATGAGTTAGAACTTTTTTTTAGAAGTTTTTCATATAAAAAAAACTATTACACAATAGAGCTAATCTCGATTGACAATGTTGATGAAATGACAAATTTTGCGCTGTTTTGGGGTTTATTTAAATTTTATAAATAACTATACATTTGTTTTTTATTTTTATTTTTTTTTTGAGTGCCACGTGAATTCTTAAAATCCATTAAAATTCCATAATGATTCCTCCTGTAATAAATAAAAATTAAGCAAATTTTAAATAAATTTTTAATAATTACTTAAAACAATGCAGTATTTTTAGTTTTATATCATATTTTACACTGTCAACCACCGATTGTTGACTCGGCTTTATATCATATTTGACACTGTCAGCCACGGATGGCTGACATGGCGCTCAACGTGTTAATTTTTTATTGGTACTGCTTTTACTTTCGGGGAAAAGCTTTCACTGAAATGCTTGAAGTATAACATGTTCTGCCCATTCCTAAAGTTTCAAGATGATTCCTTCAGTACTTTTAGAGATACATGACAAAATGTCTAGAATCTAGAATGGCTGACATGGCGCTCAACGTGTTAAAAATACCTTAAGAAATGTGTATAAAATATGCAATTTATTTTTAGATTTTAAACTGAAAAAAAGGTAATAAAATATTGCTACAATATTGAATAAAACATAATAAATCATTGTTTATGCCCCCTCTCCCCCCCAAAAAAAAAAAAACTGATAAATTACTCAAAACAGTCTTTTTCTGTGTGTCTGTGTGTAAAATAGGATTCATACGTAAATTTATACTAGAACCAATTTATCCAACGGTTTTTACAGGTATTTCAACAAAACTTACACTCTAATCAAGCATGTGAAAAAAGATATATTTGCCCAAATACGTTACACAGCGCCTAAATGAAATTGTAGAATGTACTGCATTGTAATACAAGTTAATAGAAGAAAAAAAAAAGTATAGAAGTTAATAATAAATACAAAGTAAAATAAATTAACATTTAAAATTGCTTTGTGCAGTTTCAAATTTTGAATTAAAAAATAATAATATTATTAAAAGCAAAATTTAGCATTTTATCAAGTATTGACTAAATGCTATAATACTATGATTTAATAATCAATAAAATATATAGACTAAGCATATTCTTCTCTACTTTTTTTTTTATCCATCATTAAAACCAATTCTACCGCATCCGGCTGAAGGAAAATTGAAATATTATTTTTTTCTGAAATAAAGCGCTTTTTCTATTATACAAGGGAAACATCCAGTTTGTAACACAGATATTTTTATCTTTAACAAAAGTTATTTTCAATTTTCATGAAGAGAATTTTCACTAACTTGAGTAGACCACTGTAGTAAAAGAATGAATTATTAAATCAACAATTTCCTATTTATTTTAAATCAAGTTGTTAATACTAACACAGTCTTATAAGTTATATACAGGGTGATTGTAATTAAACTTGGCCTTTTCAGAGCATTCTGTAGCTGTAACTAAAATGTGTCGAAGCTAGTCGAAACTTTGTAGATAGACATTTCAAAGGATGCGCCGAAAGATTCTGAGGGAAAAAAAAATACATATATAAAAATAAATAAAAATTAAAATAAAAATTCTGTCAAAGACAGAATTTAGTTTAGTACGGAGAACTATTAATTTCAACTTGTAACTTTTTTTTTTTTCTTTTGTTATCTCATTTTTTGACCGTAAAACTGGGCTGCGTACTTTATAAAATGACTTAAATGAATTACAATGAAGTGTTGCCTCCTAAATTTTATACTTTAGTTAATTTTAAAAAATCTCTGATTGCCGTGTCGAAAAACTGTTTACACCCCTGGATTCAGAAAAATTTCCCCTTTCATTTGGTACCGAATTTGTGACGATAGGACTGATATTTCTAATTTATTTAGGTATTACACGAAACTGGTCTGCAAAAACTGGCGACAACGCTTTTACCCAAATTGAAACTAATAGTCCTCCTAGTCTTGAAAAGTAATCCCCTATGTGGCGCATTAAAATCAAAATGCTTGAAATTTGTAAGCCGTAAATAACTGTGGTCTATTTTAGGATTTTCAAACATTACGGCATTTAAAACTGTTATTTTCACATTGTGAAGCATTATCGCAGTACAAAGAACGATGATTGTAGCACTGCAAGTGAAAAAGAAAAGAATCTATGTTTTGCATAAGCGAGGAATATTCAGTGTAAGTTCTGGGTATAGACGAAGCAGGTTGAGTGGGTAGCATTCTTTCTGTTATGTTGGTTGTTAGTTTAACAGAAAGTGTGGTAATCATGAAATTGTTTTATAAAAACTTGGTTGTCGTTGAAGACAATGTGAGACAGATTACACAGCTCTGCACGAAAATTGACTCCAATACCATTCATGCAAATTCTTATGTAAAATGGCCTCCTGAATCGAAATATGACGCCCATTTTGTCCTCCCACCCACCATTTTTTGGGGACATCACCCTATTTTTATCACTGTTTGGAAATTATATGGCTATGCATTTAATTTGGAAGGAGTTAAAGGATTATTTTAACTGTTAAATATCTTCTGAGGGACTACAGAGGTGAAAAATTCTAAAACGTGAATATTTGTAAAAAGGGTTAAATTATACGGGACAATCAGACATTGACAATCCAACTTCCATCGGAAAAATCCTGCCTATTTAGCCTCCTCATCCTGACTTCATGCTACAGAATCCATAACGATCGCCAGCAACTCCAGTTTCTCCTGAATTCCCTTCCTTCAACGCAAACCGCAACTTCTGTGATCCCTGAATCCCTGAATGGTTCTTCAGCAGAATCTCCCAGAGGGCGTTCGTGTTATTCAAATACAAATATCTGAAAGGAGTATAAATACTTCAGTCAGTCTAGGATGAATTGCTTCGCTTCTTCTACTTAGCAGATGTGGTTCCTTTGCAGTTTTCGCAGAGGGAAACAGATAGCACTAGTGCGGAAGTTATTATTATTATTATTTTTTTTTTTTTTTTTTTTTTTTTTTAATGCCAGAATTAATGGCTGAGCAAATGAAACTTTTCCATTTGTTATTGAATTATTTTATTTAAACAAATTTTCTATTAGTTTTAATAGACTAAATTTTATTATTTAAATTTCGATTTTGTTTTATTTCCCTTACTATTTATATGCAAATTACCTTATTTTCAAAAGAAAAAAAAAAAAAAAAAAGGCAACTTGAATTTAATTTCTAAAGATTTAAAGTTAATATCTACGGTTTGGTTGTTCAAATTTCTTAAATATAATTATAGATATTTTTCTTTATCAAAGTTTTTCGAGATTTAAATTAAATATAGCTGAAAGCAGTAACCTCGCTCCATTGTTAATGGATCTCTGCAAATTGATTTATCTTATCGGATTATTATTGGGACTGTATGGATACCCATTGTATCTGGGACAGTTGGTGATGGGTCGCGCTAGCGCGCCACCTCTCTAATCGGATTATTAGGTTAAAGTTAACCCATAATCCAACACGGGTTATGGGCCTCTAGTTACTGTTTTAGTTGTGATGGCTCAGATTTGTAGCTTTAAATTGTCATATATTTTATCTGGTAAAAAGCTAAAGTTTAAAACAAGTTTGACGTTTTAAAATATGTGTATGAGGGGATGTTACTTTCAGAAATCTAAAATTATTTTTTGTATAGAAGCAAAAGTTAAGTAATCGAGTTTTAGAGTTGAAATTTTTTTTTCTCAATTTCTATTGAATAACCAGAAAACACAATAACATTATGGAAATAGAAAAAGCTGTATTCTTTTCTAGGTAGTGTCATATACACTGAAGACTTGATATTTTTTTTTTTTTTTTACTAAAATTAGACTTTGAAGCTGTATATATGGACAAGGGTAAGACTGCATATGCGTAGTGACTGCACTCTAATGCTAATCGCTATGTTCTTTTGCTTTAAATTTTACATAATATACAATAATCTTTCTGCGGTTTTCTAATGTTAAACAAAGTAGTCTGTACAAAGAAAAATAAGCTGAAAAGTTTAGACAGATCAGTTTAAGACGAGGTGTTTCGAACAAAAGGCTATATTTTAGTGCAGTTTTCCCCCTCTTTTCCCTTATTGATTTAGTTTTTTTTTTTAAGACACCATGGCTTCGTTTACACAGTACAGCATTGCTAAACTCACCCACACCAATTATGTAAGCTAGTCCCATGACATTAAATTTATCTTAATAATAAAGGGAGTCTGGGGTATCGTCACCGGAGAGGACGTTGAGCCTGACTACAAAGCAGGTGATTCAGTTCCAAAAGAGGTAGTCGAATATTGTGCTAGAGCTCGGACAGCTTTAACAACCATTTTTCTCAATTTGAGTGATAACTTTAAGCAGATAATTTATGGTTGTCTTACAGCCAAAGATGCTTGGAATAAAATGAAGGAGCACTTTACTCCTGATAATAGACCTCAGCATATGGCTGTCTTCTCTGAACTTTGCGCATGCAAAATTAAACCAAAGGAATCCGTTGAAGTCTATGCGGCCAGGTTACGTATCATAAGGGACCAAATCAAGGGAATTAGTGAAGAAATACCCGAAAAATATGTTAGTTTCCAATTTCTTAAGTACTTCCCGAATAACTTTGACTCTATAGTACAAAACATTTCAAAATGGGAGGATACTAAGTTTAAATTTGAGACTATAGTCACAGAATTAGTGGCGAAAAAAAGCCACCAAAGAGTCCGTGAGAAGGAAAAGTTGTGAAATTAAGTGTTTCAGATGCGGACAGGTGGGATATGTACGAAGAAGTTGCCGCATTGAGTTGAAAGGGGAGAACCCAGAAAAGAGAACCACGTACGAAGAGACCTCCTGAAGGAGAATCCACGGAGCATCCAGCAGTCCGAGGAGGAGTAATACAGCACCTAAAACTAGCGACACAAGGAAGGGTAAGAAAGGAAGTAGTAATTCAAATTTTGATTTAACCCCAAATCTTTCTTTGACCAGGCCAATTTGTCACATTCTAATGAGTTAAAAGATATTTTTGTGTTTGACACAGCAGCATCTCATCATTTCACACACAATAGAAATATTTTGGAGGATTACACTCCTGTAAATAATGAGACGTTGTCTGTCGCTGTAGATGGTCTTAATTACCCCATAAAGGGAAAAGGCACCATGAAGTTCAGATTCGGCCAACAAATCTTCTCTTTTAAGGACACAATCTATATACCTAGTCTTAGAAGGAACTTATTAAGTGGGCCTCGTATGGATCTTTATGGTGCTTCGATTCATGGTTAAAATGGAAAGATGAAAGTATCGGATAGAAATAATGAATATCTCTTTACAGCTACTCTTAGATATGGGCTTTATGTTACTGATGCAAAACTATTTCTGAGAAGAGGTCGGTTAAATTTGCCGCAAACACTAAAACTCAAAGAGGAATCAAAAAATAAGATTTATGGCATCGTAGATACGGACACATAAGTCCGAGTTTAATTGAACGGATAAAGCGGAAAAATGTTGTAAAAGGTCTTTCTCACCTGAACTTTAGTAATTATTCATGTGAAATCCGTATTTTGAATAAGTTTAAAAGAGTTACGTTTAAGAGGGAACATTACATTAAGTACAAAGCCCCGGGAGAAATGATACACACGAATGTTTGAAGTCAGAGTACAACAACTGGTCGTTATGGGGAGAGGTACTATTTGTCAGTAATAGATGATTTTAGCCGGTATGTGACCACTTATCGCATGGTTTCGAAGCATGAAGTTAGTGATAGGTTGCGTCATCATATATTGCGGATGAAAACTCTCTTGACAACCGTCTAAAACGTGAAAGATCAGATAATAGAAGCGAATACTTAAACAATAATCTATCTTTCTTTAAAGAAAAAGGTATTAAGCATGAAAGGTCAAATGTCTCCATGCCGGAACAAAACGGTTTGGCGTAACAGTTTAATCAAACCGTGCTGAACAATGTTAGGTCTATACTGGACGATAGTAACCTTCCGGACACATTTTGGCCTGAAGCTTCAAGGTACTATTCATATACTTGGAATTGTTCTTGCCCTAAAAGGACCGAATGCACGCCTTCTCAAGGATATTATGGTAGAGGGTCATCAATCAAGCATTTAAAACCTTTTGATTGCACGGTTTATGTGGGCAAATCTCGCCAGTTGAGATGGTCTAAATTTGAGAGACGTGCCAAAAAGGGTGTCATGGTATGATAAGCGTCAAAAACACAAGGGTACAGGATATTCATTCCAGAACACAATAAGATTATAGAATCTGTAAACGTCAGGTTTAATGAGCAAGAACAGGGAAGTTGTAGCGTTGATAGTGGAGGCATCCTGAACCCTGATGTTTGTGATAAGAACAATCAGATGGAACCTCCTAATCAGTATTTTGTCCCATTAAATCCTCCACCTTTATCTGATGACAAATATGACGATGTCCAAACAGATGTGGAGGAAGCTGTTAAGGATGAGCCCCGTACAGTAGTGTGGTATAGAGAGTTAAAACATCGAAAAGAAGAACCCCGGGTTAACGTGTACTTTTAGGAAGTAGGAAAGAAGGAAAAATTATAAATTCAATTGTAAAGGTTGAAAGGTATTGTCAACGTCACAATATGTTTGGCAAGTCATATCTTAACTTCTCTACAAAGGAAACTTTCGAAGGTATAGTGCACTATCCTCTCATTCAATCTAGTACTAGTGCAGCACAAGGATGACTAGGCCTGACTACCACAGTAGTTCCCAAAATATTAATGCAAACTAGTTATTCTTTGTGCGTGACCTTGTTAAAAAGTATATATTTCACATTAAGTATGTTCCAAGTAAAGGAAATTTTGCTGATGCTTTCACCAAACCTCAGACTAAAGCTGACATTGCTAAGTTTAAAATAGCTTTATTCTTATGAAATTTGTGTAATTTGTGCATATTTATATGTATGTATTTATGATATTGTATAATTAGAATTTTTTTTTTTTTTTTTTTTTTTTGTCTATTTATAGAAAAAAGGACAATTGAGACTGTTGTCAAATAGAATATAGACTGCTGTCAAATGGATACATCTAGAGTACATTTTTCTCTTCCGGATGTGAGGGGCATTGTCAAGTATACGGGACTATCAGATATTGACAATCCGACTTCCAACGGAAAAATCCTGCCTATTTAGCCTCCTCATCTTGACTCCATGCTACAGAATCCGTAACGATCACCAGTACCTTCAGTTTCTTCTGAATTCCCTTCCTTCAACGCAAACTGCAACTTCAGTGATCCCTGAAACCCTGAATGGTTCTTCAGCAGAATCTCTCAGAGGGTTTTCGTATTATTCAAATGCAAGTACCTGGAAGGAGTATAAATACTTCAGTCAGTCTAGGATGGATCGCTTCGCTTCTTCGGATCCTCTACTTGGTAGATGTGGTTCCTTTGCAGTTTTCGCCGAGGGAAACAGATAGCACTAAGCTAGTGCGGAAGTTATTTGCGTTTTTTTTTTTTTTTTTTTTTTTTTTTTAAGTGTCAGAATTAATGGCTAAGCATATGAAAATTTTCTGTTTATTATTGAATTATTTTATTTAAACAAATTTTCTTTTAATTTTAACAAACTAAATTTTATTTAAATTTTGATTTTGTTTTATTTCCCTTACTATTTATGTGAAAATTATCTTTTTTTTTTAAAAAAAAAAAAAAGGCAACTTGAGATTCTTTTCTAAAGATTCAGAGTTAATGTATAAGATGAAGTTGTTAAAATTTCTTAAATTATGATTGGATATTTTTCTTTTTCCAAAACTTTTCCAGATTTAAATAAAATATACAGTCGGTAACAAAAGTGTCCGAACACTAGAAAAAAATACTATGTAAAAAAAAGTACACTTTATACGGTTTTGTTGAATAAATCCTTGCCGAATCATGTTCTTACACTGACTAAGAACAGGATTCGACAATGATTTATTTAACAAAACCGTATGAGGTGTACTTTTTTTTACATAGGAATTTTTGCTAGTGTTCGGACACTTTTGTTACAGACTGTAGCTAAAAGCAGTGACCTCACTCAATTGTTAATGGATCTCTGCAAATTGATTTATCTTATCGGATTATTAGGTTTAAGTTAACCCATAATCCAACAGGAATCTCCACGGAAATTAGAAATTACACTTGTTATATTTTTATTAATCTATTATTATTTATTATAACGTATCTATCTCTCTCTATATATACATATATATATATATATATATATATATATATATATATATATATATATATATACATTTTTTAACGTCTGAAATAGTCTTTTTCTACCTTTTAAATAAATACCATTGCTATAAAATTGCCGTAAAGTGATAAACGTTGCGAAAGGGGAGGACGTCCCGCAAAAACGGTTGGTGATTAGGCAAAATGGAGGTCATATTCGGATTCAGGAAATCACTTACATAAGAATCAGCAAGAATGGTATCAGGACTCGAAAATAAATTATTTTTTTACAACGCAGTGTTATTAGCGTACAGTCGGTAACAAGTGTCCGAACACTAGCAAAAAATCCTATTTAAAAAAGTACACTTCATACGGTTTTGTTAAATAAATCCTTGCCGAATCCTGTTCTTAGTCAGTGTAAGAACATGATTCGATAAGGATTTATTTAACAAAGCCGAATGAAGTGTACTTTTTTTACATAGGAATTTTTGCTAGTGTTCGGACACTTTTGTTACCGACTGTGTAGTGATCATCTGCGGTCGGCTGTTCATTTGTAACTCTCCGTCAGTTGCACACAAGTACATGATGGGACCCCCACTTTAACAATATGCTTCACACCGCTAAACAGTCTCGAATAAATGTCTGTAATGAAAAATAATGCTTGTATTGAATTTTGTAGTTTGTATTTTGGTGTATTGCGCTCCTAGCGAAATTTTTTTCTTTTGTTGTACAGAATTTTTGAGGGCATTTTTTTTTTAATTGTCTATTTATAAATTTTCGACTCAATCCGCATTTCAGTTATAGCTACAGAGTGCTCTGAATAGGCGAAGCTTAATTACGAACACCTTGTAGATACAGTCTTGTCGAATCCTGTTCTTAATCAGTCTAAGAACATGATTCGATAGGGATTTATTTAACAAAACCGTATGAAGTATGAAGTGTACTTTTTAACATAGGAATGTTTGCTAGTATTCGGACACTTTTGTTACCGACTGTACAATTGACAAGGTAAAAGATCCAATGTATTTCTACAATTGTGTCGTCGAACACAGGTGTTTCAAAAAAAGTTGTTTTGTACATTACAAAATTTTTAAAAACATTAAATCTTATTTCATTTTTGATTTTTTAAGTACCTATTTAAAGAAACTTTTTGTAAAAGTAACCCCATTATCGTTGCCATTCTGAATTGTTACTGTTACCATTAACTCATGAAAAGTACCTAAAAGTAAATTTAAGCTTTTTCCTAAGTGAAACTCATGGAAGAAAATATTAATAAATATGCGTGTGTGTGTTTTTGAAAAGTTTTTAATTTTGCTTTATAATAAATTTTTCTTCGTTTTAATATTTTGTTTTATAAGAAACATTTTTTTTTTTTTTTTTTTTATAAATAAACTTAGAAAATATATTTTTTGTTATAATGTAATTGTACTCTGGAAATTCATCTAAATGTTTAAGTGTATCCTTTTGACAAATACAGATGGAACAGCATCTGACATTATTCTCTGTTGGTAGCATTGTAGGCCTAAATTGGTAACATAGTGGGTCACTGTTTGTACAGAGTAAGAAACTAACATAAATTAAACGAAAAAAAAGTTTTAAAAAATAATACACTTTTGTCCTGCAGTATCATGAATATATAGTGCATAACGAAACATTTGAATTTCAATAAATGACTAGATTAAAACTAATTTGGTAAAATAAAATTATTAATCTTGCTTATAAATTCATTGAAGAAAATTATTCTTTTCTTAATAGAAAGTGTTTTAAACGTGTTTTGATGATATAACTTAATAATAAAGCTACAAAAATTGTAAATAGTAGAAATTAAATGAATTTATTAAACACATTATACAGGGTAAAGCAACTGAAATATAACACTGTTGTTTTTAATAAAATTTAATCTATATTTTGCTTTTAACAGGATAATCTTAATTTATATTGAAGCTGCACTTTTCTACAGTAAGAAAAATTGTTTGAAAGAAAATGTTTTGCAGTATAACAACACATTTGAAAGATGAATGAAAAAAGGCAGAAGATAATAATGCTTTATTCTTTAGGAAAAAGAGAATTTGAGTCATTAAAAAAGTTAAAATATGAAAACATCAACAGAACTTTGATATATAGAACAAGGAAAAGATAAAAAGAGGCTGGATCTGTAAGAAAAAGATATGGTGGTTGTCACAGACCTATAGCTGTGACTGCAGTGAATGTGAAGAGAGTGTGAGAAAAATTGAAGAGAAGTCATTGCTGGAGTGCAAAGAAAATATCTGCTAAGATGGGCATTTCACCGATAAAAGTTAAACTAATTCTTAAAAATAAGATGAATACACAGCCATATAAAAAAATACACAGCTCATTTTCTAAATATGCACCAAAAGAAAATAAGACTCATAAAAAGCAAGGGCACTGAAGCAGAGACTTGCACATAGCAAACTGAAAAACAATGTGTTTTTCAATCTCCCGCACTTCAATTCAATGTCAGACAGTGAAGAACGTCTCACATGAGAAATTATTCACTGTTGAATAACATCTCAACATACAAAACGATAGAATTTGGTCAAGGACAAAATCCTCTGTAGATCCAGACATGTTAAGAGTCAGCAGCAGAAAAAAAACTGCTTCTTATTGTAGTTTGTGTCGGAGTAACTGCCACTGGTTGTATCCCTCCAGTTTTTGTTCCTCAAGGTATAAAAACTAATGCTCAAAAACATCAAGAATTAATTTTGGAAGATTGTTTAAGTCCATGGGCACAATCTCATTTTAGAAAAATGACTTTCACCTTTCAGAAGGACTCTGCACCCTTGCATAAAGCACGTATTACCCAAGTTTGGTTGGGAAAAAAAATGTTCCTTCATTTATAAAAGCAACAGAATGGCCCCCTTATAGAACTGATCTCAATCATTATCACTATCATTCAGATTATTCACTATGGGGTACATTGGAGAAGTCTGTTCTTCTAGATACAACAGTTTACATTCATTTAGAAAAACTTTAACAAAATTATAGAACGAAATTCTACAAGACGTTGTGCGTGCCGCAATGGAAAGTATGAATGAGCGTTTTAAGCTATTAATTAAAAATAAAAGAGGTTACTTTGAAATTTCTGTATAATTTTATGATCTTTCAAGTATAAGATTATTTTATATCAAAATGGTTATATATATATATATATATATATATATATATGTATATATGTTATACACAACGTTAGTTTCTATGCTATACTTCTATTGCACCACCCTGTAAAACTAAAATAGATTATGCAGAAGGATGCTTTTATGCATATAATTTATTATGATAGTTTAAAATTGCTATATTTATAAAATAACTTAAGAGATAATGTGTACCATTAAAATAACAAATTGTATATCGCTTTATTTTATTTAAAAAACAATTTTCTAGCTATAATATATATATATACACTAAGCGACAAAAAAAAAGCCGCACTGCAGAAAAAATGACTTATACCTTTTTTTATTTGTAATAACTTTAAAATTAATGTTTAAAACAAACAAAACTATCTTTTTTGCATAATGCCAAAGGTATGAAATGATACCTATGCATATTTTGGATTTAATAATTCGCTTTATTGCACTTTACGAAGTACTTTTAAAAAAATCTGCATGAAACTTTCTTTTTGAACATAATGCAATAGCTATACACTTTGCATTCTATTATGATTTATTATATGAAATAAACAAGTTATATTTTAATATATGAAATAAAACTATTTATTTGTTAGATCTAAGTAATTTTTTGTTAAAAATATATATTCTGCATTGGGTTAATTCCACCTTTATATGGAATTACTGCATTAATACGCAATGGCATAGTTTTATACAGTGTTTTAATATAAATCTCAGAAATTTCAATGTGCCAAATATCACAAATAATTTTTTCTAGTTCTGGCAGAGTTATAGGCTGCAAATTTCGAATCCTCTCCCCTCTCCCCTGCCTTTTTATAGACGAAACATTTTCGAGCGGATCGCGATTTTGACCATTTCCATGACTGGTAAAGAAGAAATTCTACTATATCCTTTGTGCTATTTAACTTAAAGTGAAGAAAGGTATGATTACTTACAGAATTATAGGTTCTCATGGGAATGTATAAGAAGTTTTGACAATTTGAAGTGAATAAACTTCCCACAGACGCCGTGTAGTAAGGTGCCTTATTATCTTCAAATGCTGTTTACGGAAATGTCTAAGATACCTCCAAAATAGTCGGTCAAGCACCACTTTTATGCAGATTGTGTTTTATATCGAGTTATTTGATCCCTTGAGCATAAAAATTTCCCCGAGTGTTTGAAAAGTTATGCACCACCGTACCATAATGTACGGAGAATGTGTCACTGTTTTAAAAGTGCAATTTTCATTAATTCGGTCACATTTTCGTCTTCATACTAGCTTTTTTCAACAGATCGAAATAAAGAAAACTTGATTCATCAGAGAAAACCAGTTCAGCCTAATAATTAACTGATAATGTTTTTAAATTTTGGTCAACTAAAGTATTGTTTTTTCTAATTATTTTCCTTAATAATGGCTTTTTTCGCAGATCTTCTATTCTTTAACCCACTTTGTTTAATTGTTCCCGCATTGTTTTTCAAGAAAGTAATTTACTATATACTTTTTAAAAATATTTTTTAAGTTCTGAACATGATACAAATCGATTTTTTAAACATTCGCATTTTAACTTGCGGTTATCTTGCTTGGATGAGCAACATGACCGCCTAAAGCCAAATTCCCAGTTTAAACGGCCAAAAAAATTTATATTTTGCTAAAATTCATTTTACCAATATTTCGTTAACATTTAATTATTTTGCCATCTCACATATTAAAATATTTTTTGATTTTCATCCAAAAATTAATATTTTTTGTGGCATCGTTAACTGCCTTATTCTTACCATTTTTGAAATAAATTTTAAAATTACATTTTTCTTGACAATTGCATTTTGTTTTTAACACTAGACTCAAAGCTAAAGTGTATGTGGAGGACAACATAGTAAAATCTGCTCGAAAATTTGCTTTTTAAACGATAAAATTGGCGGCTGTAGAAGGCGAAAAGGAAAACATCCAAGTGCGGCTTTTTTTTTGTCGCTTAGTGTATATATATATATATATATATATATATATATTGAAGAAAATCCTAAACCTAAGCATGATTTAAAATCGATATTTTACTTGCCAAATATTGCTCCAGGTAAAGCTTTCCCGGATAAAACAATTTATCTTATTTTTCTGGAAAACAATAATGCTCCACTGGCGTCAATATAATGGCTAACTTTCCATTTGAAAAATTCTTTACCCTGCTGAAATACGCCCGTTAAACAAAATATTTCACAAAAGGGTTTTAAAAACGCATTTGCGAAAACTTTCTTTCCAGCCAATTCCTAGGCCATGAAACATGGCTAAATAGTGCCATCTTAGACCCAAACATAATTTATTTGAAGCTAAAAAAAGAAGAGAAAGAGTAGAAAAAAAAGAAAAAAATCATGAAAAAAAATTCCCTCTCTGTTGGTCCACTTCCTTAAATCTGGGCAAGTCTAAACAACAAGCAATTTATTATGTTCTATCCTCATTTTCTCTTTCCGAATAGTTCTTCAAGTGTAATATAACTCGGACGCCATGTTGTCGCCCACTAGTTGATTTAAAAGAAAGATGTCATAAAAACACATATCGCTGTATTAGAAACATAATAAAATTTCTTTTAAAACACTATTTTTTCAATATCGAATTTGTACTTTTTTCTGATTATTGATTCGTATTACAAATATACACAATTGTTCAAATGCTTCAGTTCATTCATTAAATAATGTCAAGAAGAATTCCTTAAGACCATTATATAGAGATAAATTGAAAATTAAAAATAAAACGATGATATAATCTATTGATCTCACACTAATTGATAATTATAATTAGATAATGAAAGTTATAAATTCAATTTCATCCTTATAAATGATACCTTTTTACTTTCTCTTGCCCATATATATGGTAAAGAAAGTATTGTTTTTGGGTCAAATTTTCGAAAGTTAGTTTTTGTCATATTTACACGTTTTCAGGTGCCCTGAATTCGAAAAATCATGTTTTTAGCGGTTGGTCTGTGTGTGTGTCTGTGTGTATGTTATCAGCATATCTCAAGAACAAATAGCAGCAGAAAATCCAAATTCGGTATTCTAAATTTGTATCATATAGAGATGGTACACTAACCTTTTTGTTGAGATCTAGCAAATGGTTCGTGTACAAGGACATTCTAGAGAATTCAAATACATTACGTCTATGAGGGAAATTGCAAGTAAGAAGGTTTAACGTTTATAGACTGCACTAAACCAAATGAAATGAATATATATATATTATAGACATAAAAACATGTTTCATATAGACGATGGTATGAAAATCATTCACCATTCATTTACAAGGCTATACAAAAGAATTAGAATATAGTGGAATAATACTTGAAAACTCATGGAAGCGCTTTTCAGGCTATGCTATATGTTATTACTTTACGACCTGACCTACACAATTGCGCTGGTGAAACTTAAATAAGAAATAGCAACATTTTCGTTTTTTCGTGTTATTTAACCCGTTAACGCCCGAATTGATTTTGCAAAATATTATTAGCTGATTATTTCACTCCTAAATTAATATAGACAACTGACAGTAAACTATATTAACTTAAACAATTCTTCTGATAGTTTTAAATTTAAAGCCTATCCTCATTTATTGACGTTTAGTGTTCTAGCGAGAAAACTTCGAGATAAAAACTTTGAGATAAGATTAATTTCCTATTATATATTGAGACAAAGATCTCGAAAGTAAAGTATTATAATATATATTATTATTCAACTTGATTTAAGTTAGTATACCTGCGCAAAAAGCAAAGATATGTTCAACGAATGAAAAATCATAAAATGACTATCCAAATTATGAAATAATAATTAATAGTAGAACATAGAACTTTCAGGGATCAGAGATTTAGAGTGACGCTATAAACTGTCACTAAAAATCAGAAATCATTCCAAGAAACCACAAAAATATACGTGTCATTTTATTAGCTATCCTCAAATGAGGACACTGGGCGCTAACGGGTTAAAGTCGAACCTGCACAATTGTGCTAGTCCATTTATTTCCGATGTTTCGGTGAAACACAACTAAGTGGCACCAATAATAAGACAGGAATAGTTGTTTTACTTATTTGAAGCGTCTATCTTCTGACAACAAAAGACAAATCTTATGTACTGTCGTAATTTCTTTAAAATATTATTTTTAATGTTTGCTTGGATTCAGTTTTTATCTTAATATACTGTATTCACGATTTTAGCCTTGATAGTATTACTTAGACTTTAAAAAGGTTGGAAAAACTAGCCACCTACACAATTGTGTAAATCCGGCGTTTACCATTTCAAGAATAATATGTACACGTTACTATTCTTGGGATTTTAGGTAGCCCGAAGGCGATATTTGATGCAAGAGGAAATCTTGGAACTACTCGAAAAGGATGTCTCCGATACAAGTGACCTCAGTGATGAAGACGATATTGCTAAAAATGAAGAAATTAACAACGTCATTGATGATGAGAGTGGACATGACGTAGAGATTGATGAAAGTGAAGAGGATGAAGAAATAGAGGCAGAAATCCATATGTCTCTTGTGCAGCCATCGTCAAGATTTACAATACATCAATAAGGAGTGTGGACATTAGCGACCAGCAAAGGGAGGAATATCGAACCTGGTTTAAAACAAAGTGGACCTGGAAAACAACAGTTCGCTTTCTTGACCTGGCTGTGGTAAACTCCTGGTTTCTGTACATACGAGGTGCCAAAGCAAACAAGTTACGCCGTAAAAATACACTTATTATCTTTTCATCTAAGTGTGGTTGAAATACTGTTGGATGTACGACTGTCCAACAAGAAGAATTCGCAGGCTGTCCCCAGTGCTAGCGAAGAAGAGGAGACTGGAGATGATGTTACTCAGTCAAGTAGATCAAAGTTTTACCATCCACACAAAAAGCTACCCTCTGAAGGTAAGAACTTATATGCAACAAGTCACGGTCCTTGTTTCGATGATCTTAAAACTTCTAGATAGTGTATGTTGCAAAACTGTACCAGCCGTATCACAGTAAGATGCGAAAAATGTGACATATAATTTATGCCTTTCCAAAAACAAAGATAGTTTCAAACATTTTCTTTGTGATGAATGATAATTATCTTGATAAATAACAATGGTTTTTCCTTAAACTGTTACATTTAAATATTTACTCATATAGTCTGAACCTACACAACTGTGTAGGTTTAGTTAAAAATGTCTCCAGTAATGCCGAACCTACACAAATGTGTGGGTCCTCCCGAGGCTTAATCTAACATCAGGTATTATTTTAAATATATATTTTTTTTTTCGTCACATATGATCCTATCAACCAGGGAAAACTAACAAAACTTTCATTTTCTGCCAAAAAAGTTTCAGGTCGTAAAGTGTTTATTAATATAGGATTATACTAAAGTGGTAAATACTGTATACATAAGTGGTACCGTACTCCATACGGTTTATACATAATTTTTAGAATATGTACAGAGCTGCCAATATTTAATCGAAAACATTCCTTTATACTGAATATAATTAGTGGAAGTGCTTTACTATAATATTTTACTATGTTCAGGAAAACTGCTCAGATTAAAACGAAATATTTAGCGTTGCTTTTTTGTCTATTGACACGTTTTGAGGTTCCCTGAATATTAAGAAGTCGTATTTTTAACGTTTAATCTTCGTCTGTGACTTTTATCGGAATAACTTGAAAACAAATAATTCCACACAATTCAAATGTATTTTGAAGTTAATATAAGGTTGTTACTTGAAAATTTTTGCCAAAGTTTGTAATTTTCAAAGAATGATGCGAGTAAATTGTCTGAATAATTTGAAATGAATATTTAAATTTAATAACAGCTTTTGCATTTTCTTTAAATGTAAGTATAATATTAAAACGGGGTGAAGAGGGAGCGGTAGCCCCCCCCCCCCTCATACAGAATTATTTGTCAAATGAAGCTTTTCTGAAGACTATTTTAAATTATTTTTAATGGCGTCTTTATATAACAATATTCGTTATCTTATCCCTTAATGGCCAATCTCCCTTTATGGTATTGAATGTCAGGGTAAAAGAAACTCGTGTGAGAGCCACACCAGATTATTATTTTTTATTATTTTTAATTTATTTTATTTTTATTTTTTTAGAAAAAAAATGTGAGTTAAAAAATTTGTAATGTGAAATAACAATATCAAGTAGAATTACACAGACAATGTGAACCGCAATCAGGGACGTAGAAAAGGGAGTGACTCAGGGGGCTCAACCCCTCCTCCTCCCTTATTCATAATTACAAGGTTTTCTTTTAATGCCAAATGAAATTATCACTAATTTAAAATCAAAATTGATGTCTTATAACTGTTCGTAATTAGTAATATTTTATAATTAATACCAATAATTAGTGAATATTAATTAACATTTAATTATTAATTGATTTTCTTAAGATTAAATTTGAGTCATTTTTAAAATGAAACTGTTTGAGCCGTTACCATGATTTTTGAATTGCTACGGCCCTGAATGCAGCGCCATTAATCGAAACCAATTTAACTTGGAGAAAAAGGGATAGTTAATTAACAAGAAATAATATTTTATTGTTATTATAAAAAACATAATGCTAAAAAAAATAATACATCATGAATAAACACATTTACGTCTCATGACTAACGTATAATATACAGAAATAAGTGACAGACCAGAATCTTACTAAAAAATATATAATGTAAAGATTTGAGAATATTGTGAGAATATTGAGAAATATATTCAGAATATATAAAAGATAAAATAGTCTTACGTCTGTCAATGTTTCAAAGAGAATGTAGGCAAGTTTAAATAATTTCTGTTTTTAATTTTGGCAATGGGCTAAATATTTGTTCTGAAGAATGTCCGATCAATCAATAATAGAAAAACACGAACATTACTAAACATTATTAGTGGAAAGAAAATTACTATAAAATCATAGAAATGTAATTATAAATAAAAACATATTTCTTGTGGTAAAGATTGCGGTTAAAAAGTTAATACTTCAAAATTGAATATTTAATATATATATAGTGATGAAAAGAGAAATTTTTACATATATATATATATTTTTTAACCGTAAAAAGGCACATAAAATTAAGATACAATTTAATATATATATTTATATATATATTTTTTTTCTTTTATGCGAGAAAGAATATTTAATAACTTCATTTTAAAGACAGCTTATACTTGTTCACGAATAAATATTGCGTTTCAGTAAATTTTTCTCCTTAATAATTAAAGATAGTTACAGTCGGTAACAAAAGTGTCCGAACACTAGCAAAAATTCCTATGTAAACAAAGTACACTTCATACGTTTTTTTTTTTTAAATAAATCCTGTTCTTAGTGTAAGAACATGATTCGATAAGGATATTTTTAAGGAAACCGTATGAAGTGCACTTTTTTTTACATAGGAATTTTTGCTAGTGTTCGGACACTTTTGTTAAAGACTGTAACATTATTTGCACAATATTTTAAAAACAATTTCAAAGTATTGCATTCTTTCATATGTTTAACTGACTGATTATAAAATATATACAAAATTTATTTTTATATTCATTTATTTTGTATATAATTCTAGTGTATGGAAAAAAAAATACTTCAGCTTTATGCATAGATAATTCGGGTAAATTGCATCGTACATTTTTTTCTGCATGGTATTGTTTGAATTTTAATAATCGTAACTTATAGGACCGAAAAATCGAATAAAAATTTAATTTTTTTTTTTTTTTTTTTTTTTACAGAAATGCAATTATTAATTTTAGATGTTCAAAAGAGAATACATAGGGGAACGTAAAGCAGGTTGTAACAGTTTTTTTTTTTTTTTATTATGTATATTTTGAAATGTATTTACGTTTTCCTGTTTATAATTGCTGTTTTCCATAGCATGCATATTCATCTATCATATTCATTTAAAAAAGCTTTAAAAACGTTAATATTGCTAATTTTAGCACAGAAAATATTTATTCAAAACTATTTGCCTGTTACAATTTACCCCGGATTTAGGGCAAACTGTAACGGATACAAAGGGAAAACTAACAATAAAAACGACAATATTTCAAAAAAAAAATTTTGTTATCAACCATTTATTAATTTAATAAAAAAGACAATTAATAACTAATATTAAATTATAACCTCCTTGATATAGTAACATGAATTATATCAAATGGATTATAGTAAAATAAAGGGAAAATTAAAGATAAAATCAACATTGAAGTCAATCTTAGTCAAAGTTTAAATTAATTCAAGCAAATGATATTTTATTTCCTCTCATGCATTTAATGTGTTCACACGTTTTGCAAATTAAGCATTATACGCATTCTTATGGAGCACCGAATGTGCTTACATTATAAAGCGCGTCATAAGAATTATGTTTATAAAAATATTTAATCACAAATGTTACAAACTATTTCGTAAATTGCGTGTTACTTCTTTGTAACTGGAATTATGTTTCTGTCACTAGTGTATGAGAAAATTATCACTGACCACAGAGGAAATTGGACTCTTTTTATACACGTGTATACTGTAAACTTAAGATAAATTGAGATCATGAAAGCATCCAACAGCTCACTTCATTTCATATCACATAAAGTTTACTTTTTTGTACGCTAAACTCTTTTTAATTCAAAACATTTCTGGTTCAATAATTAAGTTTTTCTTTAAAAGTTCATAATTTCTATAGAAATTCTGCCACTAATGAATGAGAAAATAGCCACTGGCCACGGATGAAACTTGACTCTTTTTATATAAATGTATAGTGTGAAGCTAAGATAGATTGAGATCATGAAAGTATCCAGAAGCTCACTACACTTCATATCTCATTAAGTTTATTCCTTTACACAAAACGTTTTTTTACACTCAAGACATTTCTGGTTTAATAATTCAGTATCTCTATAAAATTTTTGCATGTTCTGATTATATCTCATATTTACTAACAAAATGCTATAAAAACCGCTAAAACAGCAATTGTAAAGCAAAGCAATCTTTCCGTTGTTAATCTGAAATTAATTTAATATTTTTCAATCCTTTTTATTTTTATTGTTTATGTATTTATCATGTTTTATATATAATGAACATATACTTTCAATTAATGTCTAATTTCAAACAATTTAACTTTTCAATTCTACCGCTTTTTAATTTGCTAACCACTTTAATTTAAT
Organism: Salticus scenicus; assembly: GCA_963930645.1. Classification (NCBI taxonomy): domain Eukaryota; kingdom Metazoa; phylum Arthropoda; class Arachnida; order Araneae; family Salticidae; genus Salticus; species Salticus scenicus. The sequence goes on from OZ005652.1 coordinate 198,911,482, forward strand.
AAGTGATTTTATATCATTGTATAAACAGCATTATCTTAACTGAATTATTTTTATTTATTTTATTATTATTATTATTATTATTTTTTTTTTTTTTTGCAAAATACTTCCCTCTATTTACGTTATAAAATATTAATTTTTAAAAATCCAAACGTAAAATTAAATGACGATTATTCCTTTATGTCAGCAAGATTTTTTTTTTTTTTTTAAATAGCTAATTCCATTAAATACATGCAGAAAATTAGTTAGAAGTTAGCCGCAATTTTTTGAAAAAATACATTCTACGTTTGAAAAGGGTTTTATTACATATATGTGCAATGTTCTGGGAGATTAAGTAATTATTATTTTATTTTATTTATTTATTTATTTATTTTTTAACAAAACGTACATTTATTTTTTCAAACTTATTATTTATTGTAGCGACATTCAAATGAAGCTGATCATTATTTTTAAAAGTGAGCAGTAAAGTATACTTTTAAATAAATGAAACTTTAATTAATTTTACAAATTTTATTTATTTATTTATTTTATTTTATTTATTTAATTTTTTTAAATATGAAAAATGTATCAAACTGTAGAATCAATATCAGCTGCTTTAATAATGAATACAGTTGATACTTTTTACAGAAAGCAAAAATTAATCTTAAAAATTGTCATTCCAAAGATCCTATATAATAACTGAAACTAAACATATAATTTCCTACTTATTGCAATAATTTCACATTATCAAGACACTATTTTCTCTCACTTGTACTATCTCTCATACCATTGTCTAAAGTTGTCTATTATAATTTATTCCGGAGCATTCTTAGCTCCGTCTTTTTTTTTTTTTTTTTTTCATACCACTTTTTTTTTTTTTTAAGTATTATATTGTAATTATATATTGGAAAAAATAAATTGTATAAATAAAATGTTTTGAAATTTTAAAAAAGAAAAAGAAAAGAAAAGAAAGTAAAAAAAATGGGGGGTTAAAAACGCTCCGGAATAAATTATGGAAGTCGGTTGCATTGTCCCATACACTCATTGTCCCTCATGCACAGTTCTCGAAGTCTCTCTCCTTTTTTCAGTAAACTTTCAAGGATAATAAAGTGTCACCTTCTTTGCTATCACTAGTTTCATACAAAAATCCTTACCGTATTTTTGTAGTAATGTGTAGTGATTAAATAGAGTAGTGATTATTGTTTAAAAAAAAAAAAAAAAAAAAACTAGCGAAATTTTCTCATTTTTTAAAGTGTGCTGAAAAAAAAAGCGGCGGAAACTTTGAACTCTGCTCATAAATTCTATTAGTTTACATTATTATAAAATTATTATTATTGCAATTTAAGGTTAACATATCAAGTATTGTATTTTAACGTTTCTAGTGTATTTTATAAACATTTAAAAATACTTCTGGAAACGGATTTTTTTTTTTTTTTTAACATACATTTCTGCGTACTTAACTCTCTCACTCATGAATTGGAATAAAAAAAAGAAAAAAAAAGACTGAATTTATACATCTATGCTCTTGTTTAAAATTGCGTTAAAAAAAAAAAAAAAAAAAAAAAAAAAATTGATCAGCTGGATCCCATTGAGGAAGAGTTGACGAACCTCATATTAGATAGAGGAAAAAAAATAAATACTAAATCACTATTTGTTTGAATTAGTCTAGGATCCTCATATAAGATTCAGGTAAACGAAAGAATTAAAGTCAGTACAACAAAATACTTCCTAACACAATTTGAAATACACTTAAAGCCTTGTTCTTCCAACCACAGCCCTAATACATTCAAATTCTTTTGTGTGAATAAATTTTCTATGTTTATCGTGCTTTTGTGCATATAGAAAATACATGTTAATTTCATTTTGTTTACTGCGATCCAAAGTTGTTAATTCCACAGAAGAAAGATTTCGTCAAAAGGCATAATGTATTTAAACAATTTTGTATGCCTCTTTACACAAACCATTTGTCCGATTTCAATAAAAAGTTTTGATATCACCATAGTATAGAGATTTAGAATATCAAATATGAATTACCTAGTAATATCTGATTTTGAGTTATGCAAATAATAGACTGTCTGTCTTTCTAACACACCCACGCATGTCATTTAGATTCAGGTAACCTCAAGATGTGTAATTATTTAAAATTACTTTTTCTAAAATTTTACTCTGAAATATCATTTTCTCTTCCATATATGGATAATAGAGTAGGTAAAAATGAGCATTTGAAATTTTATTTATTTATTTATTTATTTATTGGTTTTTGTACTTCAGAGTATTTAGTAACGCTTTTGAAAAACACATGTATAAGTAAATTATACTCCACTTTTTGCTTTGTTGGTTTATTTTACTTTCATGCATTTGAGTCTCACTTCTGTTAAACACGCGTATCCGTTTAAGTAAAATGTATTAATTTTTTACTTTTTTTTTTCTGTTTATAATATCTGATTATTTAGCTCTCAATTTTTAAAAAATGTATGGTCAGCCGTCAAACACACTAAAAATAGGTCACTCTTAATTCAGTTTTACATATGGATATTCTGCCACATGAAATTAATCTTTGGGATGTATTTTTAAAGCATATTTAATAAATAGACAGTTAAAGAAAACCAAATACATACATACATATATATATATATATATATATATCAAAAAAATAAAATATACAATTAGGAAATTATGTATTTCAACGTAAAGACTTCACACACCATAAAATAAAGGGAAGCATTACCAGTTTCGAAAGGACGGGGCCTTTCTTTTTCAAGGGCAAAAATCACGTACCTTGGGGATTAAATTATGATATCTTGCTTTTTCCTCCAAGGTAGTAGTACGTGTTTTGCACCTGAAGAAGAAAAGTTACGTCCTTTCGAAACTGTTAGCGCTTCCTTTATTTTATGGTGAGTGAAGAAGTTTATATGGTGAATTATTTATTGTACACCAGTTCTTTAATTTATATTTAAGAAATTAGTGTTAATCTAAACCACCATTTACTTCGTTCCAACTTTATTTAAATTATGAGGATTTTTTTTTGAGGGGGGGAGGGGGGGGGGAGAGGGCATATCGTTACTTATATTCAAACATAACCAGTATTCATTCATGCCGAATTACGCCTATTCTTCGCACGAGTAGATTTTTCTAACGGTCAAATTCCACATTTGGATTCGAAGAAAACACGTTTTAATATTATAAAAATTATTTTGACTAAAGAATATACAGAAATTTGTTTTAGTGACCTATAAAAGAGAGCTTATTCATTACAGTTGCCAGTGTTGTTGAAAAAACTGCTACGATTTCTTTTGTAAATTCAATTCAGTAGAATTCAAGCAAGTAATTTTAAGAATTTTCTCAATAATATACAAGTGAAGTGATGACGCCACTGGCTGTCCGAGAGGCCAAGCAAAAGTTTTCCTATGTTAATCGTCCATTGGATTAAAAAAAATATATATATATTAAAAATTAAGGAAAATTATCTCCCGATTTTAATCCTTCATATTTGGGTACAATTATATATCAGTTATTGTCTACATGTGTTAGATTGAGTTATTTTTGCTGTAAAATTGATAAAAATTTTAATTTTAATTTTAAAACTCTAGAAACAAAATGGCAAACTTTCATTTTCGAATGTAAACATAAGCATTTTATTTCAAATGGTGATATTTACAATATAAATATCCAACTAAGATAGTAATTAAAAGTAAGTGTAAATGTTCTGTCATAATTTATGTCAAATTTGTTTTCAAATGTCTGAATAAAGTATCTAATGTAAGGTAAGCCATCAGGATAATATAAGATACTAATATGTTGCAGAGAGCAGAATAGATTTGATATCTGTCGTCCTTGGCGAAAAAAAAAGGAAGAGGTCACCAAATTATCTGCCGAACATATTAAATTCCTTCCAAAAATTATGATTATTTTAACAAGGTATATTAAGAATTACGTAAAATTAAAATATACACCTGGCATGTATATTTTCGTATTACGTTTTTGATCGCCAAATACAAAAAACGCCAAAGACGACAGAGTTTTGAAATTTTAAATTAAAATTTGTCAATTTGACAGCAAAATAACTTAATCTAACATTGTGCACGATAACTAACTTATAATTATACCCAAATAGGGGAATTTGAATAAAGAAATAATTTTCCTTAATTTTCTATAATTTTTTACAAAAAGTTCAATGGACAATTAAAATAGGAAATATTTTGCTTGGCCCCACCGACGGTCAGTTACGTCACACTTCGCTTGCGTATACAGAATTTTATCAGGTATATAGAGATGTGCCTAACTACCCTTTTCCATGCAATTTATAACGTTCATTTCAGTAGCCTTATAAATACTATTATATAGAGATCAAATTAAAAATCATTGTTAGCTTTTAACCTATATTAATAAAAATACTTCTTTTTCATCAAGACTGTTTAAACAGGCAAGATTTTCTTTTTTTTTCTTTTTTTTTTTTTCTTTATTATTATTATTATTATTATTATTATTATTGTACTAAGGAAATAAATACATTACTCAAAATATAGGTAAAAATATCATAGTACGATTTATACATCAGAAAAATGAAGCAAATAAACCAATAAAAAATATTAAATAAATGTCTTCGGTGGCTACATGTATAAAAATTAGTAATATAATTGAATATAACGAGAAAAACAAACAGGCATAACTGTAGAATAAAATACTTAAATATATGTTGCAAATAGTTTAAATAGTTATAGTCTTCATTTAAATTTAATGCATAGAAATGCCACAAATATTCAATAGTATCGTATTCACTTATTAATGATGTATGACTAATTTAATAATGTGAAACTGTTTAAAGTTTTACAAAAGTTTTACAAACTATTTAGTGAATATCTATACTTAACAAGAGAATTTATAAGAAATTTCTGCTTTATTTATCAAAAATAATTACCAGTATATTATCCTTAAAAAATGATCATAGTTTTAGAAAATATATAGTGATATTATAGATTATTGAAAACATGTATCACGAAAACGAAAATAAATATATACATTTCGTATCTTGATTGTATAGAAATAGCGTGTCATTCAAATATAAACATGTCATTAAGTTAAAACAACATATGTTTTCACTGACACATTTTCCCCCTCATTTTTCAAATATTACTATCGATTCCATTTGCATCGTACAATGATTTCATTTAATATACTTTAGAAAATATATATATGGCTGAATCGACTCTAATTCGACTAGATATGTTAGTTACTAGATAATTTGATTTTTGGACTGTATTTAATGAAGTTTTATTCAACTTCTCCAAGCTATTTCGTCAACAAAGTGCGATGTAAATTACAGACGATTCAACTTTTTTTTCCCCGCTAAGCGCAAAAGATGCAAGTTGGCAACAAGATGACTGATGCAATCTAACTCTGCGTTTAGAAGTTTCTCTCCTTCTGAAATTCCTCCTTCATTTGTCCTTACCGTACCCCCTAGCAACAATGAAACAGTCTCCATGACCTCTCTCTCAGTATCCATCGATTTTCATTACCATGGCAACGAGATGCTCGGGAGTGGACCGCCTGGAGTAATCCAGCATCCTCCTCCTTGAATCTTCCCGCCGGGGAATTATAGAGCCAAAGGATGTAAAGAGAAGGGATGGGGTAGGAAAAGGGATGAAGTGCATGCAAATTGAAACGTTCTCGTGCATAAATTGGCAACCCCTGAATATGATTAGGGAGATTAGAAGAGGGCTGGTGCAAAGCAGAGTTGGAAGGAAGTAGGAAAGGGGGGCCCCGTACAAGAATGGTGGGTCAATCATCAGTTCCAGAGCAGGTTCAGTTGGAGTGTTTATGTGGAGAGAACACAGAAAATCCGACAGTGATAAATGAAAAAGGGTCTTTAATTGATTTAATCTTCAAGTCGTGTTGATTGCTGCCAACAGATCGATCATCAAAGAAAATTGTTGTTCATTAGTTCCTGGATTCCATAGTTATTCCAATATTCCTTTATCCTCCTTAATTCGGGGAATTAAAGTATTTCAGCTATTTCATTAGAGTCACTTCTTTAGTGCTTTCAGAGTAGACTTGACTTCTATCCGGCGGATGTAGGTTTATTTGGACTTCAAGTTTCAGATGCCGATGTTCCGCTACTGTCGCAAGTTAACTGAAGATCGAATAATGTCTTTGATAAGAATGAAATGTAAAAATTTGTTATTTTAAGACCTTGAATTAATATATTGTAATTAAAATGCATTACAAATCGATAATTATAAAATAAAGAAAAAACTTGTTGTATGACTAATTTGCCATCTCTTTGATTTTACGAAATTTTTTGCATTATAAGCTCTAAATGATCCCAGTTTTATTTATCATTCCAAAACATACGTCTAATACAGATGTTGGTAAAATTAGTTTATTTCAGAATAATTCTACTAATTTCATTTTCTTCACTGAGTAGGACATTTAAACATAGGGCACTAAAAGACAAATTGAAAAATAATAATTGTAGAACTATTAGAATATTTATGATATTTTTTTTACTATTGTATTTTTTAAATAAATGTATAGATGACCGAATTTATTATGTAAGACATTATCTGCGTTATTTGATTGCCCCTTTTCATAGTTCATGAAGAAGTTCAGATATTTAAAGAATCAATTTAATCTCACAAAAGGGAGTTTAGAAAGTGTTTCTATAAATTTGTTTGCATTTACGAAAATAAGACAACTGCGTCTTTTTATTTTATTCATTTATTTGTTTCGTTATTAAGAAATAAATAAAAGCTTTTATTGCTTTTGTAAAGCTGTTTATTTTTAAAACAAATCTATGAATTGTTTGTCGATACACGAAATATGTGTATACACTTATTGTCTATACACGGAATGTCGGTACACTTAAAATTCATTTAAAGGAAAATTTAAAAATGATATTATAAACAAATATCCAAACTACAATACCATTTGCTGATATATCAATATGTATAATAAAAATAATGTACTTTAACTGTTATTATATACCTGCGGTAAATTATATCGCATAAAAGAATTTTTTATGTTAGTGTTAACAAGAGCTACGCAATTTTAGATAAAATTATTTTGCGTCAAAAATCATCAAGTTATTTAAACCTTCTTAAATTTTCTATTTGAACATTGGATTAACTCATGTATTGTACATTATCCGTACTTCCGTTCCGTCTAGTGAACCTTCTGTATATTATATTGCACACTGTGTGTTTAAAGTTTAAATAACATTTATTTAAAAAGGATAGATGTTTTAAATCTCATAAACATACGTTTCGGGTTTTATGATTTACTCAGAAAAATCCAGTTGGACGGATTACATATTGTCTTTTTATTAATTACAACTACTTTCTAACGGATCTGGTAGTCTAATGATTAACGCTGTGGCTTGGGTGCCAGATGACAGGTTCGAATCTCAGTTCTGATATATTATTTCATATACTGTTTTGGAATTTAAATTTAGCCGTATGTCCTGGTATGATGAGCTCGAATGTGAAAAGCATTGCAAAAATGCGACACCCCAAATCCAAATGAAACTTAATGATTTTATTATATTATTATTATTATTATTATTATTTACAACTAAAGAAGCGAAGATATTCCGAATTATTTATATCAAACAGAACGAAAGATCATGTAAAACCGCTAAAAAGAATCTTAATAATGATAACAATATGTGACGCTATTCTCAAAAAAGTTTCCTTTAACATATTTTTCTACTCTATTTAAACAATGAATTTTGTGCACTATCTGTACTTTCAGTATTTTGTTTTATATAATGTACATATAATTTTACTTTCTTCTATATACATAGAAAGAAATTACGTACTGGTTTCAGGAACTTTTTCAACCTTCGGTGTTAATGGATTTGTACGTTTTGCGATTTCCTGCATTCGATATGACAATTTTTTTAAAATAATATGTATTTGAGCACGTTACCAAGATTTTCTGGAGGCTGTAGCATCCAAATCAATGGACATAATTCAATATAAATTTATATTTCGTTGGACGACATTTTTTAGTGCTGATTACCTCGTGATGCCTACACAAATGACAAAATTTCGTGTAACCTATGAGAATTATTTTTTACCAATCATTGGGACATTTAAAATATATATATTTATTATAGTTATAGTTATGCAGGTTAAAAGGTTTTTATACGTAGAGGTACATATGAGTATTTATTAAAAGAACTCGTCAATATCTTTAAAAAAAAAAAAATGGTTGAACCAAAGGTCTGTCATTATTTGAAACAAAAATTGTATTTTTTTACCTCCCCCCCCCCCCCCCAAAAAAAAAAAAGAGAGAGAGAATGAAAAAAGAGCATTTTATAAGATATCACCTCTAGGGCACAAAATTGACTTTATTTCGACATTTAGTGTGATACTTTTCTTAGATGAAAATCGTCTGCCTTCACCATGGAAAATAATTTTTGTAAATAATCATTTTAATAAACAATTTTCACTGTGGTGATTTGTCTAAGTAAAAATAGAAGAAAATTTTATGATAGCCATAACATACAAATTCCTTTCTCTCTTTCTTTCTTTCTTTCTTTTTTTTTTTTTTTTTTTACATATATTTAAAAATTAAGTTTTAAACCGCATCATCATATACGCATAATTTTAGGATGCTCAAACAAGATTTTAAATGAGCGGGAATCACGACCTCCCCTTTTATCCAGCTATATCCCTTTTCTTTACTTGTTTATTTTTTATTTTATCACTATTATTATTATTATTATTATTAACACTATTTTCTAATAGAAATTTTTCCTAACTATTATGTGATTAAACGATGCAATGCCATCCAAAATACTTAAATTAAACAAGAAAGACCATGCAAACTATCCAATCATATTCTTTCGAAAACTTTATAATATGGCTTTTCTCATAACTATTGTAACAAAAGCCAGACTTAAGAGGAAAAAACTTTTTCGTCATGTTTTCTGTAGTGATCAAATTTTCTCTAAAGTAAAATTTTCAGCTTATATTAGATGTAAAAAAGAAAGCATATAAATCCATTAAATACGATATTTTATCGATATTTATACTTTCGTTATGTAATTTTTGCTCATAGCAATACAAATAGATATACAGATAATGCCCAAATTATTACCCCCACCTGACACTTCAAGAGTTATTGCGCCATAATGTTGCTGCTAAAGAACTAAGGAATATGAAAAAAGAACGAAAAATCATGTGATTCGCATAGATTATTAACACTTTCCAGCTATACGTGCACCTTTCATAGTTTAAATTTTAATGTTACTTTGCTTACGTGTTCACACAATGAACATACAAAATGACAGAAAGACAGACAGATAGTTAATTGAATTAATAATTATTCTAAAACATTATTGAAAAGTGTTAAAAAACGGAAAAATTAACGGAAAAATAATTTCTATTTATACCCCTTAATGCAACTGAATTTTTGTATGACCCTATACATTTTAATGCTAATCATACTATATTCTGTAAAAAACATTTATTTATTTATTTATTTATTGCATATGAATGGCAAATATCAATTTAATTATTATTTATGCAAAATAAAGATATTAAAATGGGGTTTATAGAAATGTGATTTGACGAGTTTTACAGGTGGGGGTGATAGTAAAAATGCATGGAACAAGTATTAGCGATAATACCACATTTCTGAAATGTTTATAAACAGCTGTAATGAAAGTGTATCAAGACGTATAATATTAGGCAAAAGACTGGCTCCGAATGGGTAAATTGTGGTCGTTAGTGAGTTATGAATGATCACGTGGAAGGAACAATAACAGTGCAGCAAATTGAAGCAGATATTAAGCAACAATCATTTCAAATTACCCCTGAACGCTCTGTGCACTTCACTGTGATTTGTAGGGGTTATCAAAGCTGAAAACAAGTGCGAACAGTGCGAGGTGGTCATAGTAATTTCTTCATTCAATCTATACAAAATTTAAATTTCTGTCATAATTGAAAAGGCTTGCTGAAATATCTCCAAATTTTATATTAAATAAATAAATAAATAAATGCACTATGAATGATGCTAATTCCGTACTAAGTGATTAAACTATTGTAATTTCTATTCATATTTATTATTATCTACAATAATTCTTAAATTTTTGTTTAAAAAAAAATTAACAGCCGTGTTACACAACACAAAAATATCCTGTTACATTGTAGAAAATTCCTAGTAGTGCATTTTTACAAAATATCTGAATGCTATGCAGAAGTATGTTGACAAAAATGTTCTGTAGCAACATAATACAGAAAATATTCGTCAAAAACAGATTTTTTTCCATAGAGAACACTGCAGAACATATTGCAATAAATAAAAGTTTCCAGTTCTACTAGCCAGAATAGAACCAATAATAGGCAACGAAATTACTTCTCAACGACAGTGTGTTGTTGCCAACACATCACAATTCTGCTTTGATGCCTAGTTATCAGTATTCAAAACAGGAAAAATATGTAACTACCAGATAAAATTTGTATCAATGGTTATAGATTTTTATCTGGTTACAAAAAAAATGTTTCTATTCTCAAACTGAAATGTAATTTTGTAGTAAATTTATGTAGTTACAAAAAACAGAAATTTTCTGTGAGAAAGTTAACGATTTTCTTTTCTTTATTTTTTGTTTGTTTATTTGTTTTAATATATCTATATATATATATATATGCAACCTGTGAGAAGCGCTGTTATATAGCTTGACATAGAAAAAAGAGTTGGGATGGCCACAGAATTCTGATTTGATTAAAGTTACAAAATGTGTTTCGTTTAGATTACTTATTTTCTAAAACTAAATTTTCAATAGATGTAAAAAATCAGTTTTGTCGCGACAATACAAAATATACTGTTACAAAATTTATAAAATTTCAACAAAGTTCTATTGTATTTGCTTATATTGACAAAATATTTTATTTCACTTTACATTATTTTTTTCTATATTTATATGTACAAAAATTATTTAGTTAATCTAACCAAAATTTACATTGGAACACATTTAAACAGAAATTTTTGTTATACACATTATAGTTTTGTTGATTAACAAAACTTTTCCCTGAGTGGAATTTTATTTTTTTATTTAAATTTTTGTGCAAGTATCAAATCTGAGTTAATTTTCATAAGAAATTTTCGAATAAATCTGTTTTAATTTGTACATTTCATATTTTAAATTATTTTTACATATACCTGCTTATTATTTCTAAAACAGTATCCTTATAATGCTGATTCTCAAACAGCATTATAACAGCAATTTGTTTCCTTCATTGATAAAAATATTAAATAAAAATACTTTAGCTCTTGTATTTTTATAATTTCATGCTAAGGAATAGCAATTATGAAATTAATGTTTATAAAAGTTATAAATTATATTGTGTACTTTTATTTCATTAGGTGTTTCCTGTACGCATTTAGAAATTTGGACTTTACTATTAATTCCGCTTTTCTTTCTTTCTTTCTTTCTTTCTTTTCTTTCTTTCTTTCTTTTTTTTTTTTTTTTATTATGCTGACTGTAATTATAATACTGTCATTGGATACTTATAATTCTAATTATACATGAAAACAAGAAATTACTCTGCTTCAAACCTTCCGCGTTGTTGATGAAAGAATTTTAATTAAACTTCGTCATCAAAATAATTTCAGATATGCAGAAAGAAAAAAAAAATAATGTTGTCAATTTTTAAGAAAGAAGTTAAACATATTTCAAGAATGAGAGAAAGAGAAAATTTTTTGAAGAATGTCTCTCGACTTTTAAATAACTATCCACAATTTATTTGACAATAACATTGAACTGTTTTTTGTGTATCTCTGCGTATTTTCTTCTATTTCTTTTTCAATGTTAATGGGGAAAACTTCCCATATACTTAGAAGAGTTAATAACATTGCTTATCTGTTTTGTTAATCATATTTTTTAGACCTTTGCTTATCGTAAAACATTGTGCTAATTCTATTTGAATAAATATGGGTAGTTAAAATAATAAGCAGATTTATTATTATTATTATTATTATTATTATTATTCTTTTACACATTAATACAGAAATATTTAGGAAAATATTATTAAAATGAAATGTGTTTCTTAAAATAATGTGTTTTTTCTCGAAAATTGCTATGATCTGTCGATGAGTAATTTTGTAAATGATAAAGTGAATAAATTTAACGTAATATCATCCTTACCCATATCACGTTATGCCAGCTCACCAATACCGAAATGGCATAGTTGCAAGCTTTAAGGAAAAGAGTTTTGGGGGTTTCTTAGACAAACATTTAATTTATTGTCATACATGATTTTGTAGACAAAAAGTGAAGCGTAGAATTCACCAGCATTTTTCTACGTATTAAAAAAAAAAAAAAAAAAAAAAAAAAAGCAAAAATCTATTCCAGCTAGTACGGTTCTTCAAATTGAAATGCACTGAGAGATCCGGAAATATACATAAATTCCCATGAAACTTCGTGTATGTAAAGAACATGTTATACCAGATATATCTTAGTGAAGACTTTGTTCCGAAGGGTAATAGTAACAAATTAATGAAAAATGTAAGTGTTTAGGATCACTATCACAAAAAAATAAATAAATAAATAAAATAAAAGAGTTGCACTCCGGGAGTGCCAACATAAGTGAAAACTTGAATAATTAAGTGTGTACTTCTTGAATCGTCGGGAAATATTTTATTGTGCAGGAAATACTTTTAAATGAAGTGTTTTTTTATTCATTAATGTAAATGACTACTACAAAAATTATATTACAGTTTTTATTTAATGCGCTATTGTACATGAAAAATAATGCATATTATTTTACATACAAAAATTGCAATCTATTGCTTAAAACGCAAATTTACAAATACATGAAATATGAAATTTAATTAATTGGTATTCTTTGAAATGAATACCAATGAAACTTATTAATTTTCATCCACAATTTCAACAACTCTTGCATCATCATCATCATTATTATTATTATATTCCAAAACTGATACTATAGGTTTATGGTAACTAAAATAGGAAACAAACAATTTTGATTCGAATCTATTTAAATATCTTGTAAAGACTGCATCAGTTGTAGTTTTATATCTCGTTGTGCTAAGATTGCGATCATTGGTCATCGTTAAATCAAATTTTCTGTTTAAAAATTCAATTAATGGCAGATTTTTATCATCTGCAAAGTTGGTGTTGAAATCTCCAATCAAAATCATTGGCAAATCATCAAATCTCTTCCCAATTTTATCTTGAAGTAATACAGAAACGCCTTTAGAATAAATAAATAAATTTTCATACAAAAATTCTCGTATTGCACTTAAAGACTTATCCGGTGAAATATAAACGGCAACCATTACAATTAGCTGTCTATTTTCAGAGTGGCAACGACAAACACATATATCACCGATATCAGAAACATTAGTACTAAATATACTGGTGTACCTCGCATGCACATACATATGATTTGTGAAAATATGCCCGTTACAACAGACAACCTTTTATAAATAGCTATTCTGCTGCTGGACGATCTTGTCTTATGAAACTTGCAACAAAGTTGAAACTAGGAATGTCAATTATTTCTTCGTCCCCCATGTTAGTTTCTGTTAAAATTAACGCATTCATTTTTTTTAACGATAGCGTTTATTGCTAGATCTTGTACATGCGCACGTAAACTTTGACAATTAAATGAAAAAATATATATATATATACAGTATATAATTATTAACACTTCACATTAGTAAGTTAATTGTATGATACATTATTTGTAGCTAGCTAAATCAAAGAAAAAAAATATTTTAATGAATTTCAAGAATTGTCACAATTATAATATCTATGTTGAATTAACAGAAACGTGCGTTGAATTGTATACTGAATTGTATACTGAACTGTTATGCGATTCTCGCAATCGAAAGTGTGTTAGATTGTTCGTCGTCGGTAAGGTAGAAATACATTGCATGGGTGCATTAGACAGCATACAAAAAAGCGTGGAATTTAAAAGGTTTTGATTATAACAGGAAAAAAATTTATTTTTTTCGATTCGAAAAGTTCATTCGAAACATGAATATATATCTACGTTGTACGTATATACACAATACATGTTTATTTTATATATAGTTATATTATCAATGTATTTCGACCCAAACTCAACTCTCGTGTAAACGGGGCCAATATATGTAGATACTTATATACAGAGGTGTCGGTTACGGTAACAGTGTCGCGAGTTCAATGGTTTTTTCCCATCTCAAAAAATATCAACATGCATGTGTATCTATGTACGTGCATACACAATATATGTACATACTTATATACAGATGTGTCGGTTACGATTTCAGTGTCTCGAGTTCAATGGTTTTTTCCCATCTCAAAAATGCCCAACGCACCTAAAGAAGTTTTCACTTCAATAATGTTTGAAATTCGGTGTAGTTGTAGCATGTAATTATAAGGCTTCTTATAATTACATGTATTCATTTGTATGCCGCCAGCAAATGTATTGAGATATGAAGGTTTCTTTAACAAAATTGAAAAATTTTCGTGCGTTTTCTATTTATAACATGCAAAGTTTTCAAATCAATGCAATATCATTTTTTAGGAAATTTAAGTGACATGCTACACTATCCACAATCTACTGAAATCAAAATATGTGATGAAATATAAGCATTCTTTATCATTTTTACTTGCGCGTGCGTAATCGTTAATAAAGTTTCTTTAGCATAATTTACTATCCAGATTCACACAGTTAAGCAGAAAAAAAATATTCAGGCAAATACTTTGAAAATTTAGAAAGATTTTATCATCAGAATTAGTTGAATTTCAAATACTGTCGAACATAATTTTAATTAAATTTTATTACGAATTCATAAATAAATAAAAACAAAATTATTATTATTATTTATTTTATTTTATTTTATTTTATTTTATTTTTATTTATTTATTTATTTATTTATTTATTTATTTATTTATTTTTTTTTTGGGGGGGGGGGGGGGGCAAAGAAGTTTGAAATGTTGGAAAACATATTGCATGCTTTAAAGTAAAAAAATAAGGATCATGTTATTCATTTTTAACTCATCTTACAATATAAGCTTGTTTAAAATTATATATACAGTGGAACCTGTAAAATTGACCACCTTGGTAAAGTGACCACCTGCGTATAGTGACCATTTTAGCCGGTCCCTAGGGTGGTCACTTTAGACAGGTTCCACTGTACGCATTATATTTCAGTTTTTAAAATATATCTTACAATATTGAAAATAAAATAATACAAAAATTACTCATCTAATTACGGGGAGATAACTAATATTTTTCTTTAATATTAAATGTCGAATTTTCAATGTTCTCTCCGACATTTAATTCAAATTTGTAAAGTTATCTGTATTTTACCCGTCGTTAAAATATGCGATAGTAATATGCGATTGGTGCTGAAACTTTAAAAGTTTAGTTCTGTTTTAAAACGTATTCAACGACTTTATAATAAAACAAGTGCAAAGCTTTATAAGAGAAACCAGACATTGAATTTAATTAAATATTATTTTATTATTATTTTTTTTTTTTTTAATATCTGTAATTTTCAACTAAATTTAACAATTTTTTGACTGTGATTTCATAATCAATGTCGTTAGTCAATTTTTATTTATTTATTTATTTATTTTTTAAATCGGTAAAAGATTTCTATTTAATATATATATATATATTCAAATTAAAAGAAAACAAACTACATGATTTATCATTTAATATGAGTTGGAAATTGTAAGACTGACAGCTGCAAACTTTTAAAATAAAAAATTGGCGCGGGAAAAAAAAAAAAAAAAAAAAATCACATTTTAACTAATTTTCTAAAAATATCTATAAAATTGTTAATTTTTAACAAAATTTAGAGATTTTTGGATGGACTGTGAACTCCTTTTCACTTTTTTCAAAATAGGTTTAAATTTTGAGGTTTGTTTTTATGCTCCAATCTCAAAAAAAAAAAAAAAAAAAACTAACATGATTCTAACATGATTTAAATAGTGGAAGATCATCCAACTTTTTTCTAACCTTGTTTGGAAATTGGAAAAGTGACTGCTAGCATTCCTTTCTGTTTCTTTTTCTTTTTTTTTTTTTTTTTTTAATCCATGTAAAGTTAAATAAAAAATGCGTTTTAATTGATTTTAAAAATATCTATAAAATTTTAACCTTTTAACTGAATTTAGAGATTTCTGGACAGTGAACTTATAATCACTATTTTGATCTATTATTAACTTTTGACAAAATCGGTTTAAAATTCGAGATTTCTTTTAAAAAGCGTTTTTATGCTTCAATCAAAATAAAATAAAATAAAGCACAATTTATAATCAACATCTAATATCAATTAAAAGTTGGAAGATTGCTAGTTCGTAGATCTTTTTATAACCTGGTTGAAATTAGAAAAGTGTCAGCTCACTATCATTTTATTTATTTGTTTGTTTGTTTTATACACCAATGCAAAATGGAGTAAATAACATATTTCAACATTTCAATCAATTTAATACGCATATATATATATATATATGTGTGTGTGTGTGTGCATATATATATATATAAACATTCTGATTAAATGAGAATTTCAGTTTAAAAACATCATTTAAATCGGTCTGTTCGTTTAGAAGTTATAGTTCCACAGATAGACAGACGCACAAAGTCTTCAAACTTATAACATATGCTCTTTTGGTTGGGGGGTTAATAAACAATATGTTTATATAACGAACCTTCTAAGAATCGTTTTTTGTTATTAATTGTATCAGTGAGTAAAAGAGTTATTGGTAGTACTTTTTTTTTTCCTATTGTATAAAATAGTATATAAGTAACAAAAATCGGAATACTGCATTTTAAGAACACGTAAGCACGTATATATTTTTATAAAGTATATTCCAAACATATACAATTTCCGATCTTCACATTTCTCGATCTTATCTTCTCAATGTGAATTGGTAAATCTTATTGCATTTTCACAAACAAAAGTTTCACAAAAGATATCACTATATAATTACACTATCTCAGGTTGATTATATTTTTAATAATATACAAAAGTAGGGAAATCCCTTTGCTGCATAATCTTGCCGTTTAATGAAAGAATTTTAATTAAACATGCAGCTGCTTCAGTATCTAAACGAACATAGATCTGAAGGGATACTCTTCATTTTTCCTGCTCTTCTGAAAGGGAAATTCGACACAGCATCTTCCTAGAAAGGGAAAAGTAAAGCTTTCGCTGGAGAGTGCCCTCGTTTTCAAATGAATATCCACAATTAGTGCAGAAACAAAACGAAAGACACAGTGCATAATGAACCTGCATGCGATGCTTGCCAACACCAGACAATTTCGAAGGTACTCGACAAGCTTCCTTTTTAATTAATACATCGCAAATTGCTGAGAAGTGTTAATGAGTTTTGTTAGTTTGCCCGTTTGTCTATCAAGCCCCCTGTTTTCCGGAAAAATCCACAATTAAGCATACGTAATTTAAGTATGTTATTATAATGCACTTGAAAATTCAAACAAAGCAAATTAAACATAGAAAATAAAAGTGAACTTAGTTTGAAAATATAACTATAGCATTGAAAAACATCTGGGAAATTTTAAATAATAAGTTAATTTAAATTCTTAAATTTTCTTTTGCTCACTAAGCAATATAAGACATTTTTTTTTTTTTTTTTTTTTTGTACTTTAGAAAATTTAAATACATTAAAGAACCGTATTTATTTTTTTCTTAAAATCTAGTTTTATTATAAGAACATTCTTCGTTAAAATATAAAATTTTTGAATTTTGAATTTTTTTTTCTTTTTCGAATTCTTTATTAATTCTCTTTCACGCTTATATTTTCTCAAAAATTCCTTTTTTTTTTTTTCCTTGTCCGCTAATACTTTATTTATTTGCCAATGGTCAAGAGATTCTATTCCTATGATTAATAAACGAAAGGTGCCTGGTTCAAAACCAAAACGTGCTCATTGGCCTTGAGTCGTTCGGAGTTTTCAGTGATTTATTTCAAAATTCAAGTGAATTTGGACTAGAAAGTCTCATAATGGAATTACATAGTACACTACACCCAGGCTTTGGTACTTAAGTGCCCAATCAGCTCTAACCCACACACACACACGTTTAAATGTGATAATATATATTTATTTATTTAAAAGAAGTAAAGAAATATATATTTTTGAATTTTTATGTTTTGAGAGTAACTGGTTTTCAAATGAACATCCCCATTTAGTGCAGATGCAAACCAAAATATACAATGCTTTAAGATTCTCCTAGAAGTTCAGGTTGAAATAATTTTAAAATATAACTAGAGCATTAAAAATCAGGAGAGAAAATTTAATTATTTTTTTATTTGAATTATTGTTTCGTACATTATTAATACTAATGTATTAATAGTTTCTTGTGAAATAAGCTATGTGTAATAAAAATGTATTTTAAAGTTGAAATACGTTAAAGAATAATCAATCATTTGTGCTTAGATTACAGGATAGCAAAATCCTAATATGCAAAATCTTTTAAAGGTCTGTTATTTTTTTCCATTCATTATAAACTAATGGTCTTCGCCTGCCTAGCGGTCGATTTTTTTTTTTTTTGTATGAGTTTATTTTCGAATTTGCCACATTAACCAAGTTAAAAACAGTGGTCAAGTGTCGTAATAAATAGCCAATAATGAAAAAAAAAGCGATTATTTAAAATTTAACTGTGTTTTTTATTAAAATAATGGTATAAACGTTACTGTCCGTAAACTGAGCTGTCGGGAAAACGTACTTGCCAATAAAATGATTTGCCGGGAAAACGTGCTTATCGGTAAAGGGAGCTGTTGAGGAAACGTGCCTATCGGTAAAGGGAACTACTGGAAAAACGTGCCTGTCAGTAAAGGGAGCTGTCCGGAAAACGTACCAATCGGAAAAGTAGCGTCTGAAAATTGAGTTTCGGGAATCTTACCAGGCCCTCGTTACTTTTTAAAGGCGGATTTAAAGCACCCTCATTCGATTGCTTGTAGAAACGTCTATAATTAAAAATATCAAAATCATAAATAAAATTAATCTTATTTATTTGAATTTCAAATAACAGGTAAGGGTTGACTTTCGCAACACTTGCTTAACTTCAGCTTAAAATATAACTCAGAACATCTTTTAATACTAAAGTATTTGTAAATTAAAGGCTCAACAACTATGTTTTACATCGTAGAATCTAACAAAAACTGGATGCAAGTAGCATCCTTATGCTATTACATTCTGAAAATTCACGCACTACCATAGCATATCTCAGAAGCACGATCAAAACATCACACTTCCATATTTTCGGATGTTCCTTTTAAAGTATTAACTGGAGAGACACTTTACTTCTTTTACCTTAAAACATCTGACTTAAAAACACCGACATCCAGTTGAACACTAAAACATCATATCTCCCTCTAGCACATCTCAAAATTTCACTGAAACCAAACGTCAAGTTAAACTAAATCGGCTGGTAACTTTCCCTTACACTAACTCAACTCTTCCTGGGATAATCTTACACTTTCTCTGAGATCATCGCCAGTTAAAACTAAATTCGACTGGTAACCTTTGTATACCAAATTAACACTTCATGGATAACTTTAGCGCGATTTCGAGCAATGAGCGCTGAAATGATTCAGTGAGGCCTCACTTTTTTACAACTTACGTGTATTAACACTCATACTTTTCAATAAGATTAGTTTTCTTTCTTTTTTTACTTTCTTTTATAGTCAATAAAAGAAAATATTGGATTCATAAAAAATTTCGACTACCAGTTTTCAATGGATTTACACGCTTTGAGAGATCCAGAACATGATTTGACCATTTTTAGAAAATATCTGTCTGTGTGTGTGTGTACGTGACAAACATTTTGTGGCGACTGTATCTCAAGAATTACTATAGAGAATTACATATAAATTTATATGTAGATGCACCTTGACCTAAATTAGTGCCTATTAACTTTTGGTGCCAATTGCTTAACAAGTGGCGCTGCTAAACAGTGATATCCACAATGATACGGAGGGCTATATCTCAGGGCCCACTGCATAAATTTGCATATAAATTTATATATAGATGCACCTTGACCTGAATAAGTGCGTATTAGAATATTAATAAAAGGCGTGGGATTATAAAAACAAGGCAAACAACAACGTCTAGAACGCCAAAAACAAATAATAGGAAAGCAGAAACAGTTTTTTCGGTAGAATTTAGCGTGCCGTCTTCAGTGCATCAAGAAATGAGAGAGAAGTGCTCTTGTCTTACATATAGGATTCAGCTCACTATGATCAGCTAATAGAATTACGCAGAATGTGGATAATTGACCGATGAGAAATCACGAAACACTAGTTGTGAAAAATACGGAAGAAATCAAGAAAATGTGGACTGAATGTAAAATTTCCAGCAATCAGACAAATGGGGAAATTGCCCAATGCGCAGCACAAGTGCGACGTAAAACCCATCCAATCAACCAATCAGACAAACGGGGTACAGCGAAATCATTATTTTTAAAATTTTTATAAACATAAAAAGCTTTAAAGACATCGAGTTCATGGGTAGATTTAGGCCTGCAAATTATTTTAGCTGAGTCAAATTTAAAATTATGATTTTCCTCTCAGCAATGCTTAGAAATAGCCGATTTATTGGTTTGTCCTTACGGACGTAATTAATATGTTTAATTAAGAAAAGGTGAGTTCACCTTCCAGTAAACTCAATTTTTCTCAATTAAAAGATCCAATAGATATGTATAATTCTTGGGGCATCTATAGCATTTCCTGCAAGTGCGGTTTATCATACATTGGCTGAACTGAGCGCGGCTTTAAATTCCGCCTTAAAGAACATATTAATTACGTCCGTAAGCAAGAAATCAATAAATCGGCTATTTCTAAGCATTGCTGGGAGGAAAACCATCATTTTAAATTTGATTCAGCTAAAATAATTTGCAACTAATCTCTAACTAACTCGATTTCTTTGAAGCTTTTTATATTTATAAAAAATTTTAAAATATTGTTAATTCTGATTTCGCTGAACTCCGTTTGTCTGATTGTAGGAAATTTTACATTCGGTCCACATTTTGATAATTTCTTCCATATTTTTCTCAACTAGCGTTTCGTAATTTCTTATTGTTCAATCATCCATATTCCGTGTAATTCTATTGGCTGACCATACTGAGCTGAATCCTATCCCTTTCCTATATAAAAAAAGAACTTCTCTTTCATTTTCCTATTATTTGTTCCCGGCGGTAGATTTTTTTTAAATACACCCTGATCCTCTTAATGACTATAACTCTATCTTGTCAAAGCTAGCTGAAATGAATGCCCAATGCTATTTAATGCACGACAAGGCTTCCGATCCCCCTCTTAAGGCTGTTATTCGTACATTCTCGTTGATTTCAATGTTCTGGATATTGAGGATCTAACTTCTCTAAATTTTGATGTTAAGAAAGTTATTCAAATGATCAGTTTTAAAACCAAATGACCCTTTCCCTTATTCCAAATGCAACTGGCCAATACCGAAAAAAGTAAAGAAATTTTCCAAATTGATAGGTTATCGTTTTTCAGGATACAGATCGAGAACTACAGGAGTCCATCCTGTACGATTCAGTGTTTTTCGGTGTCAATTTTTCTATCATTCTGCAAATAATTGTAGAATGAAGCCAACATGTGTTAAATGCTCAGGTTAACACGAAACCAAAAAGTGTGAGCTTGGCAAGGGAAAAATTGAAACACCGAAATGCTGCAATTGTGGTGGGGACCACCCTGTCAGTTATCGTGGCTGTCCATCCTTCCCCGAGAATAGGAAAAGAACTTTCCTCGCTAAAAAAGTCCAATCCCAGGTTAGTTTTGCTAAAATTACTTCACCTCCTATTCTCAACTCTTCCCCTTCGAGTATTCCTCTTAACCCCCCCCCCCCTCCCTCAAATTCTGTTAACGAATTTTCTAATGTTCTTAATGAAATCGCTAGGGAACTTAATGTTAAAAACTTTTCGGAACTTCTCTCAAAATTAAAAATAGATCTTAGCAAAATGCAAAATTGTCAGGACGTCATATCCAAAATTAGTATTCTCTGAGAAGTCCTCGGAAAACAGTCTACCAAACTACCGTAAAAGGTAGTTGGCCGCTCTTTTATTCTTTTGTAAAAATGCACTGGTTCCTTTTATTTATTTTTATTTAATTGTTAATTTTATTTATTTATTAATTTTTAATTTATTTTTATTTAGTTATTGTCACTATCCCTAAACTCTCTTCTTTATTTTTATATTTTTATTATTTTCATTTCTTAATTTTGTTTTGTGTTAGGTTTGACGGATAGCATTCAGTTCTGTCATTCATGCCAGAAAGGAGTCTTTTTGAAGACTATACTGTCTCTGACAGACCGAGTACTGGTGGAAGCAGGCTGTTTGTGATTCCGCTCCCCCACCCCCGTTAGAATCCCTTTCTTTCTTTTTTTTTTTTTTTTTGAATCATTCTGCTTCTATATCCAAGCTGCTATGTTACCATCTCATCTCTTCTATGCCGTCGTCAAATTATCACGTCAGAGTTCTGTGGTGAACTCTCTCAGTTTGTGGGTCCGATCATCTCGATCATGCAAGCCCCATTTCTGTGTTTCTTCTCTTCTCTGGTGGAGGTAAGCGACGGTCTTGACCGTCGTAGGTACTCCTACAAGCCCGTGATGATGACGACTATTATTTGTTTTTGGCGTTCTAGACGTTGTTGTTTGCCTTGTTTTTATAAGTGCGTATTAGGTTTTGGCATTCAACAGGGGATGCTGCTATACAGCGATTTCTACAATTTAGGTGTAGGCTATACCTCAGAAACTACTGCACAGAATTACATATAAATTTATATGTAGATGCAATTTGGCATAAATTAGTGCCTGTAATCTTTTGGTGTCAATCTCCCAAAAGGTGGCACTGCTATACAGCGATTTCCGCAATTTAAGGGAAAGCTATACCTCGGCGTATAATCAAACAAAACTTGATATGTTAGAAGGCCATTATGAGACATTATGATAATTCAATTTTGATGCATATCGAACGATAGGTGGCGCTGCTGTACTGCAATATTCTGCGAGAACGGAGAGATAATATCTCAACTTCTATGGCGTATAACTGTACGACACTTGAAATGGAGATAACCATTATGAAAACGCATTTTTTAAGATATTAATTCTTTCTTTGGAGGCCCACCAGCGGCTGAGCGGTTCTGCGCTCAAAGCTGGTAGACGTGAGGTGCCGGGTTCGATCCCCGGTCGCGCTCGTCGGCCTAGCCGTTCGGAGTTTTCCGTGGTTTCCTCCGAAAGTTGCGTAAATACGGGCTAGGACCCCTTCGAAAGACCTCCACGGACGGCACTCAACCTCAGGCCTAGGACCCCAGTGTTGTCAATCGGCCTTAATCCCCAACACCAACATCTTTCTTTGGAGATTTAGTGTTATTTTCTCTAAGATGAAAATCGTCTACATTCAATATGGTAGATATGTTTAATAAATAATAGTTTAATAAATAATTTGTACTGAGTGAATTTGTATAATAAAATATAAAAGAAAGCCTTATAGTGGCCACAACATGCTAATTTTTTTATTTATTTTTTTTATTCAATTTTGCTTTTCTTTTTTCGAAACATAAATTAATTAGACGAATTACAGGCATATATATTTTTAACTAGACGTTAAACTATAGCATACAAAATGCAATAACCTAAAGAAGCTATAACCTATAGCACGGTAAACAAATGAATTAAATTCGTGAAACTTTCGCTTCAGTTACGATTAATTTGGCAGTTCATTTTACATTGTTAAAAGTAAAATAAATCGTTTCACCAGAAATAATGTTCCAATTTATCTGCAACTAACGTTTTGGTCCAATGTTTCATCATTTTAGTGGTGCCACATCAGTAAGCACCACTGATATGGTGCAACTTTGTACCAAAATATCGGTTGCAGCTAAAAATGCCTGTTTGGCCACATTCTTTTGGTAAAACATGGAACTACTATTTTTAACCGTGTGAAATGTTAAGATAATCTTAGTAAATGCCTTTATTTAATAATAATTTTAAAAAAAAATCAGAATACATCATTCATTATATATTTCTATTTTAAAAGACATGAATAAATATTTCGTACTTTTCAATTAATATTGTGGATATTCATTGAAATTAAATAGTTTTGTTTTGAGAATTTTGTAATGGATTGGTTTTTAATTGTGAGACTTATAAACAACAACCCGTTTATCATATGTCATCAAAATTTTGGTCATCAAAATCGTTAATATAGCTCAACAAATTCTATTCAGAAAATAATAATAGTTTCTGTTTTTGTTTTAAGGAATTAATACTTTAATAGGAAAAATAATTGTTAATCTGCTATTAAATATTTACTAAAATTAAGTCATGTAATAATAATAATAATAATAATACATGATCTGAAGCAAAGAATAATTTAAATTTATGGTTATTTCCTTTATTGCCAAACTAATGGCCATTCGTATTAATTTTTTTAATGGCAAACTATAAAATTAAACCCTCTTTTATTGTGAATTGTTATTAAATAATTTATTTCGAAGTACTTTTATGTTGGAAAGAAAGTGTTTGCGATTATTTTTATTTATTATCATAACAAAAAACTACAAACTGTTTTTGAAATAAAATATAAAGAAAATTTATCGCCTATTATTTCTAAAACAGCACTTTCAAAACAAATAATTTAGATGTTTATATACTTTGGATTACAATCATTTTTCTTTTTTTTAAATAAAAGTACAAATTGATGACCATTATAATACTTTTAATAAATAGAATAATTAGTTTTCTGAATTCAGCTTATTGTTTAAAATTTTAAACCTTTGTATAATTCATACATTTATACTTGTTTATATTGATTATCTATTAGATATTATCGATCTATTTGGAAAAAAAAAAAAAATTCAACAAATACTTAAATTATTTCACATATGTATTTTTTCAATTACGTAAGTCACCTATACAATGCGAGTTAAAAATCACATGTTTTATTTTCAAATCTTAAATTTAATGTCTAAATTTTAATACAACTTAATTCCTTTCATCTTAGACCCTGAAACATTTTAGTTCTCATTCTCATGTATTTTTTAGATCTTTAAATCTCTTTATAGCTTTCTCAATAAAAACTAGTATGTTGTGGCCACCACATGACTTTCTTCTATATTTTCGTATATACAAATTCACTCAATAAAAATAATTTAGTAAAATTGTTAGCAGGCTTCGCCCGCTTCGCTGGTAATTATATTTAAAGGAAACTTTTTTCCCCATATCGCTTTATAAACAAACAAACAACAACAAAAAAAAAAAGCTGAAATCTCCCTTCGGGTCCCCGCTGCCTTCCACAGCGCCTTGCTCGCCCACAGAATCTTTAGTGCCTGTCCCTATTGTCTGCGACAATGGCTTCCAGAGCAGCTTCCCACTACCCATTAGCGTTTAAAGTTTCCGTAATCTTTAAATACATGTTATTTCGCAAGCGAGTCGGCGCTCTAGTGACGTGAGCGTAAAGCCCGAGGCTGCCACCTAGACGACTTGGGTTCGGTGCTACTTACGGGACTTTTATTTTCTTCTTCTTCTTTAATTTGTTACGTAATCTAAACTTTTTATTTATTTATTTATTTTTTACTTTATTTTATAATTTAATTCAAAATTTGAAAAAATTATTAAAAAATTATTTAATATTCTTGAATATAAAATAAATATTTTTTTTCTATTTTTAATATTTATAACTTACTTAAAATTACAATAAATTTCCATAATTTAAAAAATAAATTTTGGTTAAATTTTGGTTTTGTTTTAACTATAAAATAAGGTAAAACTAAAGAAACTGTTTTAATTATTTATCTAAATAATTTATTTTATTTTAGGTATATTTAAAACAATACTAAATTTTGTTTTTTATATTACAAAAAAATAAAAAATATATTACAGAGAAATTATGATTTTAATTGCATATATAATTACTATCTAAATTAAATAATTACTTCTTCAATTAATACAGCTTCTTGAAA
Organism: Salticus scenicus; assembly: GCA_963930645.1. Taxonomy (NCBI): domain Eukaryota; kingdom Metazoa; phylum Arthropoda; class Arachnida; order Araneae; family Salticidae; genus Salticus; species Salticus scenicus. The sequence continues at coordinate 198,937,412 of OZ005652.1, forward strand.
AATAACGATATAGAATTACGATGCTATTAAATTATTACAGGCAAAGAAATGTTATCTTTAAATGTAGATTTTAAATGTTAATCAACATACTTTCTTCTTCGACAATGACTTGCTTTTTTTATCCTTCTGTGCACGGAATAAAATTCCAGTTGTTCTCCATTATTAACAAGCTAAAAACGTTTACGTAATTTATACACATTAAAACCAAATCAGGAAGCTCAAACCAAGATTTAAGTACACCTGCTAACTATTTTACATTTTGCATTACAGCTTGCTAAATTTTTAATTATTTAAATTCTTTATCTGTTTTTCTTTATATTTGTTATTTTGGGTTTTGTAAAACTAAGTTATAGAAATAAGTTATAGAAGTTAAGTTATGGAAATTTATTGTATTTTTAAGTTATAAATACTGAAAATAGAAAAATTTATTTATTTTATATTCAAGAAAATTAATTAATCTTTTATTAAAAATTTCAAAGTTTGAATTGAATTATAAAATAAAGTAAAATTAAATAAAAAGTTTAGATTACATAAAAAATTAAAGAACAAAAAAAAAGCCCCGTAGGTAGCATTGGACCCAGGTCGTCTGGGTGGTAGCCTCGTGCTTTACGCTCACGCCACTGAGGCGCTGACTCACAGCGAAATAACTAGTATTTAAATATTACGAAAACTTTAAACGCTTTTTTTCTCGAAATTCTGTTGCTAATGGGTGCTACTGCTTTAATATGTTGTTACCCTCATAGTATACTACAAACCTGCGCAATTTCCTCCCAATCTGAATTTTCCATGTCATGTCCTCTCATTGTTAGATTCAAATTTTCGAAATTGATAATTTGCTATAATTACACAGTTTAAGACTACGAAAATATGGATTTTAGTGGTTGGTCTGTTTCACTGTTTGTGTGTGTTACATAAATTTAATATTCGAAATATGTAATACATCATGGCATTACTTGAAACTTTATATTGCGATAAAATAAATAATTCGTGTACAGGCACATAAAAGAGAATTTTAGTCAACGTCTATGAGCTGCAGCTAATGGATTACCAAAATTCTGTTTATGGATACTTAACTCATTGTTAAGTATCAAATAACTGCTCATTGAGATAGTTTACTCACTGATAAGTTGTAACACCTTTAGACTGCGATCAATTTATAAAAAAATAATATATATATATATATATATATATATATTAAATGCACAAAATCATGTTACATGAAAAATATAATATGAAGAGCATTAATTTTTAATTCATCATTCATGATCATTCATTTGTTTACAAGGCCACAAAAAAAAAGAAAATATATATAGCGTTATAGTTAGAAATTGGTCGGGGTGCATTTCAAGTTATGTTAAATGTATATATATATATATATATATATATATATATATTTTCCCTTTCAAAGTGCTAAATTTAAACACTTTAACACAATTCGCAGTCAATATACAGAATGAGCCAAAATTAGTTGAATACGTTTCATATAGATATTAGGGCGAAATTTTCTAAATAATTTGATATTTTAAAAATTTAGTAGCAACCTTTTAATATTTTATTAATGCAGCTATAATAGTCAAAAAGGGGTTAAGGGGGATGAAAATAAAAAATTTTCTTAATAAATATAATAAAAATTTCCTTAATAAATTTGGATACATTTTAATTAGTACTTTAAAAATTCTCAAAGAAAGTACCTTAAGGTATTATACCTTAAACAGTAATAATCTGGCTTTGTATTAATGCAGGGTAAGCGATAGTAGCATGAGTGCCACACTAAATTATTTTAATTTTCTAATATATATATATATATATAAGATGTTTCTACAAAACTCTTTCCTTCAACAAAACATTCTAGATTTAATTTATTTTGTTATATTGCTTTTTTAATCACGTTTTACTAATATCTCCTTTCAAATATTTTCTTAAAAATACGTTTAAAATGTTACATAAAAACGGTTTCTATTCTTATGAACTTAAAAACCATAATTTAAAAATCACATTAAAAACACTACTAATAAATTTCTTCAAATAATAATGACAAAAATTTATATTTATAGAGATTTGGTTTTGCGCTTTTTAAAGGAAAATAATCTGGTGTGTCACTCACACGACTCTCTTTTACCCTGAAATTTAATACTATAAATACAGATTGGAGATTAAGGGGTAAGATAACGAGTACTGTTGTGTAAACCTATGTTAAAGCAATTCAAATTAGGCTTCGGAACAGCTTTATTTGACAAGTAATTCTGTGTGAGGGTGGGCTATCGCCCCCCACAACACCCCGCTTTATTATTGTACCTTCATTTATATATAATTCAAATCTGTTATTATATTCAAAAATCATTTAAAAACATTCAGACAACTTTTACAAGCAACATTCCACGAAACTTATCAATATTGAAAATATTTTCTAATAACAAACGTATTAACTTCAAAATACAACATTTGGATCGCCTAAAATAATTTTTGTTTTTAATTTTCTTTAAGTGACACAGACAAAGATCAAGCGTTAAAATTTTGACATCGGTATTCAAGAAGCTTCAAAACGTGTAAATATACAAAAAGAAAAAAAAAGAAAAAAAAAAAAGAAAGAAACAGGCATTTAATATTTAGCTTTAAAAAAATACATTATTAACCATATGGCTATGAAGAATTAATTTCAACTCCTGAGTAGCTTTGCTGGACATGGTAAAATATTATAATAAAACACTTCCACTAACAATATAAAAGAATTTTACAGCTTAAATACTGACATCCCTGTATTTCTTCTGAAGGTTATGTACACACCACACGGTGTACATGCATACAATCCTATATTAATAACACATGGCACAACCTGAAATACACTTCCATTAATTTTCAAGTACTGTTGCACTATAATCTAGTTCTTTGGTGTAGCCCTGTAACTGAACAGTGATTGATTTCCCTATTATATTCTGCATGAAACATGTTTTTACGCATATAAAAAATATATATTCGTTTCATTTGGAATAGTGCAGTCTATAGGTGTTAAACTCTACTTACCTGCAATTCCCCCGCAAACGTAATGTATTATAAACCTCTTGGGTGTCCCTGTACACGAACCATTTGCTTGATCTCAATGAAAAGTTTAGTGTAGCATCTCTATATGATACACATTTAGAATACGGATTTTGGACTCTGCTATTACTTTTTCTTGAGATATGCTGATAACAGACACACAGACACACAGACCAACCGCTAAAAACATAATTTTCGGATTCAGGGGACTTCGAAACGTGTAAATGTAACATAAACTCGATTTCAAAAATCTGTCCAAAAACAATATTTTCTCTACCATTTACATGGATAACAGAAAGTAATAACAACTTAAATAATTGCATGAAATATTGTTCACGTGCTTATAAAATATTACACTTTTAATATAGGTGGACTCTGCTCAGTTCCCCGTTATATGTATGTTTCATAAAATTCTACTACAAAACATACTATATTCAATTTAAAAGAAATGAATTTGACCAATCGGTCGACAGAGTGACAGACTAAAATGGTTCACTTAATAGGCTACCTACCGTTGAGCTCTATGCATTTATCTTAGTCTAACCTATTAATTTGTTTTATTTGGGTCAGTTTCGTAGTTTAAACTTTATGCAATTCCATACTATTTCTAATGCAGTAATCCCCAAAATGCAGATAAAATATCGCTCAATTTCGCTATGTTGATAAAATCTTAAATTTAGTATAACTTACGAAATTTTCGAATCAGAATATTTGTAGTCAATAATGTTTAAACCAGTATCGTCAATGTCATTTTAAAATAGGTCTGATATCTAAATGATGAAAATATCTCTAAAAATGAATGTTTATGAAAATTTTCCCCTATTCTGCTATATTAAGTAAATCGTAAAATGTAAATAACTTACAAAATTTTTAAATTAAAAAATTCATAGTCAATGATATTCATGTCAATATCCTAAATAATATTTTTAAAGTGGTCTGATATCTTTACGATGAAAATATCCCTCAGGATTGACATTTATATGAAATTTTGCCCCATTCTGCCATGTTAAGAAATTCGTAAATTTCCAATAACTTTCCAAATTTTTATATTGGAAAATTTCTAGTCAATGATAATCATGTTCAGTATCCTAAATAATATTTCAAAAATGGTTTGAGATCTTTATGGTGAAAATATTCCTCAAAATTGACGTTTATGTAAAATTTTGCTCTATACTGCCATGGAAAGAAATTCGTAAATTTCCAATAACTTGCGAAATTTTCAAAGTAGCATATTTATAGTTACTGATATTCATTCCGGCATCAAAATTGATATTTTAAAACTGGTCTGACATTTTTACAGTAAACATTTTCCATTTAATGAACATTTAAGTAAAATTTTGCCCTATTCTCCCATGTTAAGAAAATCGTAAATTTCGAATAACTTCTGAAGTTTTTTTAATTCGAATGTTTCAAATGAATAGGGTGCTTGCCAGTGTCGAAAGTAATATTTTAAAACTGATCTGACTTCTCTGTGACTATTTTTCCGTGAGATATCGTGTACACAGGCTAACAAACTCACTAACGGACTAACAAACTAACAGACACCCTATACAGACGGATACCATACAAATTTTGTCATTTTCGGATTCCTCACACCTGAAAACGTGTAAAAAAGTCAAAAAGCCGAGGTTGAAAATTTTCACGATTACCTAAGTTCCCCATACTTATAGTATGATGAGGAACTAAAAGTATAATACACTACCTAACTGAGTAGATCGAAATCGGAGATGAGCAAATATTCTTTTAATGTTTTAACAGGTAATGAATCAAACCAACGAATCAACCTAATTTTTATAAAAAATAAAATCAAAAACTGACTAATGAATAAAATATTAATTAAATCTTATTATAATAATTTAATTAAACGTATTATCATTAATATAACTAAGCAAATAACTAAACTAATTTTATTGGAAGAACTAATATTTTGGATAAAGCAAATTAATATATGAAATACAGTAATCGGCAATTTTCTTGATATCTATTGTTTCTCCACTTGTCTATGAAATATATCATAAATAATAAGCAATAAAGGAAAAGAATAATCAGAAAAGAAGATGAGACAGTAGCTGAGCGGAAAATGAGATATGTCAAGTGGCACCGAGATATTAATATTGCATTTCCCGAACAAAACATAATATAGCTTTTTCTTATGAAAATGTTATTTCAAATTGGTAAGGTTATTGCATTGAGTAGTACATATTTTTTGTGTTGCGCCACAATTTTGCGCCACATTCTTTTTTTTTTTCTTTTTTTTAAGAAATAAATTGTTGATTTTTTTTTCTTTTTGTGTAAAATTCTTTTATTAGTTACTAGCAAACCCTTGCAAAACTTTCGCAGTTTATTTATTTACTTTTTTTTTACTTTCCGAATACTATAATCAGGAAAGTATTGTAATTATGTAAAAAATTCGAATTTGAGATTTTGATGTTTCTCTAAGTTTCGAGGTCCTCTGAGTCCATTTTCACTATTTTTGCGAGGTTGTATGTATGTGTGTGTGTAAGTATGTGTGTATGTGTGTGTATGTATGTGTGTATGTCTGTGAGTGAACACGCATCTAAACGCTTTGTTCGAATAAGCTGAAAGTTGGTACGTATATTGTAAGTCACCATAGTACAAATCCTATTGATTTCGGTGAAGCACTTATAGTTTTTACTTCCATTACCCTACTACCGTAGGTAATGGAAGTATTGTATTCGGTCTGAAAATTCGATATCAAGTTTTCACCTGATTTACACGTTTTAAGGTCCCCTGAGTCCAAAAAAGTGATTTTTGGCAATTGGTCAGTGTGTATGTATGTGTGTGTGTGTGTGTGTGTGTGTGTGTGTGTATGTATGTATGTATGTGGAGAATCTTCTGGCTATTATAGCTCAGAAACTAATAAAGATAGAGCTACGAAACTTTAGAATTCAAAGACGTCTGGCCTACAGATAAAATTTCCAAATTTTGGTGAAAATTGAAAAACCGGAAGTGGGACATCGGAAACCGGAAGTTGGACCGTAAGTCCGTATCTCAAAAACGGCTCTAACGATTTTCTTCAAACTTGCTATATAAACACTCTATTAGATGTCCTTTCGAATGATATAGTTGGTTAGTTCAGGAAAATTGATAGGCGTCCTGTATAAATAGCTCAATTTCAGGCCTCCCAAGGGCGTTCCTTTAAAAACGGTTGTACGGATTTTTTTCAAACTCGCCATTTTAACTCAATTTTAAATATGCTTTTGTATGTAATTATTGTTTTCCTGTCAATAATTGAGTTTAACCGGAAATGGGACATCGGAAACCGGAAGTGGGACCGTAAGTCCGTATCTCAAAAACGGCTCTAACGATTTTCTTCAAATTTGCTATATAAACACTCTATCAGATATCCTTTCGAATGGTATAGTTGGTTAGTTCATGAAAATTGATAGGCGTCCTGTATAAATAGCTCAATTTCAGGCCTCGCAAAGGCGTTCCTTTAAAAACGGTTGTACGGATTTTTTTCAAACTCGCCATTTTAACTCACTTTTAAATATGCTTTTGTATGTAATTATTGTTTTCCGGTCAATAATTGATTTTTTGTGAAAGTTGGTATCTCAAAAACGGCTCTAACGATTTTCTTTTTTGGTCACTTTTATGTTTTCTGATCACATTATCTCTCAAAAATGCATATAATACATGTAATAGCGGGTAATGGAAGTCGTGTGGTTGTTTCACACCAGATTTTTTTTACAGAGACACAAAGAAAAATTCTTTATCATTATGGACTATGGGACCAAAATCTTAAATGTGCGATAGCATCTAAACGCCTTATTCAATTGAGAAAAAAAATTATACACATATTATAGGTCACAGTTGCACCAACTGTATAGGTTTTGGTGAGTCTAGCACTTACAGTTTTTTTACAGGGACACAAAGAAAAATTCTTTATCATTATGGCCTATGGGACCAAATTTTTAAAATTGCGAGAGCATTTAAACGCCTTATTCAATTGAGCTGAAAATTTATATGAATATTATAAATCACTGTTGCACTAACTATAAGCATTTTGGTGAATCTAGCATTTATAGGTTTTTACATGGACACAACAAAAAATTGTTTATCATTATGATCTATGGGCTCAAAGTTCAGTAGCGTTAAATAAACGATCGTGCAATGTATGGAGAAAAATACTCAAACACTCTATTACGGTTTTCTCTCTTTTGTTTGCCTAACAACTCCTCTTTCTTTACTTTATCTACAAAACTGTTAATTACTCAATGTTCGGAAAGTCAAGTGGAGCTCATCCAAATTTTTTTTAATTTTCCTTTAAAATTTTAAACTTATAAGTCTTATACCAATTTCATCGCCCAATATAAATTTTAATTCATCAAAAGCCAAATTATTATTAATTTTTTTTTCGGGGGGGGGGGGGGGGACAGAATGAAATACTAATGATAGTTAGCCCAGAATCATTCAAAGAAAACTTTCAAAATAAAATTCATATATGACGATCTAGTTTTCATACTTCCCCAGGCAAGAGAGCTTTAGTATAGGACCCCTATGGCGACTTTTAAATTTTTGCCGACATGTTGGCGATGCGTTTTAATTTATTTTTAATTTATTTTTGGTATAATTTTTTGAAAAAAACTAGTTGGCATAGGTGGACTCTGCTCAGTTCCCCATCATATTTATGTTCTCATAAATTTCTAGTTTGAGAGATATAATCATGTTAAAAGAAATGAATTTGACAAAAGCTTGATACAGTGACAGAATGAAAACCCCGCCTAATAGGCTATCTACCGTTCACTTCGATATATTTATCTTATTCCAATCTATTAATTTATTTTATCAGGGTCAATTCCGTTGTTTAGTTTTCATGCTACTATTTCCAGAGCAATAATCCTCAAAATTCATATTTATATGAAAAATTTACAATTTCGATTTGTTGGTAAAATCGTAAATTACGAATAATTTACGAAATTTTCCTATTAGAATATTTGTATTCAATCATGTTCAAACAAATATCATAAATGTAATTTTGAAGTTGTCTAATGTATTTATGAGACTCAAAATGAATGTTTATGCTCAATTTTATCTTATTCTGGCATGTTAAGTAAATCGTAAATTCCAAATAACTTACGAATTTTTTTAAATTGGAAAAATCATAGTCTATGATATTCATGCCAGTATCCTAAATAATATTTAGAAAGTGGTTTTATGTGAAATTTTGCTCTATGCTGCCATGTTAAGAAATTCGTAAATTTCCAATAACTTACGAAATTTTTATATTGGAAAATTCATAGTCATTAATATTCATACCAGTGTCCTAAATAATATTTCAAAAGTAGTCTGACATCTTTACGATGAAAATATCTCTCAAAATTGACGTTTATGTGAAATTTTGCCCTATACTGCCATGTTAAGAAATTCGTAAATTTCCAATAACTTGTGAAATTTTCAAAGTAGCATATTTATAGTTACTGATGTTCCTTCCGGCATCAAAACTGATATTTTAAAACTGGTCTGACATTTTGACAGTAAAATGTTTCCATATAATGCACGTTTAAGTGAATTTTTGTCCTATTCTCCCATGTTAAGAAAATCGTAAATTTCTAATAACTTACGAAGTTTTTAAATTCGAATGTTGCAAATAAATAGGGCTCCTGCCAGTGTCGAAAGTAATATTTTAAAACTGATCTGACCTCTCTGCGACATTTTGTTCTTGAGATATCGTGTACACAGACTAACAAACTAACGGACTTACAAACTAACAGACTAACAGACTAACAGACACCCTACAGACAGACACCATAGAAATTTTGTCATTTTCGGATTCCTCACACCTGAAAACGTGTAAAAAAGTCAAAAAACCGAGGTCGAAAATTTTCACGATTACCCAAGTTCCCTATACCTATAGTATAATGGGGAACTAAAAAGTAGTATCTATTTTGATTAAACTTCTTATTGTTGCATTTTTTAGTCAATTTATGACACAAAAGTTCATTTATTTTGCTTATACCTTTAAGGAAAGTATTGCTAGGTTTAAAACGGCGCTTGCAGATTGTAAAGACGCAAATTTTAAAAATAAATTTTTCTATAGAATTATCTCATCAGACAAATGTCATCTTTTTTTTTTTTTTATTCTTATTAGATCATCGAACTGAGTCCGCGTACTTTAAATCCTTGCGTATATTTTATCGTCACTATCGTATCGTTTCGACAAAATGTAATCGTAACTGGACTACGTTAGAGAAATATTATATAAATTGTATTAAAATTTTATTACTTTCTTCTATATTCAATAGAAAAATATTGGATTCGCAAAAAAATTTTGACTTCTCCTTTTCCATGATTTTACGCATTTTGCAAGGTCCGGAACACGATTCGTTTTTTTTTTTTTTGTCTGTGTGCGTATAAAAAAAAAAAAAAAAAAAAAAAAAAATTATAACAATTCTATCTCAAGAAATAATGCGCAAATGTCATGTAAATGTATATACCTTAACATAAATTAGAGCTTATCAACTTTCAAATCGCCCAACAAGGAAGAGTTGCCATCCTGTTGTTTCTTAATTTTTAGTATAGCAGTATGTGACAAAACTTTGTTTAAATAAGCACAAAGATAATTATTTTTAAGGAATCGTTGTGAAATTAAATATATATATATATATATATATAATCATAATTGTCAATTAGGAAACAAAATGTAGTACAAGTAGGTGCATCCCTGGAAGTTCCCTTCGTGGGGTGTGAATTATACCAATATGAGTATTTTTTTTTTTTAAATCATGTCAATAAAATTAAAGCAATTGGTTGAATCATATATCTGTGACAATTTAAAACAAAATTATATATATATATATATATAGCAACATCAATAACCATAAAAAAAAAAGAAAAAAAAAAAAAAAAAAAGAAAGAAAAAAAAAAAATTCAAATGTCGGCAATTTTCCTTCAACAATTTTTTGTTTTTTTAATTATGCTTTTCTTATATAAAAAATCATCGTCTACATTCTTTATTAAAAATCATTTTAATAAATTATTTTCTGTAAATTATTTTATCTGATAGTAAACCGAAAAACACCAATTTTAAATTGCTAGAAAATAGTAAAATTTGTTATGTGCATTAAAAAAAAAAACATTACACTCATATATCAGCTTCAAGCTAGAATATATGGTTAACTGGCATAATGGTCACAATGACTGAAGAAGAGAAGGAGCATTTTTCAGTGTCTTAACAATTAAATAATTAAATCAACGCTATTTCTGTAAAAATACAAACAAAAAATGCACATTCAATTAAAATATAATAATTAAATGTTATTCTAATAATTTAATTAAAAGTATTACTATTGCTATAAATAAGTGAACAACTAAATTATTTTTACTGCAAATATAAATAACATTTTCAATAAAGCAAACTAATATATGAAATACAGTGATCGGCAATTTTCTTGATATCTATTGTTTCTCCGCTTGTCTGCAAAATTCATCATAAATAATAAGCAATAAAGATAAATAATAATCAGGAAAGAAGATCAGAGGGCAGCTGAGCGTAAAATGAGAAATATCAAGTGGCTCCGAGATACTACATTGCATTTCCCAAACAAAGCATAATATTACATTTTCTTATGAAAATGTTATTTCAGATTACTAAGGTTACTTCAATGGATTCCACATATTTTTTTGTGTAACATAAAACAGAATTTTGCACCACATTCTGGATTTTTTTTTTTTCACCTTCAAAGAAATGAAATGTTAAAAAAACAATTTTAAGACTTTTATTTAATATTTTGCCTTTTATTTTAAAGAACTGATTTTTAATTTAAGGTAAACGCACCAGTAGTGGACTTTTTAAGGACATTTTCTGGCTATTTTTTGTGTAATTTCCTAAATTTTAAAGTTTCAAAAAATAATTAATATTTCACACCTTTACTAACTCTTTCTTAACCCGACTGTATTATGAAAATTGCTAATTGTAGAATTTATATATGTAAAAAATCAAAAATCCGAAGAGCTTAAAATGACCCAGTAGTGGACCCCTTTGAATTTTTGCTTTTAAATTAAGGTGACCAAACATTTCTATGTCTTGAGGACAGAACCGTTTTAGCAGTTTGTCCTCACATACATGGACCTCCGTTGGGGCCAACATTTAGGGCTGAAATTTGAGTGAATTTCTCGTCGCACTAGTGCTACATTATTGGTTATTGGAGACAGTCTGGGAATCACTAATAAGGCTAGTCAGGAGACATCCCATCATAATTTTCTCCTCGTGGCCGCAATGTCCTCCCTGTTCCCATCAAAGTTATACTTTTAAGGGTTATCAAATGTTTCCGGACTATCCTTAGAGGTGAGTTTCAGACCGTCGATAACTGCCCATAGTGTAGCACTAGTGCGACATAAAATTCACTCATGCTCAACCCTCTAAATACTGACCGCAGTGTCTATTTCAGTGTCCATATTTCAATGGGAACTGAACTTAACCAACAAGTCCAATATTGAACCCAAAAAAAAGAAATGCGAATAAAAATATTAAAATTACCCACGATTATCTCATGATTCAAGCGAATTTTCATTTTTGTTCAATTTTCTAAATTTTGGAAAGCCTGGGATCCACCTTCTCCGCAAAAAATCAAAATTGTGATAGTATGTCTCCTTACCCTTCTAGGCGTGAGTCCTAGACCGGCGCCAATAGCTAAATGCGTAGCTTTAGAGTGACGTTTAAAAACACTGAATTCAACTCTAAAATTGCGAGATTAGAGAATTGTGTCCCGTACTGGATCTGACCTAAAAAATCACATGGGCCGGAGACAGGGCACCAGTGGACAGGGCTGTCCACTATTGGTCATGTTGACATTTTTTGGTGCCAGTAGTGGACATCCATAAAAATAATATGTGTTAATACAAGATTTAAAAAACAGCGAAAGAAAAGTATTCTGCATACTTATTTTAATCATATGAAAGCAAAAGGTAGAAGAAATCTGTTTAAAAAAAGCAGAGAGAGAGCAAATAAAATTTAATTTCCTTATTCAAAGTGATAAGAAGAAAACTGCAAAATCACAAAAAGGGGAATTTTTTTTTAGTTAAGCTAACATTATTTTAAAACTAATGGCCGGAATTACTTTTAGTTAAAGGATTTAAAAGTAGAGGACTATAACTTCCTTCCTGAACATTGCTCGAATCTTCAGAATGATTAGGTAGCTTATTTTCTGAGTTTAAAATTAAAAGTGTCCACTACTGGTACAGGGTCCACTACTGGTGCGTTTACCTTATATGTTTATTTCTACAATCATATTTTTTATGATTTAACCTTCCGTGTGTTATATATATATATATTAAAATTTGGAACATTTTTAACCTCGTTATTTTGAATAGATTTACACGTTTTGAGATGTCCTAAACATGATTTCTCAATTTTTTAAGAAACTGTCTGTCTGTGAAGGTGTGTTACCAAAACTTTGCGAACACTGTATGTCACAAACCAAACGAACTTCAAACAAACGATATATTTAATTGGACTCTCACTTAAATTGGCATTGATTACCCTTTGGAATATATCGTTCAATAGGTGTCACTGTCATTCGGTTCTCTTTCAAGATCTTTAATATTGCAGTATAGGATAAATCTTGTATAAATGTACACAATAAGAATTATTTCATCCAATTATTCGAAAATTTTAAAAATATGATTTATAGTAGCAATACTCAATCAAGCAAAAAATTGTGTATATATTAAATCATCGTTGGGGGTATAAATATGAATATTTAGAAAAAAGAACTCGTCAATACCTTTAAAACAAATGATTGAACCATTGATCTATGATAATTAGAACCATCCAGTCAAACAACAACACCAATCCTCCTTAATCGAGCATCTGCCCGCCCAGCCTCCACCTTTTTTTATTGTCTTTTATTTTTTATATAATTTTTTTCGTAAAAAATACACAAATGCACTTTTTTTCTTTTTTTTTAAATTAATGTAAACACTATAGACAAGGAAAGATGATTAAATCAGAAATACGATTTAATAACTGAATTTACTAGAAATTTTTGATAACCATATACTCTAGCTTGAAAATAGATAGATTTAACCTTTTTACTTTCATATTTATTAGAACAAAGATGTTTTATTGTATAGAGGAAGTTAATTAGAATATTTTTATATATGGTTTTATGTAAACAAGATTTGTAATGAGTAAATAGATCAACTTTAAAAGAAAATTTTTTTCTCTTATCATAAATATCAAAATCAAAGTTTCCATTATCATTATATATTTTTAAATCTAGAAAATTTATATCTTTGTTTATCATTTCATTTTTAGTTAATAAAAGACTATGAGGGTAATTATCTATGAAGGTGTTGGTATTACTATCATTGAAGTAAAAAACGATAATATCATCTATAAATCTAAAAAACATTAAGTCATTACTAATAGGGAAATTTCTTTCATAATAATAAAGATACATATCAGATAATAAACTACTAGCAGAACCACCTTGTGGAATACCTTTAATACTTTGGAATATAGTATGATTGTACAGAATAAAATTATTATGTAGTATGAAATTTAACAAAGTTTTAAAGTAATGAATCGATATTTTTTCTTTAATACTATGTTGATGTTCATTAAAAAGAATTAACATAGTGTTATGTAAGTCATGAATGCCTATATTATTAAAAAAAATCATTAAAATCAAATGTACTAATGTTTGTAATATTTTTAAATTTTTTAATTCTATTTAAAAGTTGAAAACTGTTTTTTACACAATGCTTATTGTCATAGTTTAACTTTAAACTATGAATTTCTTTTAAAAGTTTTAATAGAAGATTACAAGCAACAGTATTATATGCATTACAACCTATAGTAACAGGGCGAAATTTAACAGGAGTTTTATGAAATTTAGGAATAATAACTATAAATGGATAGTTGGAATTTTTACATTTGAGTTTTAATAATTTATGAAAGCTGAGCTTATCATTAATTTCAGTGGTGAAGGCGGTTTGCTTAAAATTATTACTATTTAAAATAGAGTTGTCTAAGATCTGTTTATAAAACTTTTTACAAATGATGGCATAGTTATTAGGTGATTTATCTACATAAGTAATAATAAATTTATTTTGTAAAAGACTGATAGATTTATTTAAAGTTTGATTTCTTTCAATTTTAGTAAATCTAGAATGAATAATAAGCTGATTTTTTAGAATATTTAAAGAATTAAACTTCCAAACATTAAAATATTCTAAAGGTTTGTTATAATCAATCGCAATTTTATAAATAAATAAATCTAAATCAAGAGAAAACTGACTTAAAATATTATTTCTGTTACATTTTGTGGAAAGTCTAAATTTAGTGCCATAATTCATAAGTTTATATAAATAAAGATCATTAACTATACTAAGATCACCAGTAATTATATGTCCATGTGTGGTGTCAACATATTTTTTGTATTTAGGGTCACTACAATAAAAAACAATATTGGAAGCGGGTGCATTTTTTGAAAAATTATTATAATTAAAAATTCGTCGACCTAAAGTAAGTGGATATTAAAAAGATTTGTAGATATTTACACTTTTAATTGGGAAGACATTAAATTCATTGTTAATAATAGACTGAAAATTGACATGATTAAAAACAGGATTAGTAAAATTGATTATTAATTGAGAATTGTGAGATTTGAAGGAAGGATTAGTGGAAATTTAAATATTTAATGAATTAGCACAATAATGCAAAATATCAAAAAAGTGTCAGAGAATTGTCGTGAATAATTGTATTTCTGAAAAATTTTAAAGTAAGCATTAATTAATTGTTTTTTAATTCTGAAGATAAATTTTCGAATTTCTAACCATTTATAATTTAAATCATAAGATAGATAGATAGATATATATATCAAAAATCAAATTCATGTGTGCATCAAATTTTTATACCCATTATTGCTAGATTATGAAAACTTTATTTTGCTTAAAAAAAAAAAAAATAAATAAATAAATAAATAAATAAATAAAAAATTAATATTTAATGCTGAATTTTTCTTTTTCAGTATTTAAAGCGGAATATAAATATTTCTTAATAATAAAGATATTTTTAAAAGTTATACGATGAGCTTATTTACTTAAAAGTAAAAACATATTTTTTTTTTAATAACTAGGGTAAGTGCACAAGTGATTGACACTTTTAGAGCAATCTCTGATGATTTTAATGTTCTAGTCAGCAGAAAATACTTTTAGAAATCTTAAGTTAGTACATATGGCATTAAAGACATTCAGAACCATATATATGTAAAATATACACATTTGATAACAATATTTTTATGCATTTTTATTTGACACCCGCTCAGTGTTCCAGTAATTGGCACTGCCAGTTTCTCATTTTATCAGTAATTGGCACCCTATGTTTCAGTGTTTGACACTATTACTTATTCATTTTACTAGTTATTAGCACCCTATACTCCAGTGTTTGACGTAAAATATATTATTTTATTATTTTTCTTATTTATTAATTATTTCGGGATATATGTCAATTACTGGAGCATGCCAATCACTGGAGAATCTACCCTATACGGATTTTGTAAACCAAATGTTAAGGTAGTAGAATTGCAAGATACATGCTTAAAAAAGCATGTTTTGTTTGTAGAGAAAATATAATTTTTGCGACCTCAGAAAACTTTTTTCTCTTACTTTCAAGATTAACTTCCAAAAAGTTGAAATGTTTGAAGAAGAATGTTCTTTACTTAAGTAAACTTTCTTTTATAAAAATAAGACGTCGCACCACATCCTTTTTTCTTTTTTCTTTTTTTTTTTTTTTTCCCCTTCTTCTTTTATATGAAATGTGGTAAGTAGAGATATTTTGAGGTTTTTCCAAAATATAAGGATGATTCCCGTTATTGAAATTTTTTGGCCGACTTGGTGGCTTCATGACGCGTTAGTCGATATATCCGATATCTAGAAAATCCAAGATGTTATTGATCGTCATGTTCTCACTCTAAGAAGAACAAGAAAAACCTATCAGGCAATCCATAAACCTTATGTTGAAGGTTTGTGTTGCATCAGCTGGGTTAAAATTTCCGCTACTCATTGATTCGAGGTACGAAAGATCGCTACTGAAGATAGTGTGGAGTCTGCATCTCATCTCTGATGTTTCCAATAACCAAAAAACAAAAATAAATTCACAAAAACGTAAAAGAAAATCAAGTGTAAAAAAAAAAAGAAAAGAAGAAGAAGAGAGAAGTTTTTGGTGTAAAAAACATTATAAATTTATAATTTATTCAGTGTTTCTAGTTTGCAATCAGATAAAGCTGTTTTTTTTTTTTTTTTTTTTTTTTTTTTTTCCTCTTTGAGTTTGTTTGCGTAATAAACTAGAAATTATAAATTAGGAAATATATATTATAGTTAGAGATTTATATATATATATATATATACATATATACATAGATTTTTTTTTTTTTTTTTTCAATTCTGTTTAAACTTTCATATTGAATTGTATTTAATAATAATAATAATAATAATAAGATAAAGGGAGATAAAAGTAACGCATCATAACGAAAACGAAAATAAATAAATAAATTCTGCCAAAGACAGAGTTTAGTACGGAGGACTATTAATTTCAATCTGTAAAATTTTTATTTTTATTTTTTTACTTTAAATTTTTTATTTTTATTTATTATTTTTTATTTATTTTTTATCTCATTTTTTGACCGTAAAACTGGGCCACGTATTTTTTAAAATGACTAAAATGAATTAAAATAAAGTGTCGTCACCTAAATTCCATACTTCAGTTAATTTTTAAAACCTTAATTGTCGTGTCGAAAAACTATTTTCACCCCTGGATTCAGAAAATTCGCCCCTTTCATTAGGTAACGAATTTGTAACATTTCTAATTTATTTTCCACTTTTTTAGTGTCACACAAAACTGGTCTACAAAAACTGGCGACGCCTTTTTTATCCTTATTGAAACTAATAGTCCTCCTATTCCTTGAAAATAAAAAGAAAGAAAGAATGAATGAATGAATGAATGAATAAAAAAACTCTAGATCAATAATTTTTTAAGAAAATTGCAGAATTCTCATCACACTATTATAATCATTATTGCTTGGTATAGCAAAACTTTATTTTGCTTTTAAAAAGAACTGTAAAAATATATATATATAATAATAGTTACAAAACTGCTTATTCTAGAAAATAAAAAAATTAACATTTTAACGGAATGTAAATGTTTCTAAATAATAAATATGTTTTTCAAATTCATTATATAAGCTGATTTACTGAAAGTAATGATACAAAAATGTACAAAATTAATTATATTAATTTTGTAAATCAAATGAAAATATAGTAGGATTATAAAATACATACTTGAAAAAGCATGTTAGTTTGTAGAGAAAATATAATTTTTCAACCTCAGAAAACATCCTTTTCTTACTTTTACGATTACTTTTCAAAGGAAATGTCCTCTACTTAGATAAACTTTTCTTTATAAAAAACTAGCTGACCCGACAAACGTTGTTTTGTCATATAAATTATTTCTAGAGAATATTTTGCTAGAAAAAAATAACTAACTTATTGTAAGTGTGTAAGGATGTGGTATATAAGTGAAACAGGTATGGAATTCTGTGAACGGTGACTGTGAATTCCGATTATAACGTAAAAGACATAATTAACAATTAAATAAACAATTTAAATTGGACTGAATTGTAAATCTAAACCATTCTCGAATCCACCTGAAGACACACAAAAAATTTCATTAAAATCGGTCCAGCCGTTTAGGAGGAGTTCAGGGACAAACACACGCACAAAAGTATGGGACGCCTTTGGTGACTTTAAATATTTTAAGCCATTTTTGCGATGAATTGAAATGGCTATCTCAATTGTGGAACTAAAGATCTTGGCGAGAAGCGTTCGAGCTACCTCGGTGTCAAATTTCAAATTTTGCCAAAGGGATCCGATACTAAAGGTGTTCCATACAAAAAATAAATAAATAAAATATCAGTTACATACACACGCACAAAAGTATGGGATCCCATTGGTGACTTTAAATATTTTAAGCCATTTTTGCGATGAATTGAAATGGCTATCTCAATTGTGGAAATAAAGATCTTGGCGAGAAGCGTTCGAGCTACTTCGGTGTCAAATTTCAAATTTTGCCAAAGGGATCCGATACTAAAGGTGTTCCATACAAAAAATAAATAAATAAAATATCAGTGACATACACACGCACAAAAGGTTGGGACCCCATTGGTGACTTTAAATATTTCAAGCCATTTTTGCGATGAATTGAAATGGCTATCTCAATTGTGGAACTAAAGATCTTGGCGAGAAGCGTTCGAGCTACCTCGGTGCCAAATTTTCCATACAAAAAATAAATAAATAAAATATCAGTGACATACACACGCACAAAAATATGGAACCCCTTTGGTGACTTTAAATATTTTCCCTAACAGCACAGTTAGGCTTAACTTATCCACAGTACATCTAAAGGAGGTTTCTGGGATGTCTTTTCATCCAGAAGACATCTTGAAGATATCCTGGGGAGGCGATGTGCTGTCTGGGTTAAGCCATTTTTGCGATGAATTGAAATGGCTATCTCAGTTGTGGAACTAAAGATCTTGGCGAGAAGCGTCGGAGCTACTTCGGCGCCAAATTTCAAATTTTGCCAAAGGGATCCGATACTAAAGGTGTTCCATTCAAAAAATAAATAAATAAAATATAATAAAATAGCTACATAAATAAATTTGTAGGTTAGGGTGGTTGTTAATCAACGCGCGTGTAAATTTGATAGAAAATTATATAAAATACTCACTCCAATTCCGCACTAAATTTGCAAAATGTATAGTTTTTTATGCACACTTCAAAACTCTTCAAACACTAATTACATCTTGATGTAATATTTCAATTAGGACACAATTTTTTGTATAACAATAATCACACGAAGTTACAAAATATTTTCCTGAATTTGATCGCAGCACCAACTGTCGGGACAAACTGGAATTACAGTGGAATATACGCAAGCGAAGTGAGACGTCACTGACCGTCAGTGGATGCAAGAAAAAGATTTCCTATGTTAATCTCCCATTGGATTTTTTGTAAAAAATTATTAAAAATCGAGGAAAATTATTTCTCGATTTTAATCCCCGTATTTGGGTATGATATGTATTAGTTATCGTATGCATGTGTTAGATTGAGTTATTTTGCTCTCAAATTAACAAAATTTTAATTTTAAATTTCAAAACTCTGTCTTCCTTGGCGTTTTTTGTATTTGGCGATCAAAAACGTAATACGAAAATATACATGCCAGATGTATATTTTCGTAATATGTATTGTACGAAATTGTTTCATATTATTAATTACTCTCTTAATATAAGTTGTTGAAATAACCATTATTTTTGATAGAAATTAAATATGTTCGCCAGATGATATGGCGATTTTTTTCCAGCCAAGGATGACAGAGTTTTGAGATTAAAAATTCAAATTTTATCAATTTTACAGCAAAAACAACTCAATCTAACGCATGCACATGATAACTAATACATATCTATACCCAAATATGGGTATTAAAATCGGGAAATTTTTTTGTAATTTTTTACAAAAAATCCAATGGGCGATTAACATAGGAAATATTTTTCTTGCATCCACGGACGGCCAGTGACGTCATCACTTCGCTTGCGTATTATTGAATATTCGATACTACGATCGTAGCGCAGTCTGCCGGATCCAATGTGAAACATTCCAAAATCAACAACAATTTATAAGTGATAAATTAAATAAACAATTTAAATTGGACTGAATTGTAAATCTAAACCATTCTCGAATCCACCTGAAGACACACAAAAAATTTGATTAAACTCGGTCCAGCCGTTTAGGAGGAGTTCAGATATACACACGCACAAAAGAAATATATAATTCAACTACGTCACGATAAGTTAATAATATAAATAATTATAAGAAAAAAACTTTTTATGAACCATGTTTTTAAATTTTCTGTTGAATCATAGAACTAACTACATTAGCAGTTTATCAATGCGTATGAAATCTTTAAACCGATAGTGACGTCAATTTTTGTGAGATACATAATTTAATTTTTTTACAATTTTTTAAAGCTCACGTTTAATTAAATTATTTATTTAATCACGTTTATTTATTTTTATGTCGAAAGAAAATGAACTCGTAAATTTTTTTTGGCAACAATTAAATTATAGCTAATATTTTAATGGCTATTTATAAGGTATTAGGAGGTTATTATTTTCATATTTTAATTAATAATAAGAAAACTATTCGAATTTTTTCAAATTTTTTTTTTCCTAAACCATCCCTGACCTATAAGGAAAAAAACAAAAAAAGAATGATCGAAATCGGTCAAGCCGTTTACGATTTTATAAATAACATACAGACAAACATTCATTTTTATATATATAGATAAGATGCGTGAAGCACCACGCGTACTCTTTTCCTTTATATGAAAGGTTTTAAGTAGTTATATTTTGAAGTTTTTCCAAAACATAAGAATGTTTCCGTTATTGAAATTTTTTGGCCGACTTGAAGGTTTCATAACGCTTTTATCGATATATCCGATATCTAGAAAACCCAAGATGTCATTGATTGTCGTGTTCTTGTGCTAAGAAAAAAAAAATCTATAAGACAATCCAAAAATTTAGTGTCGAAAGTTTGTGTTGCATCAGCTGGATTATAATTCCCACCACTCATTGATCCAAGGTACGAAAGAACTCAACTGAAGATAGTAGAGCGTCTGGATTGGATTTCAACCCTGATGCTGCCAGTAGTCATAAAATAAAAAATAAACTCATAAGCTCATAAAAAAACTAGTATGTTGTGGCCACCACAAGATTTTCTTCTATATTTTCCTATACAAATTCTCTAAGTACAAATAATTTATTAAAACTATCATTTATTATAATTATCTAACATGATGAATGTAAATGATTTTCATCTTACAGAAAACTAGCACTAAATATCCAAAGAAATACAGTTTTATTGTCTATAAATAACATCTTAAAAAATGCGTTTTCATAATGGTTATCTCACTTATCAAGTTTCGTACAGTTATGTGCCATGGAAGTTGAGATATAGCCTTCAAGTTATCGAGGAAATTTCCAGCATTGCAGCGCCATCTTGTGCATACAAGCATCCAATTTGAATCAGCATAATGCCTCATAATGCCTCATAATGGTCTTCTCACATATCAAGTTTCGTTTGATTATATGCAATAGAACTTGAAATATAGCCTTTCCTTAAACTGCAGAAATCGCTGTGTAGCAGTGCCACCTGTTGAGCAGTTGACACCAAAAGTTGATAGGAACTAATTTATGTCAAGGTGCATCTACATATATATTTATATACAATTCTGGGCAATAGTTCCTGAGATATAGCCTTTCATTAAATTGCAGAAATCACTGTATAGCAACGCCAACTGTTGGCCGATAAGCATTCAGATTGAATCAGCATAACATCTCATAATGAGCTTCTTACATATCAAGTTTTGTTTGATTATACTCAATAGAACCTGAGATATAGCCTCCCACTAAACTGCGGAAGACGCTGTGTAGCAGCGCCACCTGTTAAGCGGTTGACACCAAAAGTTGATAGGCACTTTAGGTAAAGGTGCATCAACATATAAATTTATATGCAATTCTGAACAGTAGTTCCGGAGATACAGTTGCCACAAAATTTTTGTCACACACGCGCAGACAGACATTTTCTAAAAATGATAAAATCCTGTTCTAGACCTCCCAAAACGTGTAAATCCGTCGAAAACCGGAAGTCGAAAATTTTTACGAATCCAATACTTTCTTCTATTGAATATAGAAGGAAGTAAAAATCAAGTGTAAAAAATAAGAAAAGTGAAGCTATTGGTGCACAGTAAAATAAATAAATAAATAAAATTTAAATAAAAAAACATTTTTTAAAGTTAGAAACTTTTTTTTTTTTGTGAAGCCCTAAAAAGCATAAAATAAGTTTTATTCTGGCAAAAACATGCTACAAAGAAATGAAAGTTTCAACACTAAGAAAATTTTAGAGAAAAATATAGGTACTTTCCTTTTGCAAGAGATTAAAAATTTTTAATGTTCAAAATATTTTAAAAAGCTTTATTTCTAATAAATTTTTTCTCAGTTTCTTTCATAATTTTAGTTATTTCATTAGTTGAGAGTTTTATGTATTCTGTATGAAAATTTTAAAAACTGTATTTAAATGGGTTCTATGTTACAATGCATTCTGAATCATTAAAGTTTGATGCTACCTTTATTACTATTTAAATTAAATTCTTAAAGACAGTTTGACTTATGTACTATGTTATAAAAAAGCACAACAGTACAAAACTTTGAATATACACCATACAATGGCATGTATTCAAAGTTTTGTACTTATTATATACCATGTATGCTAGTACTCATACCTCTGGATAAGGGACACCTGTATTTAAGGGACAAAATGTCTGGTCCCTTGCGTGTCCCTTATTTGGAGGTACTACTGTATAACTATAATTTATTTTTCCCATTTTTATAATTTTCTACTCAATTAGAATTCTCAGTTAAAATAATACTCAATTAGAATTTGTAACTGTATTCGTGCTCATTTGTCATTCCATATGTACTCTTCATTTTTTATTCAATAAAGATAGTTAAAAACAAATTTAAATATTTGAATCATTTCACTGCCATCTAGCGTAGAGTTGCTAATGTAAGCTGAATTGGCGCGAAATTTTTTGTTTAGTTTCTGTCACAAGTCATCTCACGTCCGCGTCGATCTTCGATTGTTCCTGTCCGTTTTCTCCAAGACCTTAGTGACATTTAAATAAGCGGTTTTAAAAAACGGACAGGAACAATCGAAGAGCAACCTTTTTTGAAACATTACGGTCAATAAAGTGACCGTCGAATTCAACGGGTTCCAAATAGTTATTCTTTTCTTTTCTTTTCTTTTATTGTACTTATAGAATTGAATTTAGAGATAAATAAAAAATATAAGTCATTTTCAAATAATATATATATATATATATATATATATATATTTATATTATTCTACTTTTAGAATTGAATTTAAATAAAAAATTGTATAAAATTATCAAAAAAATTAAAATATTTTGTTATTTAGTTAACATTAATCTTTTTACTAATTCAATTTGTTAGGTTAAATATATCAAAGAAAAAAAAAATGCTCTTTAAAATAATTAAAAACAAATAAATTTTTCCAATTAAAAATAATTAAATTTGATATTGTTCATGCAAAGAAATGATTTTATTGTTTGCATCATAAAGTTTAAATTGATATACCTAACTTTTATTAAAAACTTTTCATTGCTTACTGATTATAGTTTTACTATTGCTTACCCATTATATTTACTCATTATATTTTTACCGAGAGATTGCGTATGAACACTTCCGTCTTTCTCTTTCTCAAAATTTAATACGATAACTAAAGTGATAGTGTGAATCTGATAAATTGAACTTAATTTCTTACATATCTAGTTTTAAATGTTCTTTACTTTTTTTTTTTTTTTTACCTTCTTTTACCCATAAGGTATTGTAAAGTATTGATTTCAGTCAAATTTTCGAAAGTGAGGGGGATTTTTTTACTTACACGTTTTGAGGTCCCCTGAATCCGAAAATCATGTTTTTCGCGGTTCGTCTGAGTGTGTGTCTGTCTGTGTGTTGTCTGTGTGTCTGTGTGTTTGACTCTTCATAAATAACACAAGTCTGCATCTGCAAGCAATAAATTGCATAGAGTATTTTTACTGTTACTTTTTTTTTTTTTTTTTTTTTTTACTTAAACCGTAAAAAAAATTTCATTACATCTTCTTTTTTATAGCAAAACTCATTTTTTTAAAAGTAATATTGCGTGTAAACGTAAAATGGGATATCCTGTTCTTCATTATAAAAAATATATTCAATAACTATATTTTACTTTTCAAAATATTTATAAGGTGAATCTAAAAAATAATAGAAAATAGGAGCAATTGGTGAAAAAGTGTGTGTGTGTGTGTGTGTAGGGGGGGGGAGGTCAAAATAAAACAGAAAGAGATTTAACTGGAAAAACAGGTGAACACAGAAAGTTAAATACATTATTAAGAACTTGTTCATTTAATTATGAAAAAAAAAAAAAAAAAAACGTTTAGTTCAAAGTAATAAATTTAGTGAATTTTTATGGTAAATACTTATTATTTTACAAAAATAACACGAAATGATTGGCAAAAATGGAAGATATTTATGTATTAAACATCTAAGAAATCATACCAAATTTTTTACCAAAAACATTTCATGCAGTTGATTTTTTTTTTTTTTTTTTTTTTTTTTTTTTTTAGTAAACCTTTGTAATTTAACTGAGTGCATGACCTTACGGTACCCTTAAGGTCGGATTCTCCGAAGTTTTACATACAATCAACAATAATTGCTCAATCTTTTTCTAGAGTTTTCATAGCACTCTTTTTCTCAATTTTCTATTTCATATTTCTTCATAACCTCTATTCTTCATAACCTCTTATTGGCTAATAATCCGTCCCTAAAATCCAATTCTCTTGAAATACACTGGTGGACAAAATTAAAGCAACAACCTGTTTTCTCGTTCTCTTCTTTTGCCCATAATTTTAAACAAAAAAAAAAAAAAAAAAAAAATGAACATAAAATTTGGATGGCCCGTTCGTTATCATATTATTAACCGAATTTTATGTAACTTTAGAGTAAGAATAATTTTTAAGCTGATAAATATTCATTTTTCTCTCAAAAGTAAGCTTTGGAAAAAATAAAAAAATTCAATAACTTTAGAAAAGAACACTTAATGAGAAGTGGTGTTAAGGATGCATTAGAGATAGGTAAAGACGCACATGCCTTGAAATGTTAAACTAAATCTCGATTTTTCTTTCTGCATTAACTTTTCTTTTACTTTTATAATGGATTTTTTTAAAAATATATAATTAATAATTTGTAAACTATGAGCATCACCAGAATAATAAAAATGTCGATAAATAGTTTTATAATGAACATCTTTTTCAATATTTTCGTTTGTATGTATATTTTTTAAAAAGCTATTCACATGTAAAATAAAATAAAATAAAAAAAAAAAATAAGAAGAAAAAATAAGAAACAGAAAAGTGAATAGAGGTAGAAAGATTTGAAACAGGAATAAACTACTACGTCAGAAACGCCAAAGAAAAATTATTGAGGTGCATACAGCTGTTTCGGTAGCCTAAAGCGTACCGTCATCAGTGCAAAAAGAATTCTGAATCTTGAGAAGTGCTCGTATATATAGGAGAGGGACCGGATTTAGTTCAACCAATAGGAATACGGAAGAGGTGGGGAGTGTGGCCAATAGGAATTAAGGAATGTGTAGCTGTGTAAAAGTAGAAAAATTAAGGAAATGTGGACTGAATGTAAAATTTCCAACAATCAGACAAATAGGGAACAGCGAAATCACAATTTACAAGGTTTTTAAAATTTTTATAACTATGAAAAGCTTCAAAGAAATCGAGTTCATGAATGGATTTAGGTCTGCAAATTATTTTAGCTGAATTAAATTTAAAATTATGATTTTCCTCCCAGCAATGTTTAGAAATAGCCGATTTATTGGTTTCTTGTTTGCGGACGTAATTCATATGTTCTTTTAGACGAAATTTAAGACTGCGTTTAGTTTGGCCAATATATGATAAACCACACTGACAGGAAATACTATAAATGCTCCAAGAATTATGCATATCAATAGGATCTTTTAACTGAGAAAAGGTGAGTTTATTGGAAGGCGAAAATATTATTTTAAAATCATATTGTTTGAGAATTTTAGCTATGGTTTGACTGGTTTTAGAAAAATAGGGTAAAACAATACTGATATTAGATGTGAATGATTTAGTAGACGAAATACGAGGGAGTTGTAATTTTTGGATAGCTTTGTCTATAATGGAAGGGTCATAACCTCTGTCAATTGCGATGGCTTTCAGGTATTTAATTTCAGATTTCAATAAAATAGGATTTGAACAAATATTAAGGGCACGGTTTACAAAAGTATAGAAAGCAGCCATTTTTTGGTTAGGTGGGTGACATGAACGCGCATGGGGAGGAAGGGAGACTGCAAAATTTTTACGATAGACAGTGGTTGAAAATCCATTTACAGTGCGAGAGACGAGGGTATCAAGAAATGGAAGGGAACCATTATTTTCTATTTCGAATGTAAACTGGATATTACTGTCGATTGAATTTAAGGTTTCTAAGACATGGTCAATATTGTGATGAGATATGTCGATAAGCGTGAAGGTGTCGTCAACGTAACGGGTCCAAAAAGGAAAAGATATTTTCTTAAAAAGCTTGCTTTCGAAATAGTGCATGTAAATGTCTGCGAGAATTGGGGAGAGAGGGGAACCCATGGCTAAACCTTCAGACTGACGATAGAATTTATTTTGGAAAGAAAAAGTGGTTTGTGATAAACAAATGCGGGTAAGAGAAATTATTTCTTGTATTTCGAAACAGGTGAAATGAAACTCTTTTAATCTATTTTCGAGACAGCAGAGGGCGCCACTTATTGGAACATTAGTGAAAAGAGATTTTACATCAAAAGAAACCATAGTGAGATTAGTGTGAGGGCAGTTTTGAATATTTTTTGCAAAATTTATGGAATTCTTAACAGTATAACTATTAGCAGCAAGAAGTGGAGCAAAAATTGTGGTGAGAAATTTAGCTAGATTATAGGAAGCAGTACCGATATTAGAGACTATTGGACGAAATGGAATATTGGGTTTGTGAACTTTTGGTAAAGCATAAAATCTGGCACAATTAGCAATAGAAGGGATAAGATGGGATTTAGTCGAGTTCAATAACAAGGGGCAAGATTTTATAGCAGATTTAATTTTATTTAATTCTTGAGGAGAGGGTTCACGGGGTAGAGGAATGTATGGGCCATCATTAATTAGTTCGGTAACACTTTCGATGTATTGTTTTTTATCCAAAATAACAATCTGACCACCTTTATCAGCTTTAGTAATGATGATATTTTCATTAGATTTTAATTCCTTCAAGGCGTTTTTTTCTGCAGGGCTGAGATTTGATTTAAAATTTTTAGAGTTGAAATTGGCATTATTAAGGATTAAATGACGAAGATTTTCTTTCTGTTGGTCAGTCAGTCGAGAATTTTTAAAGCTTTTTCAACCGGTGCAATTAACTGAGGAAAAGAAGGAGGTTTAGAAATGGCAAAATTTGAATTGAGTTTGAGAACAGAATATTGACTATTGGAAATATCAGCACTGGAAAGATTAACGATTGCATTTTTATTGACAACAGGTAAGTCGTTCGAATGAATAGGACTTTGTGAATTACGAAGCCGGGTGAATTTATCATAAATATGATAAATTCCTTGTTATTGAACTCGACTAAATCCCATCTTATCCCTTCTATTGCTAATTGTGCCAGATTTTATGCTTTACCAAAAGTTCACAAACCCAATATTCCATTTCGTCCAATAGTCTCTAATATCGGTACTGCTTCCTATAATCTAGCTAAATTTCTCACCACAATTTTTGCTCCACTTCTTGCTGCTAATAGTTATACTGTTAAGAATTCCATAAATTTTGCAAAAAATATTCAAAACTGCCCTCACACTAATCTCACTATGGTTTCTTTTGATGTAAAATCTCTTTTCACTAATGTTCCAATAAGTGGCGCCCTCTGCTGTCTCGAAAATAGATTAAAAGAGTTTCATTTCACCTGTTTCGAAATACAAGAATTAATTTCTCTTACCCGCATTTGTTTATCACAAACCACTTTTTCTTTCCAAAATAAATTCTATCGTCAGTCTGAAGGTTTAGCCATGGGTTCCCCTCTCTCCCCAATTCTCGCAGACATTTACATGCACTATTTCGAAAGCAAGCTTTTTAAGAAAATATCTTTTCCTTTTTGGACCCGTTACGTTGACGACACCTTCACGCTTATCGACATATCTCATCACAATATTGACCATGTCTTAGAAACCTTAAATTCAATCGACAGTAATATCCAGTTTACATTCGAAATAGAAAATAATGGTTCCCTTCCATTTCTTGATACCCTCGTCTCTCGCACTGTAAATGGATTTTCAACCACTGTCTATCGTAAAAATTTTGCAGTCTCCCTTCCTCCCCATGCGCGTTCATGTCACCCACCTAACCAAAAAATGGCTGCTTTCTATACTTTTGTAAACCGTGCCCTTAATATTTGTTCAAATCCTATTTTATTGAAATCTGAAATTAAATACCTGAAAGCCATCGCAATTGACAGAGGTTATGACCCTTCCATTATAGACAAAGCTATCCAAAAATTACAACTCCCTCGTATTTCGTCTACTAAATCAGTCACATCTAATATCAGTATTGTTTTACCCTATTTTTCTAAAACCAGTCAAACCATAGCTAAAATTCTCAAACAATATGATTTTAAAATAATATTTTCGCCTTCCAATAAACTCACCTTTTCTCAGTTAAAAGATCCTATTGATATGCATAATTCTTGGAGCATTTATAGTATTTCCTGTCAGTGTGGTTTATCATATATTGGCCAAACTAAACGCAGTCTTAAATTTCGTCTAAAAGAACATATGAATTACGTCCGCAAACAAGAAACCAATAAATCGGCTATTTCTAAACATTGCTGGGAGGAAAATCATAATTTTAAATTTAATTCAGCTAAAATAATTTGCAGACCTAAATCCATTCATGAACTCGATTTCTTTGAAGCTTTTCATATTTATAAAAATTTTAAAAACCTTGTAAATTGTGATTTCGCTGTTCCCTATTTGTCTGATTGTTGGAAATTTTACATTCAGTCCACATTTCCTTAATTTTTCTACTTTTACACAGCTACACATTCCTTAATTCCTATTGGCCACACTCCCCACCTCTTCCGTATTCCTATTGGTTGAACTAAATCCGGTCCCTCTCCTATATATACGAGCACTTCTCAAGATTCAGAATTCTTTTTGCACTGATGACGGTACGCTTTAGGCTACCGAAACAGCTGTATGCACCTCAATAATTTTTCTTTGGCGTTTCTGACGTAGTAGTTTATTCCTGTTTTAATATTCCAACGCCAAGTCTCCTGCTATTATTAGAAAGATTTGGTTATAATCTAACATATGGATGCGTGTGCATCTTCACCTGTCATGCATCGTTAACACAACTTTTCATTAAGTGTTCTTTCCTAAAATTATTGAAGTTTTTCATTTTTTCCAAAGCTTACTTTTGAGAGAAAAATGAATATTTATTAGCTTAAAAATTATTCTTATGCTAAAGTTACATAAAATTCAGTTAATAATATGATAACGAACAGGCCATCAAAATTTTATGTTCATATGCTAATTTGTTTAAAAATTATGTGCAAAAGAAGAAAACGAGAAAACAGGTTATTGCTTTAATTTTGTCCACCAGTGTATATAGAAGCACATTTTCTTTCTGACTAATATGCACTGAAGATGGTGCGCTCAATGCTGCCGAAACTGCAATCTGCATTTTTACTTATGATTTGTTTACTTATTTATTTGTTTGTTATTTATTATCATTATTGACATTATTTCCTGCTATATAATTTGTAATATTTTCTTTTTCGTACATTTTTGGAATATTGAAGAAAAATTTTTGTAAAATAACAAGAAAGCAAGGGATGTTAAAACAACTTGAAAATATTGGAAAATATTAGTGTGAAAGTGTCTAAAGAGCGCGTGCATTAGTTCTAACAAACTGACGCAATGTAACAGATGAAAAAACATTTACTAAAAATTCTTGACATTTATTGATCTATTGTACGAGTATGCAAAAAATACGTAAATTATGTTTATATGCATTGATGTGTATTTCTGTTATAATCTATAATTTTATTGAGATTTATAGTTGTTATCCATTGCGTGCTAACTTTTCAGAAGCTTTAATTTGATAAGTCACTCAAAAATGAAATTTTATGTGAGTAAAGAACTAGAATATGAAATTACAGTCGGCAGAAAAATTATTGAAGCACACATTCACAGTTTTCATATATATATATATATATATGTATATTAGTTTGATCGATAATTTTTATCATCAACTTACTTTTTTATAAACAGTATAAGACTAAGATCATTATTCGATAAATATTTACTTAACAAAGTAGTATTAGGTGCTCATCTTTTAAGTAGGAATTATTTCTAGTGCTTCAATAATTTTGCTGCCGACTGTACCTCAAAAATGTTGGATAGCCATTTAATGTTCCTTTTAAAACAATGAATTTAATTACAAAACCCATTCAACAGCTTAATTTTAGAGTGAGGTTTGAGTCGCCAATAGCATTTAGTGACCAAAATAACAGTATATAAAGCGCACTTTCGTTTGCTAAATCTTCCTTTAATGCGCTATTAAAAAAATTAAAACTATGTGAAGCCAAATTTTAATGCTGCCACGACTGTTACCATAAGATAATGAAACACTTTACCATGATTTCATTCTTTTTGCGAGCTATGGCACTAAATCGTAGTCAAATGTTCCCCTGTGCTATCATTTTAAGAATAAGGCTATTGTGGCACTAATGTATAATTCAACCTAGTTCTAATTTTTCAATAATGTTTCTAATCATAAGTGTTGGTAGAAGTACGTGTGTGGCCGAAAATTCTAGAAAAAAACAGTCAAGAGTTATTTCCAAAATTGCTACTTTTCACTGAAAAGCAGAGTTTGCATCCAATGGATTCCATCCTAAGTTGGAGTCTTTGGCAATGAGGTGGCGGACTTGCTTGAGAAATATGGAAGTGATCTTCCTTCTGCTGCCTCTAGTGAACTTTTCGCGTCTGAAATTTTTTCTATTCACAAGGCTAAAGCAAATTCTACTTGGAGAATCCCTCCCGCTCACGATTAGTATGCTGGTAGGTAATCGTCTTAGCCTGTCTCTTGAGTACGGACGCACAATATCCGCACAGACTGCATTGGTCAGACTGTGTAGTGGCCACATCAAAAGCTTGAAATTCGTCGATAAAGTAAAGACTTATTCTTCTTGCCTTTGTTCCTGTCCAGCTTCTCATGGTCATGTCCTTGACTGTATTGGCGCCTCTGCGAGACAGCTGTGGAGTGAGGAGGGTAATGGACTTGTGGTTCTGTTAAAGCGACATGGTATCATGGACCTGGTCTAGGATTTTTGGAACAGGTGACATGAAACAACAACAACAACAGAAATACGTAATTCCGGAAGGGAAAAAAAGGATATAAAAAATACTTTTAACTGCAAATTGTAATGACATTTTTAATAAATCTTAATTTAATTGATGAAAAAACCCTGATTATTATTTAATCTAAATTGTACCGTCTGATTACACGTTTTAAATTTGTCATGGATATGAAATTTTAATTCGTGAGAAATTTCATAAAAAACGATCATCTAAAACTGCAGAACTGGCCAATTTAGTCTAACAAAATTGTGAGACGTAAATTTCTTTCTCCTCACCACTTGCAAAAATTTATGAAGTCTACCGAACGGAATTTATCAAGATGGCAACTGAGTTACTCAACTGAGTAAATCGAATTTTAAAAAACAATCTGATGGGGGGTAAAAACAATTCTGCCCATTTTTTTAGATTGTTTAGTTAATATAAAAAGTAATTTTGAGCCGAAAGGAAGTAATTTAGACCTTCAAAAACCGTCGAGAAGAGAAGCGTCTCCTATTTTTCAGTCGTCCCTTGCAGACCTCTTTTTTTTTTTTTTTTTTTTTTTTTTTTTTTTTTGTGCAAGGCAAGAGTTGCTACTCACCCACTTTTGACAAGGATAGAAGATTTTGAAAATTTCGTTACACTTTCTATTGAAAATTTCGTTACACTTTCTATTTCAGCAATCCGAACAGTCACATTGTAAGATTGTACAGACTTTCAAAGACTAAAAAGTTATAAGGCGACTTGCACAAAAAGAAAAAAAAATAGGTCAAAAAATGGGGTCTGCGACGACTGAAAAATAGGAGACGCTTGTCTTTTCGACTGTTTTTGGAGGCCTAAATTGCTTCTTTTTGGCTCAAAATTATTTTTTGTATTAACTAGATAATCTAGAGAAGTGGGCAGAATTGTTTTTACACCAATGTCATTTATCCTACCAATAGATGTGTGCGTTTTTTATACATTATTTTGGCAATTTATAAATAAGTCATAATCATTTTAAATCGTTCAGTCGTATTTAAAGACCCCTGTATAGTAATTAATCGATATATTAATATAATATATCGATGTATCATATAAGTAATTCATCGATAAATACAATAAATAAATTGATGCTTGCACCATTAGTACTGTTCATCTTACTATGAAATTTCAATGTTGTAAATAATAC
The DNA here is from genome assembly GCA_963930645.1 of Salticus scenicus. Taxonomy (NCBI): domain Eukaryota; kingdom Metazoa; phylum Arthropoda; class Arachnida; order Araneae; family Salticidae; genus Salticus; species Salticus scenicus. Next base: position 198,969,687 of record OZ005652.1, read on the forward strand.
AATAAATTTTGCGCTGTTTCTCTATTGTAAATACTGCATTTGCAATTATACAACTCCACTACTCTGAATAATACCTCTAAAGGTTACCGAAGCACGGGATCAAAATTGTGATGGCATGTCTACGGACCACTTCTAGCGGATAACTGCAGACTGTCCGCCCCTTTCGTAGCTCTAGTGCGGTGTAAAACCCCCGCAACTCCCGCTATCAGGAATAACACCAATAACGCTTAAAGAAAAATAATGTTGAACCAAAATTATAGTTTTATCCAAATTACCGTATTAAAAATCACTCTTTAAAGTTTCTGAGTAAATTTATAGTTTTACTGTTTTAAAATATATTAGTAAAAACAGAAATTGTATTCTATATTGACATTTTTTTTTAAGTGGAAACTCTCAGTACATATCCTGAAAGAAGAGATTATTAACTTATTTTATATTAGGTCCATTCCAAAGTCATGTTTAACAGACAAGATATAGTCTCATCAAACAATGATTTTTATGCATGCAGATATATGCATATTGAGGCCATTCATAGTAAATGATTTTTCACGGCATGCTTTGCCTCGGGAATCCCCACGGAGAACATCAAAACGACCGCAAATGAAGATATACTCCTACTTCGAAAACAGTGCAGATATCTGACAATATATCGCACCCTCCTCATGGTTATGAATTACCCATTACTTCTCTTTAAAAAAGATGCATTGTCCCAACATCCAAAGTGCTAGGACGGAAGGAGCTAATTACATTCCTGGCGCCCACCCCCTGCCCCATCTCTGTACCTTTGTGTGTCATACCTCTTCTCTGCTCCCCTTGCAACATCCTATTCATTATTCATATCCAGAGTAGGACAACTATGCCCCAAATCTCGAAAGGTTGTGAAAAGGATGCAATAGTCAACATTCCCCTCAGGCTAGTTTGTGTAATCAAAAGAGGGAGGAGCAATATAATGAGAAATGACGTCACCGAAGATAGAATTATTCTAGAGCGGGCGAAGAGACAATTGAAAAGGGGAATAAAGTTTAATGATTTATGTATAATGAGGCAAACTGCCTAAAGGTGTTCTTCAGAACCCTCAAATTTTTGTTTGGTTTCAGGTTACAGTTAGTAGTGCCATCTTCACTTAAGATGGATGTTGTGAAATTCCGATGATGATGATGTTTTGATCAACTAATGGATCGTGACTGCTTGTTTGTACACCAAATTTATTTCTGAGATTCAGATTCTTGCACTTCATTTCTAAACAGTGTTATGTCAGAGTATTTGAGTTATGAAATGGAACACAGATCTGAAGTTATCATACGTAAAGAAGATACTTGTAAGCTAATTGTTACAGAACATGATTCTTATGAAGAAGAAGTTATTTATAAAAGGAAGTTGTGTAATTTAACTGCTGTAGACAGTATTAAAAAGGCTACCCGTTTAACATTTCAAAATCCTCACACACGCAGATACATATATGATTCAAATATACCTGCAAATCTTATATAAAGTTTTAAAAAGAAATAAATTTATTTATAAATAGGGTGTCCATAATTAAATTTGTCCTATTTAGCGCTCTCTGTGTCTGTAACTAAAATGTGGATTGAGTCAAAAATTCGTATATATACAATTTAAAGAATGCGCTCAAAGATTTTGCAAATAAATAAAATAAAATAAATTCCACTTGGGGGCCATACATCAAAATTAAAACAAGCTACAAATTTCAATACAAACACCTTTATTTATTATTACAGACATTTTGTTATTTTTTAGAGATGGTGTAAAGCAGGGCGGTGTAAAGCATATTGTTCAATCTGGGCCCATCATTAAGTTGTAAAACCTGCAGCCGATGAATATTGTGTTCAACAGCTGACCGTAGCTGATCGCCAATGATCAGCTGTGGTCCCATAACTGAAAATCATATGGATTAAGATCAGGAGAACGAGCCGGCCAAGGAGTGAAAATGAACGCTAACCACACTGTCACACTGTCATGCGTAAAATTTTGCCGCAAAAACCTTTGCAAAATGTAAAAATAACAATTTTAAATGTTGTAAGATTTATAAAATGTTATAATGGACCACAGTTATTTATTACATATCATTTCAAGTATTTAGACTGTAATTCGCCCCATAGCGCAAACTTTTAAATTTAAATTTATTTCATTTTATTTTATTTATTTATTTATTTTTCAGAATGTTTGTGTATCGTTTTAATTGTCCATGTACAAATTTCCGACTCAATCCGTAATTTACTTATAGCTCCAGACTGCTCTTAGTAGGCCAAAATTAATTAAGTCCACCTTGTATTTATTTAACTCATTCAAATGCACATACGCAAATGAAAAAAAGAAAAGAAAAGAAAAGAAAATTAATGAAATACTTATATGCTACAATAAAAAATGCACAAAATATAAACAACTTAATTTTGTTTCAGCATTAAGTTCTTTCAACATTTCGAGCAGAGAAATATGAGATTTCCCACATTAGGGTCTTATTCAATCACATTATTCAATTTACACCAGATTATCAGAAGATAGAATTTAGGACTTATATAAGAACGTATACAGGTACGTTCGTTTTTTTTTTTTTTTTTTTTTTCTTTCATCAAAGCTTTCTAGAGACTTTCTTCATGACAACACAAAATTTAAAAACGTCGCAATTTAAACTCCGCTGCAGCGCTTCCCGGCATGCGGTAGCTGCAATTTAAAATGTTATTTCTAATGTGTTTAATGTAAATGAGAATAAATTCTGGCCCTAAGTGAAGGTTGTAGATCTGATTATTTATTTGAAATTAATAGTGGACATTTAACATTAAATATAAAATGTTCAGATATTCACTAGCAATTTCAAGCAAATAATAACAACAACAATATTAACTAAATTTTTTTTTCTTTTTTTATCGAACTTTTAATGTTCTAAATTGTATTGTAAATAAGAAAAATAAATCCTTGAAATAGTAATTCTAAAGGAAATGGAAAATATTTATGCACGAATTTTTAAAACTAAAATTTTGAAATTTTGAAAAATAACAAAATCAGTGGTTCATATATTGTTGTTGTTGTTGTTTAAGCATTATGCGTGTTTTATAAAATATATCAAATGCTGACGAGATCATTTTTCAAAAATTTTATCGTTTAAACACAATATGTTTGTAATCGCTTTAAAATCAAATCTATAAGTTATATAGAAATGAACAAATATAATATATACTAACTTGTTCGAACCTCTAATAAATAAAAACAACCGAATTAAAAATTTCATAGGCTTTCTCGGGATTCGTAATGGAGGAAAAATTGAAGAAATTCAGATTTGAATAATTATATAAATTATAAGAAGTAATCAAAAAATACTTTTTTAAAATTAAATCATATATATTAATTTATCTTAAAATATGGGGAAATAGTCAAAATATGAATATTGTAAAAATACATTTAAAAAAATTTCGTTCGCATTAAATCAAGCTCCAGTTCTATTTTAATTTAAAATATGGTGTAACGCTCGAGAAAATAAATTCTATTCGAGCATGCGCAAATCCAGTCAGAGCAGTTCTTCACAGCAACCACCAGGTGGTTTTATCAATGATCAGTTACGTAACTATAATGTAACCACGCTACCCATAGCTCATTGTGGTGAATACACCTAAACTCGCTTTTGAAAGCATTAACAACGTACGCATGACCGTACACATTAGCAGTACGCATTAGCCAACGTACACATTAGCAGATATTATGTAAACGCAAAATGGTTAAAAGAAATTTATTTTTAATTCCTGAATAATGTTGTTAATTAACCAATCAGTAAACCAATCCATCAAACAATCGACCACTGCATTAGTGCATAAATTAGTCTCTTTATTATTAATCACTTATTAACGCATTCATTTATAACTGAACAGCTAATTCCTATTTCTATACACACAATTTGTATATTTATGCAAGTGCTGTTAAAGTAACATTCATACATCTTAAAATATATACAAAATGCATACATTCAGCAACTAATATGATATGGCACTCATAAATCTTTCTTCTGTATCATTCTGTAAAATAGCGCCACCTATAGTAAACAAGCACAAAATTTTAATCAACATTACCGTCACACTATAAAGATTTTACATATGCTGTTTGGTGAAGTTTTGTACAGTGGATGGTAAAATATAGCGATCCAAAAAATTCCATAGAGTGATAAAAAACACCGCCACTGCAGTCAATCGATGTACATTCAAATTAAATCTGCAATGTTCTGTTAATAACCATAAATATCCCAGGAAATAAATGCCACAAACGACTTGTTTGTACTATTTCTGAATAAGCCTTATTAGATAAAATGTCATATATTTTATATTTTTTTTAATATGAACAATGGAGACATGTATAAATAGTATCTTTAAAAAATATTTTTGTAAAAAATAGAACCGACTACAAAAAGCAACTACAACTCAAACAACTAAAAAAAAAAAAAAAAAAAAAAATTATGAAATGAAACTGTAAATTGCGCCTTACTGTATAAAATAATTTCCTTCGCCAAGCAACCTATAACACTACAATTAATCATAACTTTTGAAGTCGGCGCAAAATTAAATAAAATGTAATAAGTTATTAAAGGTTTGTTTTTAGATCGGTAGCAACAAATGCTCTTGTCTCGAATGATCATTTTCATGTTTCCTTTATTATTTTATCACTGTACACAATTGGTCCATTAGTAGCATCTACATAGAACAATGAACATTCTTCACAATGCGGTATTTATGTTTCTACGAAGTTAGAGTTTCCTTTGCAAATTTGGTATAACTCTGATAACTATCATCCTTGTTGGCTTTTGGGTTTGGCGATCAAAACGTAACGCAAAAATATACGCGCAAGATGCATATTTTCATAATATATATTGTACGAAGTATTGTTTCATATTCTTGATTACTCTCTTAATATACCTTATCAAAATAATCATGATATCCCAAAGAAATTAAATATGTATGCCAGATAATTTTGCGATTTTTCTTTCACCAAGGACGTCAGATACCAGCATCTTCGCTAACTTTTGTTGCTTACGAAATCTTATTTGTTTTCTTGAATCGAAGTAGTTTTCGACTGCGTTTTGCAGGTGACAATGTGAGATGCGTACTTTGAATAGGATTTGAGTATTGAATAAAGGTATAAATTTTTATTTAATTTTGCGCCTAATTCAAAAGTTATGATTAATTGTAGTGTTATAGGTTGTTTGGCAAAGGAAATTATTTTATACATTTAGCATTTCATACCATTTTTGTTGTTGTTGTTGTTGTTGTTGTTTGAATAGTAGTTGCTTTTGGGAGTCGGTTCTATTTTTTTACAAAAATATTTTATTTTTCTCTTTTCAGTGAAAACTTATTCATATAACAGAATATCAGAAGACGTTCGACGGTAGTTTCACAATCACAACTTCCAAGAAAAGGGGACATAACTTAAAAAATGGTTTATGTCACTGAAAAATACATGAAATGCAATTAATATGAACAAAAAAGTTACATCTCCATCTAGAAAGTTATCCACTCGAGAGAGAGTTGTTCCAGTTTTATTCTAGTCAATTTATTTTTAAGTTGATTTTTCTCAAATGCTGCATTTTTAAGTTGTGTCACTTTTCTTGCCTTTATCGGATATGAGCAAAAAACTAGCTATTGAATGAACATACGTAAAATTAAAAAGTCTTTAGAAATGCAAAGAACGGATACGCTGTATTCGTAACCAAAAATTCTGTTAGGCATCTATATTGAACTTTACAGTGAATACGTGTCACCCGCTGCGCTAGAAATTGCGCAGCGTAAAGTTCAAATAAAGAGCAAAATATGCATTGCAGCTGACGGACAGAAGTTTCAACATCGAAACTTACATACTGCTTTTACCAGTCTAGCTGCATGCGTTCAGTAGTTAGAGTGAAAACAGACTTTTGTGAGTATCCTGTAATTTGTTTGTATCTTAATGAAATGATAATGAAACTTTTTCAGGCTAAGATCATTCCGACAACAAAAAAAAGTATTAAAATTAAATCATCTCTTAGGAAGTTATAAGCTAACAAATTTCAATAACAACAACAATTTGAAACATGGCTTGTATTGAGAACCTCTTCCTTTATGAAGTCGGTTTAAAACGTCTATGCATTAATCGATGTGACCGCTTACAATAACCATACTTTGAATTTTACATAGCATAAATGTCACCCGCTACGCTACAACATATGCAATGTCGTTCAAGTGTACACAAAATAGGAAATTGTGAACAAACAAATGCACGTTTTTAGCATTGTATTTTTAGCATCAATATTTAAACTATCTTTTCGTACTAAATCGATGAAGCTCTGCAGTTTTATAATTCACTTTTTCCCCCTTATCGTGAACCGTTTCCGGGATAGGAACGCTAGCATAAATGTTTAAACTATCTTTTTGTACTAAATAGGTGATACTCTTCAACTTTGTAATTCACTTTTTTCTCTAAAACCGTTTTCGAGATAGGAACACTAACTCCTGTATTTTCCACCAGGTGGCGCTGCAAGCTGTTTAACCTTGTACTGCATTGCCACTTTGCTACACTTACTTACCATTTCTATCAATACTGCTGCAGTCGTTTAGCTGTTAAAAGAGTTGGGACTGATTTTTTTTGGGCACCCTGTATTTTCTTTAGATCGTAAAGATATTACAATGGGACCTATTTCAGACCAAGACCTTTTCAACAAAATAAAAAGTATCAAAATCGGAGCATCCGTTCAGAAGTTATGAGCTAACAAAAAAAAAAAAACATACGGTTTGAATTGAGAACCTTTCTTCCTTTTTGAAGTCGGTTAAAAATAAATTTAATCACTCCAGATAAACTGAAAAGATGTTGCTGAAACAAATTTCAAGGATCATTAAAAACATCATTATTAATTACCGTAATTTCGCGTATATAACCCGCGGCGGAAGGTACTCCGCAGCGTAAAAAATTCATTTAAAAATAATTATAACCGAAAGATATCCCGCACTAGAAGATACACCGCACTTCTAAAATCACATGGTCGGCAATCGCTATTTATAATTTCAATACTAATTGCTATTATTTTAATAATAAGTAGGAAAAGATACAAATAACAAACAAATAAGTTTACTTGCCTATAATGAAAAAGCAAATTATCATAACATAGTATTAATCTTTCTTTATATATAAATTACTATGAACTGGAGTAACTTCTAATGATTAACACAGTTATTCAATTTATAAGAAAATTATAGATTAATACTAAATTTATTTACAAAATTCATTCAAATCCATCGAAATCGGATTCTTCCGTATCAGAATTAAAATGTTGCAATATTGTTTGGGACAATTCGTCTTCATCATCCATATTATCCTTCTCATCAAGTTCCTTTTCACTGTCCTCAATTTCGTCGTTATTATGCGTTAATAATCGAGACTTCCGAAACAAAAATGAGACTAGTGTTGATTTTCTCGTTGTTCGCGATAGATACCCCGCACCGGATGATAGCCCGCAGGCCATACAAAGTCAGGTTTTTATTATAGATTACCCGCGGGTTATATACACGAAATTACGGTACTTATCATGAAAAACGGCAGCTTTTTCAGTGACGCAAGCGGGAGGACAAACAGAACGCTGCGAACTCATATATACGGCTAGTTTGACATCAAAGAGATTTGTAAAAGCCTTCACTTATGAGCAAATATGCGATAATTTGTTTTGATCTTTTCAAAATAATCTTTTATCTTCGGTCTTCAATCTATCCTGAAATTTTTACATTTCAACATGAGGTATGTTTTGAGATATGAAATCTCAATTTAAAGCCAAATGGGGAAAAACGATAGTGTAAGTTTATAATGGTCTAAAATCATGAAAAATATCTCTAAAACGGCACGAAGGATTTTCTTTTAATTAATATATGTTGTTAATGGGACCTTTCTGAATCCAGTAACGTTTCGTTTTTTTTTTTTTTTTTTTTTTTTTTTCCATTAAAACTCTTGTTTTTTATATAATTTATTTTAAAAATGAAACTATATTACTCCGCCAACTGCCTGCTTTTCCTTGGCGAAAATGTCGTGATGCGGCATGTTCGCGGACGAATACAGACTTCTATTCCATCTGAAATACTCAATCTCAAATAATCGTTTTGGCCCCCTCGGTCGGGAATTGGCGTAAAAAATAAACACAAAAAAAGAAAAAAAAAAAAATATTTTTCTTTCTTTAATATATATAATAAATGAGTTACTTATTTAGGTACTTGTATTTTATATGATATTTGTTTATCAAAAGTATACATTGAATTTACATTGTTTTCATGTTCATACATTGTTAACTTTCAAAATTGGTTTTATTTTAAAAAGTGTTTGCAACAACAAGAAAATTTTTCTTTATTTTCATAAAAATGACAAATAATATCATAATCACATGCAAATATTTGAAATTTTTACAAAATTAGGTGATAAGTCACTTAAACTACGGATTGAAAAAATCCTTAAAACAGAATTTGAAGATAATTAATTTGCTCATTAAGTTTCTAGTATATATATATCAGTACAGAAAAACTTTAACGGCTTAAAAGTTTGTGACGCCGTTACTTTATAGCTATAAGAATTTGAAATATGAGTCTTAAAAATAATGATATCAAATTTTAAGTGACACTTTGAAATTAGTTAAAATATACATAGATTTTCTTATTTGATCATTTACTTTTTTCTTTTATTTATATTTATAATGCAAACGTAATATTAGACAGATATATGAAATACACTCACTGATGCTTTTTCATTCACATTTCAAATTCAAAATAACAGTTTTAAAAGGAATGATATAAAAATTCCATTGGCGCCTTGGTGTTATTTTAAAAGATTCGTTTTTGTATTCCATTAAAATTACTTTTGTTTTGTCTAATAAAGTATATTTACACATTGAAACAGTGCTTTTAATTTTCACATATACTGTCAAATAATTATACTTTCACTGAGTTTACATTATAAATTAAAATTATTTATTTCAATAAATTGATTTATCTTTTGCGTCACGCTATCAAAAACATTGTATCATACTATCCAACTAAGTGAAAATTTGCGCAAAGAGGTAGTGTAACTTAATGAAAACATTTACATAATTTTTACTTGCAGTTTTGGATAGCGTGACACAAAATATAAATCAATTTATTGAAATAAATAATTTTAATTTATAATGCAAACTCAGTGAAAGTACAATTATTTGACAGTATATGTGAAAATTAAAAGCACTGTTTCAATGTGCAAATATACTTTATTAGACAAAACAAAAGTAATTTAATGGAATCTAAAAACAAATCTTTTAAAATAACACCGATGCGCCACTGAAATTTTTATATCATTCCTTTTAAAACTGTTATTTTGAATTTGAAATGCGAATGAAGCATCAGTGAGTGTATTTTATATATCTGTCTGATCTTGAAGTTAAAAATATTACGTTTGCATTATAAATATAAATAAAAGAAAAAAGTAAATGATCAAATAAGAAAATCTATATATTTTTTAATTAATTTCAAAGCGTCATTTAACATTTGATATCATTATTTTTAAGACTCATATTTCAAATTTTTATAGCCATACAGTAGCGGCGTCACAAACTTTTAAGCCGTTAAGTGTTTTTTGTACTGATTTATTTTTCATATGTTATCTTTCACTGTTGAAATTTGGTTAAATACTAACGAATTATCTATTAGTCGTAAGTAATTTTACATTCATATAAATTGAAGAAATTGATATATTTTAGTATCGTGTCCACAAAAGTCATTCTCTCAAAGGGAGGATTTTATTTAGAAAAGAAACAAATACATCACTTCCACATTAAACGTTTGAAACATTTTTCGGTTTCTTCAGTATCTGAAATTGTCTTAAACTGCAGTACAATTCCCACTTGATGTAAAATAACTTAACCAATGTATACGTTTTACGTTATCCACCAATCACAATATCCCCTAAAAACATTTTTAATTAAATACAAATAACAGAAAAAATAAAGATTGAGCTTTTAATTTCTCGTCATTTCTTTTATATTACCGTCACTGACTCATATACAGCTATTGCTTGAGGTGACATCTATCGACGAGAATTAAAGCTACATTTTTTTTATGTACTAAAAACAACCCTATTTGATTTTTTTTTTTTTTTTTTTTTTTTTATCTCAATAAAATATACCAATTTTTTCAATTTTTACGAATTTTAAAATATTTATGCACTGATGGGTCCTCTGTTATATCAAAAAGCAAATTAATTAACAATTTGATTCTTAAAAACTTATTACAACTATAATTAATTAACTATACGAAACTTAAACACCTATTATAATTATAGCAGCTTTAGGGTTCGTTATTAAAATTATTTTTTATAACACGTAAAATAAATTAAATATGTAAAAAGAGAAGAATCATAAGAAAGAAAAGTAATTTATCAAACTCTCAGAATGATCAATTACTAAAGGGATATTTGTCTAATTTTTTGAATATGCAAAACGTATCCTATTATATTCTAAAAGAAGTTCCGAACTTTCTGAGCAGATATTTGTTCAAACCTATTAATCTTGGAAAATTCTTAAAGGAAAACGATCATTTCACCCCAACAAAAAAAAAAAAGAAAAAAAAAACTACCTTTCTTCAAAACTAAGTCTGGAAAAAAAGGAAAAGAAAAGAAAAGAAAAACTGAAGGAAAAAAGCATAGAGAGAAAAAAACATCATCTATAACTGTAAAACTCGTCTACGTGAAAGAAAAACTAAGGAAAAAGAAAACTTTTACATTCTTCTTATTTCCAATTCCTCTCCGGGAAAGGAAAAAAAAAAAAAAAACTTTTTTCAAAAATAAAAATGCTACCTAAGCTCTAACAAGTCTCTCAACAAAAGACAAGAGAGAGCAAGCTAGGTTGCTAAGACGCTCATCTAGTGACGTCAGAGGTTGTTATAGCAACCAAATTGACGTCATCTGCTCTTTAAACTTCATTTGAATGCCATTTAATGCCTGATCACAGCCAGCATCTTCCTTTGATGTGACGAGTTTCAGCAAAATCTTGCTACACAAGGGACTTTTTCTCTTTGAAAGATTTTCATTAATTTTTTTTTTAATCTTTTCTCTAGAAAAACTGACACCATATTTGTGCTTTTGTTTTAAAATCTGAAGTCGCTGTCACATTAAATTGAGGTTTTTATTCTCTGTTTTGAAATAAAATGCCACATCAGTTTCGTTAAGCTTGTTTTCTTCCACTCCCATGACGTAAACAAAGCTTCTTTAAACATAGATCCTATTATTTTATTTAGAAAATGCCATTTTTAAACTTTTCAAACAATATATTTTATTTATTTGAGTTTATTTTATTTTTTCTTTTCTTTTCGCCATTTCGAAACATATACACGTTTTATGAATTTTCATTGCATCAAATAATTTTAATCAAGCTGTTTGTGGTGAGTTAACGCAAAAGTGAAAATATAATGTTTAAAGAAAATTAAAATTTGTTCAAGTTTTATAAGGAAAATTTTGTTTTAAATAAAAGTTGCTAAGTACTTCATCTAGAGTACTTCATTTAAATTAAACTATAGTACGTAAAAATATAGTTTGTAAAATTTACGAGACTTATACGTGAATTGTTTACACGTTTTTTGTAAGTAGTTTGAAATGTATAATATATATATATATATATATATATATATATATATATATATATATATATATATATATATACATATATATACACATATATTCTTAATTGTTAAAATTATCACATTTCATATTTGTGGAATAACAATCTGAAGATAACTAATAAAAGATCCAGTAAAGCTTGAATTGTTCGACACTAATTTGAAGTTCAAAAGGGTATCATAGGCAGACAGATACATCAAAAAATTAATTACATAAATATGACGTCACAGATGCAATAATATACTGAGAAAAATAGAATAAATTTTTATCCGTGATTCTGAATGAATAAAATAGAAATAAAATGTAATTAATAAGAAAAAGAAAGAAATATAAGATTTAAAGAAAACTTATCATTTGAATTATATAGGGCTAAGCAGATAATATAATATTAGGTGTTAAAATAAGTTGAGTTGAATGGGTCTTTAGCGTCACACTATAACTACGCAGTAGGCAATTGGCGACGGTCTGGGACCCACTTACATGTGGTCTGGAGACCTGGTCATCACAATTAATATAATTTTTTATCCGTAATTTTGAATGAATAAAATATAAAGAAAATTTAATTAATAAGAAAAAGAAAAAAATAGAAAAAAAAAAAAAAAATTATCGTTTGCATTATGTAGGGCTAAAGTTGATAATATAATATAGATGTTAAAATGAGTCGAGTTGAATGGGATTTTACGTCACACTATAGCTATGTAGTAGGCAATTGGCGAAGGTCTGGGACCCACCTAAAGATGGTCTGGAGACCTGTCATCACAATTTTGATCTTATGAGAAGGGGATGGCTCTCCGCTTCTATAACCCTTAGAGGGGTCCTATGTTAGGCAGACCGCTTTAACTAACGTAGTTCCATAATTCTAAACGAGTTAATCTTACTATAACCCTTAGAGGTATTAATTTAGGAACATGCAGGACATTGCGGACACGACAGATCTTACGTCTTTCGTCCACCATTAGCGTACATGATGGTCTTCGGCAGTCTCAAATATTGAACCCACAATCTTCCAATTACGAGATCGGCGCTCTACCAACTAAGATGTTTCGATGTAAAAGATAATATTATAATTTTAAAAAATAATCTTGTAAACCGATTTTAAACGATTTAAACTGGCATGAAAAAATAATCTGGTGTGTCCCTCACACGACCTCTCTTACCCTGCATTTCAGTACTATAAAGATTGATTGCATAAGTCTTTAGACGTAAGATAATAACGTTCAATATACTTTGAGAGTAATCTTAAATTGGTTAAGGAATAGTTTTATTTGATATATAGTTCTACGTGAGGGGGACGGTAGCCCCCCTCAACCCCCCTGTTTAGCAATAGTGCCAACAATTATTTCAAAACTATAAAACAAGGCTGTTATTAATTTGACTTCAAACTTAACAATCTTGGTCAAAATTTTAAATGGCAACCTAATACGAACTTCAAAATATCAAATTCGAATTTTTTGCAGTTATTTGTTTTTAAGTTATGTTGATAACAGACATACGTACAGATTAACCGCTATAAATTGGACTTTCATAATCAGTGCACTCAAAACGTGTATAATACAAAAAAAAAAAAAAAAAAAAAAAAAAAGTTGAAAATTGAACTTAAAAAAATACTTTATTTACAGCATGGGTATGAAAAATTAAATTTCCTTGCTGACCAGTGTTCGTCGACACTATAAAACGCAGCAAAGCACTTCCATCATACATTCAATAGAAAAGAACGTTTAGCTGAATTTTGGGTAGCCTTGTATATTGTTTATAAACAGTATTGTCTACTTAAATTTAGTCTTATTTGAAAAACATCGAACACAAAATGAATTACTCCCAATATTTCCAAATATTTTGGGTAGTCCTTTAAAAGAATGATGAGTGATTTCCATACCACAATCTACGTGAAACATATTTTTATGCATATAAAAAATTTTGTTCATTCCGTGTTGTTTAAGTCAACCTGTAGATGTTACACTGTACTTACCAGAAATCTTCTCATAGACATAATGTATTTGAAAATTTTTGGATGTCGATGTACATGAACCATTTGCTTGATCTCAACAAAAAATTTAGTGTAGCATCTCTATATAATACAAATTTAGAATTCCGAATTTGGACTTTCTGCTGCAATTTGCTCTTGAGATATGCTGATAACACACACAGACAGACACACAGACTAATCGCTAAAAACATGATTTTCGGATACAGGGGACCTCAAAATGTGTAAATATAACAAAAACACAATTTTGAAAATTTGACACAAAAACAATACTTTTCTCTCTTATGGGTAACAGAGAGTAAAAAGTAATGAATTTGAAATATTTTGGTATTACTTCTTTGACAAATAAAAAAAAAAAAAAAACGATTTTGGTGAATTTGCGCTGAAGTTTGTTTTTATAATTAATTAAATTTAAATTACGTTTCGTTACTCGAATTCCATTATTTTGATAGAATACACAGTTAAATATTAAATAATCGTTTTTTATTGTTTTGTTATTGGCTATTTATCAGGGTATTTAGCCACTGTTTTTCATTTGGCGAAATTTGACTTCGTCATTAAATGACGCAGAAAAATCTGATGGACATTATTCAATAGGAAATTAAGTGCACTTTTTGAAAATGATGTCAAATTTTGAATTAGGGGGTCATCTACATATTGAAATGAGTGCCAACTGATTTTTTTTTTTTTTTTTTTTTAAATTGCAACACCTAATTTTGACATCATAATTGAACTACTGAGAGTCTAGCAGTGCGGAAAAGTATACAGTTTGTATACTTTATTTTAGTAATCATAGAGTTATAACCAAAAATGCATTAGGGGTTTATCTGTAAATCTAAAAATAATTAAATTAAGATCCTACAAAAATTAAACAAAATTTTACTGTTTCACACAGAAATTTTTTTAAGATAAAAAGTATAATAATAATTAATAATAATAAAACGTTATCATTTCTGCAACAGTTTATCCCTGATTTCGATTTTTTAAATACGTATATACTTAAATACTTCATTAGAGAATACATTTTAGATTGGTCAGACAGCGTTCTTTGAAATATTACTATATTTTTCAATTTAAGAGTGTCACAGTGGTTATACTGATCGTCAATAAAACTTATTTTCCTTCACTTTACTTTGTAGGTGTAACATAATATACGAACCGAAATAATTCATATATATACACACATAACAATGCATAAACTAAATCTTTTCCGATAAATTATTGTAAGGTGTCATGAAGTAAACATTAAACAATTCCAATCGTACTTACCAGTTTAGGTCAGTTTAACTCTTTGAAACTGTACGATTTGTTTTATAATTTCTATGAAGATACAGTTTCTTAATTAACATTTTCGCGACCGCATACTCTTGCCTTTTTACAGTAAGTTCCGCCCGCCTGTGGCCATTATTCTCCAAAGTTACAACATTTCAGAACAAAATTTTCTGTATTCACATTTGTATTACAAATGAATATACATTATAATTGTACTCTCTCTGATCAAAGTATTTGTGTCCATAGTATATTGAAAGTACAAATATGAATATTTTGTATATTTTTAAGAAATAAATAACATACAAATTGAAAGAGAAACGCCTACTGGCGAAGTTACAGATTTCCAAATGACGTGAATCTACGTCAGCGGTCGCGAAAGTGTTAAAATATATTTATAAACGTAATTTTTTAAATACGCATCCTTAAAATAAAGTATCCTTAAAATAATAACCCCCCCCCCAAAAAAAAAAAAAAAAAAACTAACACTAACACACAAAAATAAATAAATAAATAAATATATAACTAAGCAATATATTAACTAAATGATTAACCTTTCGAATATGACGAGTTAAGAAGCGATTTAACAAGTCTGTATTGCATTCCAATACCATTCGTTTTTCTTTAAGTGACAATTTTTACGTTCCACCTATTTCTCTATTTTAAACAGTAAGTCCCGCCTATTTAGTTGATTTTTTCTTCTAGTGTTCCTTTAGAGGATTCAAAATTTATCACCAGTAATCGATGCGGCAAATGCCCCTTGTGTACATTTTTGCTAACGTAAAATAAGGGGTTTAATAGGAATACGAATAGTCATTTTTTCCTTTTCTTTTCTATATTCTTTTGTTTTAGAAGAACGATGTAAGGCGGGACTTGTTTTCTTTAGAAAACAAGAATTCCTTTACTAACATTAATGCATAAAAATCATCTTTTTTGTTTCATTTCTTCGCGTTTGACGTTGTTGTTATACATTTTGATCCGTAAATAAAAATTATAAATATTTTGTTTAATTTTCTTTTTCCTTTTTTTAGATTTTCTTCGTTATCTCATGCAAAACTTTATAAGACATGGCCCCCTAAGAATCTCCACAAAAAAAAAGGTTTATTTATATCTCGAAAACTAATAACTGCAATGAGCTGCAAATTTACACAACTATATTTTTCAGTATTAGGACTCATTTTATATAAAAATTAATATAGGTCATAATTCATGATTTTTTTAATATGAATTTATTAATATTTTTCATAATTAAAAATACTTTTCAGAATCAAACGTAATAATGGATTAAGTTTCATCACTGTATCTCGTAAATATATATATATATATATATATCGATCAAGTTATTTTTTGTAAAGATATTAATAAAAGTTTGAAATATGAATTTAACATTAGCACCTTCAAACTTTGAACGTTTATAACTATATAAAATATAAGTAAAATATACAACCAATATAATTTTTCGCATCGTCGCGACCCCAGAAACTCAAATATAAAGTAAAAATAGAGTACCATTGAAAAAATTAAAGTTGGTGCACGTTTAAATATGTAAACGACCCCCAATTCAAAATTTCACTTCATTTTCCAAAAGTACTCACAATTCCCAGTCGAATAATACCTATTACATTTTTGTGCAACGATTAGCAACGAAGTTGTATCGAGTGTTGCGTTTTTTTTTTTTTTTTTTTTCTCCGACTGTACAAACGCCTTTTGGAAATAGGCACATTTCGAAATATCAAACAGTAGGCGGGAGAAAGACGACTACCGGTTTATAACGAATAAACACTTCTTGATCAAACGTTTTTAATGGTTTAAAAGAAACGCAACACACCGAATACTTTCGTGCTGTACTCATGTCTTCTTTTTTGACTTGACGAAGTGTAGTGTTCTTAATTATTTCGAACCGAAATGTTATTGTGTGCTTTTTGCAATTATTCACCAACGCGGTATTGCAGTTAAAAATACAATACCTTGTTGATGAATAATATATTTTGCAACAGTATCATCACGCTATATTATTAGTCAATCACACATAGGTCATATAAGATTCTATGCGAAAATCGATACGAGAATGAGATGTTGTAACATATCATATAATCCTACACACAGATATTGGTTCTTTGGATATTGTTTTTCAATAATATAACAGGCTGACACAAACAGTGAGATTTTCTTGACACTCTCGAAATGAACATTTGTAAGGCATAGCTATCACACTTATATCTTACCTTATAATAATAAAATACCTTATAATAATAATTATATATGTGAGGTTGAGACGTCAGAACGTCACCACAGTTGTTTGAATTAAGCTGGATCTAGCAAAGTAGATAGTAGGGACGGTTAAAATCGCTTCGTCGCCAGTGACTCGGCGAAATTTGAGGTCGAGTTAGTTTTGTGTCGGCAGGGTGCTGCAATGAAAGAATTAGAGTCTGAGTGTTAGATAAATTAGAAGTGATTTTAAAAGGATGGATTGAAATGAAGAGAAAGGAGGGTGTAGGAAGAAGTATAAAATGGAGATGGTTTTAGTAGATGGGGTGGATGTCGGAGCATATTATAGTGTGGATATTGGAGTATTATAGTGAATTGTGGAAAGTCTTAAAGCGAATATTAAGTAGTGGAGGTTTAGAGGAGTGAGGAATTAAGTCGTGATGAGTGTTAGTACGAGTATTTGCTAGCGCTCGTGAAAGTGAATTTCGATCTGTAGGGAATCCTCTGATCGAAAGTGAAGTCGCAGCAGTGGACTTACGAGTGAACCGTCTCTACACCTTCAATTGTTTGCTGGGGTGAGATATTTAAGATTATCTAATTTAATTGTTGATACATATATTTTGATTGAGTAATACGCTGACTGAGCTAGTTTGATTGCCAGGCCGCCCTCCCATTAATCTGCTCAAATAAACTATTAGTTATTGTTAATTCAAGTCTTGTGTTCTCTTACTTATGCATTTAGTGATCTAATTAACCCTCTCAGCGTTTGAACCGGAATTTTGTAACACGAACAAACTCCCTCGAAACGGTTTGAGACTGATTCTTGTAATATAAGAAATCTCTCTCTAAATCGTGCGAACCTGATTCTTGTAACTCTAAATAACTACTCCAAAATCGTTAGAGACGGAAACTTGTAACTGACCCTTCCCCCTTTTACCAACACGGATTTACAAGGGGCGGACAGTGACGATAAGGTAAGCTGACAGTTGATGTGCTTCTTTGTTGAAAGAGAGGGTTGATAACAAAAGAATAGAATTGTGAAAAATGTTCAAGAGCTATTGATAATTTGTAAAATCAGTTAAAATACTGCTCGGCTAAACAGAACTTCGCATAAAAACTTTTCATTTTTTCAATTTAAATTATATCTTTTAGATGACGATTTTTTTTCATAGGAATCTTAAAATTAATAATAAAAGACATTATTGTTAGAATAAAATAATGACAATTATTTGTTAAATCAGCAGCTTTATTATTAATGTTATTATTGTTATTATTTATGAACTAACCGAATATTCTGCATAAAACAGTGTTTTAATTAAATATTAATGTAAAGCATTTTAATATCCTGAAACAGGTTTTTCTCTTTTTATATTCAGTACCTGAATTACAGTTTACTTGGTTTCATTGTAAAAATTATTCATAGTGTAATACAATGATTCGTTTTCGGAAGTGTATTATATAATATAAAGGTAACTATTTTAACGAATTTATGAGTTGACAGATAAGAAAAACAAAAAAAAGAGAATTGCAAGCCAATGCGCAGAATTGCTACAAAAGGAAATGCAAAATTTAAATATAGGAATAAATTATCAATGAATAAAATTAAATAAAACCCCCAACCCCCTCTCCCCCCCCCCAATATATATATATATATATATATATTTGTTTCGGGGGAGCGCTGGCTACCAATGAAATCTAATTTTCATGGAGATAAGACAAATTCAAATCGAACTATCATCGGTAACCCCTAAATCTAGCAATTTCCTAGAAAATATTCTTCTAGGTTTTGCGTTTACTAATATTTAAATCTGTTACCTAATAATCAGATATATTTTACGTCTTAAAAAAATTTCTAACACTATCTATATATTATATATATATATTTACTTAAATTGTTCTAGCGATTTCCAACAAATCCAAATTTCTGTCATATTTTTTCCGGATTTAGTGCGAATTACCAGTGAACGATAATTCCTGAAGATCAAAATATTTAATATCAAAATAACGTCGGAAAAACACGTAAACTCTATCTTTTTTTTTTTTTTCTAATCTTTCAAGTTTTTTCGAAGAAAACGCAGTCTTAGCTACTTTTTTTCCCCCCTGACAAAACGCGGGTTTCCAGTGAACGCTAATTTTACTGAAGAAGAGCACAATTTAGATTGTAAACTCAAAATATCCCTAAATCTGAATTTTTATCAAAATCATTCAAGTAGTTTCTAAGAAAATCACGTTTCTGCCATATTTTCTCACGGACGAAGTGAAGGTTAGCAATGAAAAGTAATCTTCGATAAAAAGAGGATAAGTCAGATGTGTTTCTAATCTGGAAAAACTTATTTTAGTCACATTTTTCATATAAAGACATGCAGGAACTCTTTCATTCCCTAGCAACGGTTACTATATTCATTTCTTAAAATTACTTTAGTACAGCTTTAGCACAGGAGCCCCTTGGCAGTTTTTATATTTTTGTTTTCATTTTGATGATAAACTAAAATGGGTATCGCTATTACGTAAGTAAACATCTTGGTGAGAAGCGACCGGGCTATTTTGGTGATAAATTTCAAATTTTGCCAAGAGGTTCAAGCTGCTCCATTGCTTTAGCAGAATTTTTTCAATTTTATTTAATTATTTTTTTAACTTAATGCCAGAGGAGAGGGGGAGAATTATTGGTCTAAATAGACAAAATATCTCCAGATAAAATATTATCCGTTTTTCATTCTGTTTATTAAACGAAAGAAAATGGCCAAAATAGTTTTTTTCAATATCGTTGACATCTCTATAAATTGAAATTAAAATATCCAGTACTTTTTAATTTCAATCTACATGCGCACTTTTTATTTTCTAAATTAAATATTATCTAAAGCTTAATATACATATCAAGGTGTAATAAAATAAAAGGCGACAGCACAAAATCGGTGTCTGAAACAAATAGTCCTATCGTACTAAAAATAAAATTAAATTAAATTAAATACAAAAATAAATTTTGCTTCATGTATTCGCTACATTCGACAGTGTTCCTCGCCGGTACTGCGTTGCCAAGATCCCCACTATCGTCAGTATCTTATCCGGATATTTCAATTTGGTTTTTTATGGAGCAACAAGTAGCTCTGCTTTTATTCAAGAAGTGTAATTTTACAGATAACTATATACCAGCTTCTATTAAACATTTTAGTATTGGCACTATGTATTAGTGAGACATGATTGCACGTTTTTTCTAGATTTTGCTTTCTGATAATAAAATTCCATGTGCAAAGAATTACAATTATACTGCTATTAATTGTATTATAAATGTATAAATAAAAATAAATTTTAATTACATTTATAATTAAAATAATAAGTTTAATTACTTTCACTATTTAACAATATTATTTCTATAAATACAATTAAATAAATAAAAATAATTAAATTGAATAGTAATCATTGCTAAATGTGAATATGAATTAAATAATAATAATAAATAAATAAATAAATAAATTATAATTTGATTGTGAGATGTAAGAAATGTGACGAATAAATTATTACTTTTTTTTTTTTTTCGAAACATAAAATGATTTAATCCTACATGGCAAACATTTATTACTTTGTAACTTAGATTAAAATCTGCTTTTCCAAATTTAACCCTTTGCCAGCCCAGACGCTCCTAAATGCTGTAAACATTGTCGCCAAATTTAGTAACACCTTTATTCAACTATCATAAATAATTCTGAGCAATAGCATTTGATATACAGAATGAACGAATTACCTTCGAAGGGATTAAGTAACCGTTAGAGTTAAAATTTTGTGGTGGATATTGAATAAAAATATCCCTGAATTTGTCAACACTGGTAAGAGGAGTGGTATTAAATAGGACCGGCAAAGGGTTATAAATAATTTTAAAATATCATAATCATAACAGTACCATTAAATAATTCTTCAGCTGAAAGATTTATTATTTTTTATTTTCCCTTTTCTTATCCCATAAAAAATACGCTAAAAAATGCCTATAATATATTGAAGGAATAGTTGAATTAAGTATACAACACTGAAAAAAAAAAAAAAAAAAAAAAAAACATAAAATATATCTGTTATAATAAGAACTTTATTAGAATGTTTTTATATTTAATCGGTTTGTCTATCTGAAATTTTCTTTAATATAAATTAAATATAGAATTTTCATGGAACGTTATAGTTTTTGTTGTAAGCTTAAGGCAGATTGACTGCACTAGAGTCCTAGACATGTAATTGGAATGCCCTTCATAGTGATCTTCCTAAGGGGTCCTAACCCGTATTTACGTGAGTTTCAAAGAAAATCATGGATAACTCCGAACGACTAGTCGATTAGCGAGACTTTGGATCAAACCCAGCACTTTCTGTCTACCAGCTTTGAGCGCAGGACCACTCAACTGCTGGCCCCTCTTGGAATTTTCTAGAAACTTCATGAAATCTTCTAGATATTTCATGAATCTTCTAGAAACTTCATTGAAACATTTAGAAACTTCATGAAATCTTCTAGAAACTTCATGGAACCTTCGTGAAAACATCTAGAAATTTCATGGAACCTTCTAGAAAAATTTAGTTTTCAAAAAATTTTCAGAATTTTCTAAAAGGTTCCGGAGTTACACAGCTAAGATAGTTTTTTAGCTATGTAACATAAGTTACACAATTAAAAAGTTAAAATAAAAGAAGAAAAAAAAAAAGTGATATTTTAAATAGAATACGTTTATAGAGGAACCCTAAAAAGTGGAAAACAAAGAAAATTTTGAAAATTGTCGTCAGAATAATGAAAACGAATCAATCAATAGATAAAAAAATAAATAATAATTGAAAAGTATCTAAACTTGACGAAGGTATAGTTACGCCTAGACAAAAAGAAACTACTCAACCTTTAATATTTTGAAAAAAATTATTACATTTTTCTTGAAGCTGACCATAATTTTTCAAAATTTTCTTATTTCTAATATTTTAGGAAACTTTTATAAATGTATTCTATTTATAAGTCTTTTATTTTTTTTATTATTTATTTTTAAAACTGTATTTTATTAATACTAATTCTTACAAAAATAGAAATAGTTTATGTATACCCTTTTTTTTTTTCTTTTTTTCCCAATTACATAAATTAGGTACAATATATTTTTCATCTACTTGACGTATAATAAAACACCGAATATAACCATATATAACACTTCAAAACTAGTATTTGAAAGATGCAGAAAGGAAGCAAACACCATAAAATCGTAAACACACGCAATAATTATTTTGGCCTAAAAATTCCTGGGAAAATTTTCGACAATTCATTCAGAAAAAAATCATGTTTGGAAATCTACATAGAAAATTTTTTTCTATGCATGCTGTATATTATATTTTTGCTTTAGTGCACAAAAATAAATAAATCAATTAAAATTACGTACATATTCTCAAAATATGCGAATGTTAGTGAATTAAAAGAATAAGCTGCAATGTTACTGACATGAAAATACTGAAAATAAATAAAATTCCGAAGTTATTCATTTTATTTTATTTTTTGTCTGAATATAAAAATAACAGTACTAGTTTTAATTACGATAGGCAACATTATTTAATGTATATACTCACTTTTTCAATGATTTTCCACCATCAGTATTTTAACTTTTAAGCAAAAGATTAAAAAAAAAAAAAAAAAAAAGAAAGAAAAAACAAGAAGAAGAAGAAAGGAACGAACGAAAGACGAAAGAAAATTCTGTCAAAAAAAAAAAAGAAAGAAAGAAAGAAAGAAAAGGAAAGAAAAGAAAAGAAACTTATTTTTGCATGAGAGGCTTTTCTTTTATTGCATGTGGCCTGACCGAAGGTCTGTTTTATTCAGGTTAGACTACAGAAAAAAATTACGACCAGAAAGTAGCAGAAAATATAGTGGGATTTTTTTTTTTTTTTTTTTTTTTTTTTCTTTTTAATTGTTGAAATCTTACATTTTTATGAAATTTTACATTTTTTTTGTTACATATGTGCATGTCAAGTATTGTGCATTTTTCTCAACAATTGAAATGGGATAAAGTACATTGTTCCACTTCGATAAAATAAGGGGGGGGGGAGTAGAAAACAAAAGAACGCTAAATCTTGACAGATTTTGAAAGAACTGCAAAGTAAACCAAATGTCGTTCCTGTGATAACGTGAACAAAAAGGATTAAACAAAGAAATAGTGCCAATTTACTTAGCTATAACACTGTCAAAATGGATTAGAGGTATTATGTTAAAAAGATGACAAACATATTGAATATTGTGCTTCAAATGTAGAGACAAGCGATTGAAAAATTGTTTTGTGAAATCTGAACAAAGTATCTGAATGATATCTGAAAAATCAGAGTAACATAATAGTACTTCTTTTAGAATGAATTGTTTAAACAGACTAAAGATATTTCAGTGCTTTAAAAGTATTGAATGAAAAGGTAACTAACAATCTGGATACTGTGAATGACTGGTATAAGAATCAGAAGCTTAAATTTTAATCACATAAACTATTTTGGTGTGGTGTATAATCCATCTCATTCTATGACAGTAAATACTAATATGTTAAGAATAGTTGAATATTATCAGTGGGTAACAGATGTCAAAAATAAATGCAAACAATTTCTTGGAAAAAGCAATGAAAGACGTTGCATTCTAGTTCAGACTCCAGTTAAATTTGGTTGTATCATTTTCATTTCCTTACTTTTCTGTTTGGCTTTCCTTACAACGTTTTTAGTTTATAGTATTTATCTTTTAAAGCATATAAATATTTATTATTATTATTATAGTATAGCTTATTTTGCGTTGTAATTGCAATATTAAAAAAAATGGACTTGGATTCAGATACAGAAAGTATATTGTCAACGGAAGAAGAATTAAGTGTTTCGGAAAGCGAATCTGAATCAGAAAATGAAGACAATTTAGACTCTGTTCGAAACTGGACTCCTATAAATACCACATCTTCCGTGCCAGCTCCTCCAAGATTTCCATTTCTTGGAAATCCTGGTTTGACAATTGATATCAATTCAGAGGATCCACTGGATTATTTTCGACTTTTTTTTTGATGAAAACGTATTCAAGTTCGTTGCTGAAGAAACAAACAAGTATGCTGAAAAGTACTTATCAAACAAGAAACTAACTCCAAGCTCTAGACTACTAAAATGGAATGAGACAAATCCTAAAGAGTTAATGATTTTCTTGGGAGTACTCATACTCCAAGGATTAGTAAAGAAGCCAGTTGAAAAGTTGTTTTGGTCTAAACGACCTCTCTTAAGCACCCCCTTTTTTGCAAAAGTCATGACAGAGCAAAGGTATTCCTTATTAATGAAGTTCTTACATTTCGAAGATGAAGACAAATATGATCCAGAAAATCACCCGAATAAAAAATTGCGCAAAATATTTGACATTCATTCGATGATAATAGAAAAATTTAAAACTGTGTATATTCCCGAAGAAAAAATAGCGATTGATGAATCATTAATTGCATACAAAGGTCTTCTTGGATGGAAACAGTTTATACCTAGTAAAAGGGCTAGGTTTGGTATGAAATTGTTCCAGTTGTGTGAATCCGATTCCGGCTATATATGGAACTCTCTGATTTACTCCGGAAAAGGAACTGTATTAATGCCAGATTATAATGAATTTGGTTTAGCAACCAAAACTGTTATGAGTTTGTTACACGATCTCAAAGGGCAGGGGTATCTGTTAACTACCGATAATTTTTACACCTCGCCAGAATTAGCAGAATTACTAATAAAATGTCGTACAGACATATGTGGCACCATGAGAGCCAATCGCAAGGGCTTGCCGCAGCAGCTTAAAAATGAGAAATTGAAGAAAGACAGTATGATAGCTTTCCAAAAAGGAAAAATGATTGCAATAAAGTGGTGTGATAAAAAACCACTTTTAATGCTCAGTACCATCCACAATGCAGATTTCACTGACGTGAGTACTAAGTATGATAAAAAAGTCGTGAGAAAGCCTGTAGCAGTTGTGGAGTACAATAAGGCAATGGGCGGTGTAGATAAGTCTGACCAGTGCTTGTCATACTATCCCACAATCAGAAACCAACAAAGGAAATACTATAAAAAAATTTTTCGGCATTTAATTAATCAAAGTGTTTGGAATGCATTTGTACTCTTCAAGAAAAAAGGTGGTGAGATGACTCACTTAAATTTTCGATTAAACCTAATTGAAAGACTTATCGAAGAAGGAAATTGTGTTCAAGAACCCTGTGCACGAAGTTACTGCGTGAAAACTTCAGAAAATATCCTGCGATTAACAGGCAGGCATTTTCCTTCATACGTTGAAACTGCAAATGTACGAAAATCTAGAAAATGTGTCGTATGCGCTCAAAAACAAAATCAAAATGGAAAGCGCGTTCGTCGTCAAACACGCTTTCAGTGCGACGAATGTGATGTTGGTTTGTGTGTGGTTCCTTGTTTTAAAATATATCACACATATACTGTATTTTGAAAAACTAATTATCTTAATTATTTTTATTATTTTTATTTATTTTTATTTTATTTTTTGTATATTTGTTGGATGATCTTTTAATTGTATTACTTATTTTTATTCTAATAAACAACTAATGGATATTTTGGATTTTTTTTTTTTTTTTTTATTTAACTTAGTTTTACGTATGTATACATATTATTTCGAAATATTTATATTTATACTTTTATATATATTTTTTAATTTGAATATCTATCTATCTATCTATCTCTCTACATATATTTTCAAATTTCATAATTATATTTAAAAGCATTTATACGTATTAAATTTTCCTTATCAGAGTTTCACAAAATTTAAATTTAAATTGTCTGAATTTTTAAGAATACTTCATAAAATTATTAGATTATTTATTTATTTATTTTAACGAAAAAGATGATATTTTTTAATTATAATTGACTGCTTCCTAATGAACTTATTTCCTTAAGAGGTGAGCCTTAAATTTGGTTCAAATTGCCACATCTGACACTTTATCCTGGAAGTTGTACAGTCGGTAACAAAAGTGCCCGAACACTAGCAAAAATTCCTATGTAAAAAAAGTACACTTCATATGGTTTCATTAAATAAATCTTTATCGAATCATGTTCTTACACTGACCAAAAACAGGATTCCACAAGGATTTATTTAACAAAACCGTATGAAGTGTATTTTTTTTTTTACATAAGAATTTTTGCTAGTGTACGGATACTTTTGTTACCGACTGTACAAGTTAATACTTTTTGCATAACAAAAATTTAGAATTAAAAAAAAAAATGTATATATATAAATATAATAATTAATAAATAAATGTAAAAGGTTTTGGAGAAAATCTGTATGAATTATATATATTTTTAATAGTTTTTAAAAGTGTAAAGGTTGTAAAAGAGAGAAATCTGAAATCTGAAAGCTGATATCATAAAAAAAAAGAAAAAAAAAAATGTTAAATTAAAAAAAAGAAAGAAAAATGAAAAGAAAGGAAGAGAGAAACTTTGAACTTGAAAATTTTAAAATATCTGTTTTAGCCAACTGCAAATTTTAAATTTATTTATTTATTTATTTTTAAGGGAAAAAATAAATAAATAAATAAAAAGAAAAGTGGACTGACAATAAATAACCATTTTAGCCGGCATGTGGTTATTTTTCATGCTATAAAACTTGTTCAAAAAAAAAAAAAAAAAAAAAAAAATGAGTTTGAGAAATCTGCATTCAGGAAGTATTTTTTATAGTTCAAAAATATGTTATTCTTTATATTGTTCTTTAAGTTTCTGAAAAATATCTTTTCTTCACTCAACAAAATAAAAACATTCATGGAAATATTTTTAGACGCAAAAGCAGGAAATTTGCATCTACTAAGAGAATGAAAATTCGGATGTTGGTTTTCTCCAAATAAGTTAGTTTTCGAATTGCATAGAGTTCCTATAGATATATGGGATAATTAGATATCGAATCCGCTTAATATGCGCATAATATCAAAACTGGCTATTTCCCCCCCCCCCTACTTTTATAGAAAAAAGAAAGCGCTATTACTTTTTCTAAATTAAAAATGTCGAAACAGAAGTAGCACGAATTTTAGCCAGATGTAAAAGTAGGCACGAGTGCAGAACTAAAGCACCGACGTATTCATTAAGATGAAAATACAAGAAGTGTAACAAATTTCTATATTAATTTTAAGCCTGGTAAAGTGTGATACTAACTTATTTCGATTCGAAATAAATGTTGGATTCGTTTTTATGCATAGTTCTTATTCATCATCAGTAAAAACCCAATTTATATATTATTTTGAAACACACTGTATATATATATGTGTGTGTGTATATTGTTCCTTTCAAATATATATAACACCAAAAATATTATTTGTAAGTCAGTAAGTAATAGTTACGCAAAGTTTAGCAAAAATCTGAAAAAAAAAAGAAAGAAAGAAAATATCTGTTTCTGTCTTCTGTCTCTCCCCCCCCCCCCCCACTTTTTTTTTAACCGTAGAATCCCAACTATTTCTATTTTTGAACGTTTATTATTTTTTAGTAGGGAAGATTATTAGTTTCAAGTCTCAATCTACGGATTTTTACAATATCAGTTTTACGACAGTTGGACATTTATCGAAATCGAAAATTTATCGAAAATATAATTGAACAAGAAATCTCTAAATCAAGAACATTACAAAATTCATTTTAA
Organism: Salticus scenicus; assembly: GCA_963930645.1. Classification (NCBI taxonomy): domain Eukaryota; kingdom Metazoa; phylum Arthropoda; class Arachnida; order Araneae; family Salticidae; genus Salticus; species Salticus scenicus. The sequence continues at coordinate 198,997,409 of OZ005652.1, forward strand.
AATACATGATATATCAAATAATTCTTTTATCATTATTGTGAGCCTTTTAACATTATTATGCTTTGAAGATAAAAATAATAATTAATTAATTAATTTTTTGTTGGTGTTGCGGAATAAGGCCGATTAACTACTCTTGGGTCCTAGGCCAGAAGGGGAGTACCTTTAATGTAGGTCTTTCTAAGGGATCCTAGCCCGTACTTACGCAAGTTTTGGAGAAAACCATGGAAAACTCCGAACTGGCTGGGCCGACGAGCGCGACCTGGGATCGAACCCGGCACATCACGTCTACGAGCTTTGAGCGCAGAACCGCTTTGCCGTTGCTGTATTTTTTACTGGTTAAGTCATTCAACAACAATTACCCCCCCCCTCCCCGAAAAAAAAAAAAAAAATATATATATATATATATATAAAGAAATAACATTATTCATTTTTTGATTATTTCAAGAATAATGTTCACATTATTTTATATTATTTATAAACTGATTTTTTTTTTTTTTTTTTTTTTTTCAGTATTTAGTAATAACAAACTTGCACAAATTGCTTAAATTATTCAGGCTATTGAAAAGTATTTTCTAAGTAAATTTGGGAGATATATCGTCCAAATGACATCTGTGAAAAATAAATAAATAAATAATAATAATAATAATACGTATTTTGTAAATGTTAAATAAATAAATAAAAATTCGTCAATTTACAATGCAATAGTTGGCAATTTCAGTGATCAGTAGAGAAAAAAAAATCTTGTATGAAACAACCACACGATTTCCATTAACCGCTATTATATAGTAAATTTTTTTAGAAATAATGTGATTAGAAGACATAAAACTGACCTAACGAAGTAGACACCTATCAAATTTCCTATAAGAGAAAGCTGATATGAATATAAAGACATGTAAAACAGAGTTTACATAGCGAGTTAAAAAATAATAATAAAATTAGAAAATCCAACTTCTAAACTTTTAAATTATTTATTTTAATTTATAATTGTTACCAAAAAAATTTACGAGTTAATTTATTTTTCGTTGATAGAAAAATATATTTTAAAGCGAATAATTAAAAAAAAAGTTTTTGAAAAAAAAAAGAAAAAAGAACTTTTTCGATAAAGTCTATTTCAAAAGTGCCTGTTATTTTCTTTTCTTTTCCTTTCTAAGAAAAGAAAGAAAAAGAAACAACGATTTTGATGAAATTCTGTCAAAAGCAGAATTTAGTTTAGTACTACGGAGGACTGTTAGTTTTTTTTTTTTTTTTTTTTTTTTTTTTCCAAATTATACCACAGCTTTCCAATTAGTCAAACCTCGTTAGCGTGAATCTCAAAGGGGATAAAATTTTTTTTCATGTTATCAGTAGTTCATGCTATCAGTAACTAATCTTCATATAACTAAACAAATCTTCATTTTGACGGGGATGGTGGAAACAGTTTATGTTAAAAGTAATTCACGTTAACAGTGTTCATGTTAACGAGGTTCGACTGTATTCAATTATATTTTCGATAAATTTTCAATTTCGATAAATGTCCAACTACCGTAAAACTGGTATCTTAAAAATCCGTAGATTGAGATTAACAGTCTTCTGTCATAATAATTTGAAAGCAATGTTAAAATTTGAAAAAAAAAAAAAAAAAAAAAAAAAAAATGAATGAATAAATAAATAAAATAAAATGAAAAAATTATGATCATCCATACTAAACTAAATTCTGCTTTTGCCAAAATTTCATGAAAATCATTTTTTTTTTTTTTTTTTTTTTTTTCTTTTTCCTTAAAGGAAAAAGAAAAGAAAATTAATCATAATCAGCATCAAAACGGACAGTATTGTAAAAGTTTTATTTATTTTTTATTTTTTTGGAGGGGGGGGAAGGTTGAGAAGGTCGAAATGTTTATATTTTATTAATATTTTACACCAAAGCCACTAGTAAGAAATGCTTATCATCTGCTTTTAATTTTGTTATTTTTTATACATAACATAAAAATAAATATCCTGTTAAATTGTTAAAACATTTTATTTGAAGTGAAAAAAAAAAAAAAAAATTTTTTTTCAAATGAACAGTGCAACGAAAAATAGTATTTATATTGCATTTTTTTCGTCTGCTTTTAATTGCGCTATTATTCATCTACGAATCAATCTACGAATAAAACGTTGACGCCAGTTTTACGATGGAAAAATTTGACATAAAATTTCATTTTTCTTTTGTGGATAACCCAAGTTTAAAAATATTTAAATACTTACAGCTAAAAGAAAAATGGAAGCGGACATTCTGGTTCAAGTCTCGAATAGTAAAATTTTTAAGTAATTCAAGAATTTACGCAATTTTCTTCATTATATTTCCAAAATCTAATAACAATTTAAAAGCGGTTCTTTTTTTGGGGGGAGGGGGGGGGAGGATTACAATGAATAAAAAGAAATTAAACTTTTTAGAAATAAAAATATTTTATAAGGTTTAGAAACCTAACAGCTGTTTGGACAATCAACTTTTTAACCTCTTCTGTTTTTGTTTTGAGGGTATGATTGCATGTTATGTGTAATAAAATGTAATAGTAATAAGTATAATAAAATGTCTTCGAACTTATCAAAAGCAAAAAAGTAAGTTTAAAAATTTTAATATCTTTAATTATTTTAAATGCTCGAGCTTCGCTAATTCTTCTTCTTTTATTTTGTTTTTCTTTTTTTGTTATTCTAGTTCAAATATACTATGAATCTATTTGAATATTACAATACAAATGCGTTAACAATTAAAAAAAAAAAAAATATATATATATATACTTTTACATTTGAATAATAAAATTTTACAAAATTTTCAAAATTTATTTTTATTATTATTATTATTATTATTATTTTTTTTTTTTTTTTTTTTTTTCAAAATCACAAGTAAAATGAAAACATTTCAGTATCTACAAATCATAATACATTTGCTATAAATAATTCAAGGTTGTTTAGAAATAGTTTCAGAAAAAAAAAAAAAAAAAAAAAAAAAAAGAAAGAAAGAAAATCATATTACAAAAATATGCACAAAGTGATTTTTTAATATCTTTTTATAAAAGACCTATGCTATTATTTAAAAAATATATAGAAAAGCGTTATTTGGTTTTCTAGAATACTATGAAATCTTCAAATTTCACACGTGAAAGATTAAAAATACTTTGAATAAAGGGCCAAAAATAGCTCGTTGGACTCTATAAACATTACAATATATTAAAATCACACAATCAGTTGATTGGGAAGAAAATCATATTTATTGAAATTTATTTTTGCGACTGAGTGAAAATAATGCCTGGACCGGGAGTCGAACCCCGGATCTTTGACTTCCAAGGTCAAGGCTCTACCAATTGAGCTATCTAGGTCGACAACCGATCGGCATTACTCACTCAGACAACCTATAGGCAGAAACATCTGGTCTATCATGCAGATAGCTCGACAGAAATAAGCCGCAGGTCGAGCTATCTGCATGCTTTCTGTAAATAGAGTTTCTGCATATAATAGAGTTTAAATAGCAATGAAGAAAAAATAAATAATGCTACAGTTTTTTTTTAACCAATTTCCGAGATCTAAAACTGGTTTATGTGATCACGATGAGTATTAAATTTCTTGGAATAACCACGTAAAGCATGAGAATGGATATCTAAAATGGGTTTATGCAACAGCTTTCAAGAAAATCGTTAGAGCCATTTTTGAGACATCGATTTTTACCAAAACTTGTTGACCGGATGACAACAATTACATTTAAAAGGGGGTTAATATTGAAAATTTGAAAAAAATCCATTCAGCCGTTTTGAAAGGAATCCACTCGCAGTACATGAAATTCAGCTATTTATACAGGACGCCTGTCAATTTTCCTGAAATAACCAACTACAGGATTTGAAAGGACATCCAGTAGAGTGTTTATGTAGCAACTTTGAAAAAAATGGTTAGATCCGTTATTGAGATACGAACTTACGACCTCACTTCCGGTTTTGCAATTTTCACCAAAATTTGGAAAATTCATCAGTACACCAATTGTGTCTTAATTCTGAAGTTTCGTAGCTGTATCTTTATTAGTTTCGGAGATATGATAGAAGATTCCCCCCCCCCCCACACACACACACCCTGATTAATTGCCAAAAACCACTTTTTTGACTCAAGAGACATTAAAAGATGTAAATCAGGTGAAATCTCGATATCGAATTTTTGGACCGAATGCAATGCTTCCATAACCTACTGTAATCGGGTAACGGAAGTAAAAATTCAAAAATCATAAGAAAGAGATTTTTTTTTTTTTTTTTTTTTTAAGGACTAGAAGGACTATTAGTTTCAATCTGAGTAAAAACGTTGTCACCAGCTCTTGTAGAGCAGTTTTGTGTAACACTAAAATAAGTTAGAAATATCAGTCCTATCGTTACAAATTAAGTATCAAATGAAAGAAGAGATTTTTTTTAATCCAGGGGTGCAAACAGTTTTTTGACACGATAGTTAGATTTTTTAAAATTAAATAAAGTGTGAAATTTTGGTGACAACACTTAATTTTAATTCATTTCAGTCATTTTAAAAAATACTTCGCTCAGTTTTACGGTCAAAAAATGAGATAAAAAAAATTAAAAATTAAGAATTCTGTCAAAGACAGAATTTAGTTATATACGGAGGATTGTTAATTTTAATCAGTAAATTTTATTTATTTATTTATTTATTTATTATTATTATTATTTTTTAATTTTTATCTAATTTTTTGACTGTTAAACTGGGCCACGTACTTTTTTAAAATGACAGAAATGAATTAAAATGAGGTGTTATCACCTAAATTTCATACTTTTGTTAATTTAAAACAAAAATCTAGTTGTCGTGTCGAGAAACTGTTTGCACACCTGCACTAAGAAAAATAGCTTCGTTCATTTTGTACCAAATTCGTAACGATATGACTGATATTTCTAATTTATTTTGGTGTTACACAAAGCTGATCTACAAAAACTCCAGATTGAAGTTAATAGTCTTCCGTTCTAAGGTTAACGTGCATTTTTTCTAAACAATCACAATGAGAAATAATCACTTCGATACAATAAAATTCAGGGGGGGGGAGGAATGATTTTTATGAGTGTTTTCTGTACTGTGCACATGGGTTTGGGACCCAGGGTGAGTTTTTACTCGATGATATTTTTCTTTTTTTTTTTTTTTTTTTTTTTTCTTAATAATAAAAGTTTGAGTTGAGAAAGAATATGCGTGTACAGCGCACGTGGCACGTATATCCTCAAACGTGCGCATTTGTCTGCGCTGCCGAAGGCAGTGTGGTCCCGGTGTGAGTTTTTACCCGATGCTAATTGATATATTTTGTGATTCATTTTCTTAAGAATGAAAGTTTATGAGTAATAACACGGATTTTTGAGAAGTCATAAGGATGGTGAAGGAATACGTGCGCGCAGCGCACGGGTCTACGCTGCCGAAGGCAGTGGGTTCCCGGTACGACATATTTCCAGATCAGATTTTTCTTTCTTTTTTTATCACATGATAAAAATTAATGCAATTTTGAGAATTCATTAATTATTGTGATTCATTTAAATATAGTGACCAGCGAAGCGGGCGTAGCCTGCTAGTATATAAATAATAATAATAATAATAATGCATGTGTACCATTCTATACTGTCTCAGTTTTTTAGCATGATTCTTCTCAATTTTATTTTAATTATTTAAAAAGGTAATATGCTCGCAGGTTCCCCCCCCCTCCTTTTTGCTTTTCCCGACATAAAAATAAATATTTTTACTTGTTCATTTATTTATGTTTGAAATCACAATTTTTTTCTTTTGATTTTAAAGTTATAACGTGCTTTTTATTTAATATCTCACGAATGAATATCCGATTGAATAAAAAAATACAGCATTAACTATATTTGGTCCTGATTAATAAGTGTTCGAATTTTTTATAAAATCTAGTAATTCGAACAGATACGATGGCGATTTTTTAATTTTATGTATTTTAAATAAAACAAAAATATCTGCACGTTCATTGAAGGTGTAATACAATATATGGTGACAACTCATAGTCATTGTCTGAAAGAAATAGTACTACGAAAAAAAAAAAAAAAAAAAAAAAGCAAAAGTGATTTGGATGTAGATAGATTTTGAGAGGATTGCAAATTTGTGAAAATGCCACCCCTCTGATATCGTACACAAATCGGATTAGACAAAGAAACATAACCAACTTTGTTAGTGATATCACTTTAAAAATGGATTAGGAGTATTATACTGGGTAAAAACATTTTACACATTGCACTGTAAATTTAAAGCCAGCCAATTTAAAAAAAAAAAAAAAAAAAAAAAAAAAAAAAAATGTTTTGCCAAATTTGAATAAAAATTCTGAAAAAAAAAAAAAAATATATATATATATATATATATATATATACATATATTCTTAATGATACCTGTAAAATCAGAGTAACCCAATATTTGTTTCAGAAGAAATTATTTAAACTAAATGCATTGCAGAGCTTTAAAAGGTATTGAATAGAAAGATAACAATCTGTATACTGTGAATCACTGCGGTAAGAATCAAAAGCTTATGTGTTAATCGCATACTCTTTTTTCTTTCATTTCTTTTAATCATTTGACAGAAATTAACTAAATTTCTTGCAATTAGAAAGTCAGAGCAAAATATGTAAAAACTAAATATAGTACAAAATGGTCAATTTTTCTTTAGCCATGACTAAATGTCAGAGTTTTTTTTTTTTTTTTTTTTTTTTTTTTTCTTCTTTCCTGATTTATTTCTGAAATCATTTTTAATCGTAAACGTATAAAACTTGCAGGTATATCTGTTTTTTTTTTTTTAAATAGATAATTGAATTAATTTAAATAATTATAATAAAGAACCGTTTTTCGAGAATAAAACGACAAAATGCGCGCATTAAGCCGGCTTATTACTTTCTTCCTATTTTTTTTTTTTTTTTTTTTTTTTTTTTTTTCAAATCTTTCAACTAAATTTTATTGCAAAGGCATAAAAACACTTGTAATTATGCTTGCTTTTACGACAAAAAAAGTTTTTTTTTTTTTTTTTCTATAAAGACATGAGATTTTTGGGAAAAGATTTCAGAAAAGGTGACATGAAAGAATGTCCTTTTGAATTCTGTTATACTCACTGAAAAATAAAAAATGTCATTAGCTTATTTTCTATTTCATTAGACAATCCTCCAAATTTTATTTATTTATTTATTTATTTATTGGAAAAATAGGTTTGACATGTTAAAAGAAAAAAAAAATGTAATTAAAATATAAAAAAAAATATATATGTATTATTTGCGATGAGAAAGTGAAGTCATAAAAATTTGAAGTACTTGCTATCAATAGTTAAAAAAAATTCATGAATAATAATAATAATAATAATAATAAAAATCGTTTTTATTACGATTTTCAGCCTTTAGTGATGTGCTAAACATAGCTCATTTGATTCTATAATATCCTTTATAAAAGTTTCCAATTTATCATATATATTTTTTACAAATATATAATATACAAAATGATATGCAGAATGCATTAATTACGGAAATTCATAAATATAAACGTGAATTTAACAAATCATAATATAATCATTTTCTATATACTCAAAAAGTTTCACACCATAAGTTAGTTTTATGAAGGAATATGAATTTCAAACAAATAAAGTTGTGTTGAAATATAGTCTAATACTTTTCCCAAACAGCTATTTATTATTTATTTATTTATTATTATTTTTTTTTCCTTTAGTAATTTAACTGAAGTGTTGATGTTTCGATTTATTTTAAGGAAATTCTTTATCATTTCCTTACTATTATTTTTGTTGTAGTTGAACTTTTGAGAGCTCCTTTCTGCGTCTGATCACGTATGTTGCTGTGTTATACTAGTTAAGAAATAAATCATATAATGGAATAAATTTTCTCTGTAAATTGGTTATTAATTAAAAAAAAAAAAAAACATTTTTTTTTTTTACTTAATAATTTTGCTAATTTTATTATATTTCATTATTTATTATATATTTATTGATTAACCAAATTAAGCTGTCATTGAAATTATTTTACTAATTAATGTAGATTAACATAGTTACAATTTTGAGAAATAAAATCGAAATATATACATTTATTTCTGTTCCTTATATCAACAGCATTTTTATTTTTATTATAATTTTAAAAGAAAGTGCAATTAAAGAGAATAAAGATAGCTGTAAAATATCATATAAATTAATTCATTCATTCAAAAAAAAAAAAAAAAAAAAAACAATAATAATAAATAAAAAAATAATTTAAAACATTTATAAATTATTATTATTATTGTTATGGTATTTGTATAAATAAGAAAGTTTTACAATTCATTTTTGCATACCATTTTAATTTAAAATATCTATAAAATTAGTAAATATTACGTTCAAAGTGTTTATAGCTTGTGCTGCATATAATTAATTAATCATTTATGATTTCTGATAATAAAAGTTATGGAAATTTAAATTTATGAATTGGAAATACAATGCAGACTAAATTTTGCGCTGCTAAGGCTATTTTAAATTACAGCTTTAATTTTCCTGAACTCATGTTTCTTGCACAGAAATGATAAAGTCTGTTGCTATATTTCCAAAAGGTTTTTGAAATATCAGTCCAGTTTCTTCTACACGTACATTCACTTCCTAATCCCAGTTTGGAAATATCTTCGGTCACAAAGGGCTTTTGTTCGAACGGACACACCCCCAGTTGTGAGGGGGAAAATGTTCGAAAATTTTTGGTGTAACTTCAACGGACATAACAGGGAATTTTCAAGGTAGCTTCCTCCTAACAATAAGATTATTTTTGAAGTAGAAACGTGACATTGAGTCAAACGCTGAGAGGGTTAAGTTAAGATGGAGTCTGCATCAACGCAAACTTCACATGTATACCAAATTATTATTATTTATGTATACCCAATCATAATAATAATTATATAAATTATATATAATTATAATACCTTATAATAATAATTATATATAATAAAATGTGGAGAAAGTTGTAATTAAAATGGATGCTTTTTAACACTTTCCTGCAAAGTTGAAAAGTGTTTATCATTTTAGTTTATCTGTCTGTTCGTCCTTTTTTCTCCGTGCATGAACTTCTGTAAATATTTTTCATGTATACCTTGAAACTGAAATATCTTATACAAGTTCACTATGGCATGCTCAGTAAAAAAAAGTAAAAACAGCACTACCCGTTCGTATGTAGTAAAACCAAAAAGTATTGCAATTACGTTCTGTGGAAGGTATTTCAATAAGGCATATTTTAATACCTTTCTACTGCACAATGTATTATATATATCAGCCTTATAGCCTTGTAACTCTAACATATTTTTATTCGTTTACTAAGATTCGTGAATTCATAAGGGTTTTTTCAGGAAAAAGAACTTTAGCAAAGCAATTAAAATAATTGGATCTTCAAATTAAATACGCAGAATATAAAAAACTCCTTATGAAATTTCATCTCTGGAAAATACCTAAAATCTAGCTCGTTCTTTTGCCAACAATTTGCTTAATTTTCACTCTACTCAAGTGAACTTTTAACAAAGAGTTGTCCAATAATAAACATTGCTGCGAAAGATAGAAAAAACACTTTTCTATCTTTCGCGCATGTGCAGTACAAATATATTTACTGTAGATGCACATATCTCAGCGAATATTACACGTGTGAATTTTCTATTTCTAAATAATATTTCTCTAATGTTTTACAAATTTTCTGCAAGTTTTGTAAAATTTTATGGAAATATTTTCTAGTTATAAGCAAAAAACTTGCCAAAACATGTATAATTTTTGAAAAAAAAAAAAAAAAAAAAATTATATATGCCAAAACAATTGTGCAATCCCCACAAAAAATAACATACAAATACTGTATGCAGTATGTGCAACAACGTGTTAAAGTTACAAGTCATGTGAAGCATTTTATGATACAGGGTGATCCAACGTATTTGCGCTTTTCTTCAATTTGTGGTTGGTCCCCTAATATCACTCTGGACTAAATAGATTGTGGAAAACGTGAGTTTTTAAATGTTCTTTGCATGTCTGAAGTTCCAAGAACTTTTGCTCGGTATTTTTTATAGAAAATCGAAATATTGTCAAAAGAAAAAGAAATCTAATAATTTGATCACCCACTGTATATAAATTTAATCTTGTTGTTTTCAGACATTATACGAGGCTACACAAAAGAAATCTATTTTACGGTTTTTGTTAAAGTGGAGGAAAAATATGAAGATGATTTTTGCGAGTTTTCTTCCTGGCTAAAATACAGGCGTTGAACAAAATAATGTGAACGCTTTCGTTTTTTTACGTTTTGTCGAATATCTTAAAAAATGCTTAACGTGTTGTTCTTCAATTTGGGGAATAAGGAAAACATGCCTTTTCTCATATTTTTCAGTAAAGATTTTGTCACGAAGGCCCTTAGGGAATGAACAACAAATTAAATAAATTAAAAAGTATTTGTGATAACCCTGTGTATGGAAAAGCTTCGATTGATTTGCAAATGTTAGATATAATTATAAACGTTATATTTTATTCGTGTGTAGAGTTTTGTGGTGATATCTTGAATATTTAAGAAGTTAATATTTTATTCAAAAATTCAAAAATTTTTCGCAATATTTTACTTTATAACTCCAAAGTTTTTTCTTCAAATTTCATTAAACTTTCTGAAAACAGGACAATATATGCTTAAATCATTATACTATAGTTTAAAACAAATATATTTAATATTCAAAAAGATATGGGTAGTTGTAGTAAATAATTTATTACTGCGCATGTACGGACTGTAGCAAAAAAACTTTGACATAGTTTAATACTCAACTCTATACGGCACCTTATAAAAAAAAATTTAGCTGAATATCACAAAATTTCATAGAGATATCGGTGATTAAATGAGCAGTTTTTCAGCTGTTTTCTAAAAAGGTCTTTACGATAACGTGTTATTCACAAAGGAAAGTTAGTATCAGAAAAAAAAAAATAATTTTTTTTCTTTCTTTCTTTTCATAAGTATGTAGTACATACCTATGAAAAAAAGAAAAACGAATCGCAAATATTGTATTAAGTTTCATTGTGTAACGTAGTTTTTTCTGATACAAACTTTCATTTGTGAATGACCCCTTATCGAAGACCTTTTTAGAAAACAGCTCAAAAACAGCTTATTTAATCACCAATACTTCTATGATTTTTTGTGATATTCAACTGGATGTTTTTAATAAGGTGCTCTATACAGTTGGGTATCAAACTATGTCAAAGTTTTTTTGCTATAGTTCGCGCATGCGCAGTAATAAATTATTTATTACAACTGTCCATATCTCTTTGAATATTAAATATGTTTGTTTTAAACTACAGTATAATGATTTCGGCATATGTTGTTATGTTTTCCGAAAGTTTCATGAAATCTGAAGAAAAAACTTTGTAGTTATAAAGTAAAAACTTGCAAAAAATTTTGCATTTTATAATAAAATATGCAACTCCTATAAGCGTCAAGCCCGTCTTTTTCCGTCAAGCACAGTCAAAACAAAAAGCTGGTGTGGCTAAATTTTGAAATATATGTTGCTTTTTTCGGGAAAATAAGATTAAAAAACATGTATAGATTATTCTATTAAATTTTCATATTTTTACTGTGCATAGTATTAATTTTATGAATCATTAAGCAGATATACCGTAAAATGGCTGACGCTGAAAGGGTTCCTCACAAAACTTTACATATGTATAAATTATAACATTTATAAACGTATCTAAAATTTGCAAATCAGTCGAAACTTTTCCATATACAGGATTATCACAAATACTTTTTATTTTATTGGATTTATTGTTCTTTTTCTTAGGGCCTTCTTAACAATATCTTTGCTGAAAAGTATGCGGAAATACATGTTTTCCTTACTCCCAAAATTCAAAAGCAACGCGTTAAATAATTTTCAAGATATTCGACAAAACGTAAAAAAGCGAAAGTGTTCACATTATTTTGTCCAACACATGTAGATAACGCTACATCTTATTGACCATTCTATATATTTGAAAGCAGTAGCGCTTTAAATTTCATTATATAAAACTATTTCTTCAAATACCAAATTACATTTTTCTTCACATTTATAACCTATATTACAAGTTGATTTTTTTTTTTTTTTTTTTTTGATAATTGTCAAGCAAAATATTTGTCGTTAAGACTCTTTCATACATCAACTTTTTAATAAATCTGATGAGGCCAATACTGCATGACTTCCCGGTGTAAACATTTAATTATACATATTGTTACGAAAACATCGAGATTTTTTGTGTGTGGTAAATGGTTTATAAATCAATAGGCAGGTTCTAGTCGATGAAAGCATTTCATTTGACGAATATCGTAAAACAATCCTATAAAACTATTACTCCCACCATAAAAGATCACAAAAACTATGTTATATACACCACAAAACATGAATATTGTTTGCTCAAAAATAGTAATCAGCGGCTTATTGAACAATTGCTCTTTGACAAACCTATAACTACTCAGAGTTGAATGCAATTCATTCAAGTGCAGCTAGCGTCTTTTATTCTCTTTGGCGAAGATAAGTAAAGACTCTGATAACCCTAAATTATATTTTTTCCTGAAATTTAGTCTCCAATCTCGACAATTGACCAAGAATGTCGCCAAGTTTGTAGCCAAGGCTAGTCTCTTCTGAAGCCAATGGATTCTTATTATGTTCCTTGCGCTTTTACACATTTGTTTCACTTTAACAACAGTTCCCAAACAGGAAAGGAGTTTCATCTTTTGTAACAGTATTATTACGAACTCCAGTATTAAGTTCCGTCGAAATATCTAAAACGGGAGACCATTTAATAAACTTAGCAACGGTTATTACGCTAACAACTTTTTATTTTTCATTTCTTTAATTAATTCTTTAAAAGGGATTTTTTTTTCTTTAATTTATACTGTTTATCCGAAAAAATGAGCGTGTATAGTATAGAAAGGATTAAACTTACAATTTAAGTTTAATTAAAATTTATTTGTTTTTTATTTATTTAATTCTTTTTAAAACGAAGTCTACTTTTTCTTTTGTTTGTTATATTGGTCGGAGTCATGTGGTAAAATAGTGTAGACCGCAAAAGCTATAAAATACATGCTTCAAAAACTAAAATATTTAATAGATGCTCAAATACAATTATCGTTAAAATCGTAGTTCTTAAATAATAGCAGATCTACCTGTCGTCGATAAATATCCATATTTAAGTGCCTGGGAAAGACCTTTTCTGTTAGGCAGTGGGAACCTGGATTTTTTTTTTTTTTTTTTTGACCTACTAAAAAAATAAATAAATAAAATTACAGAAAAAAAGAAGCTAGTAATTTTAGTATAAATTGTTTCGTTGTTATTTTTCATGATTATTATTTTATTTATTTTTATTTTTTTACATTTATTATACTTTTCTTTTCTTTTCTTTTTTTTTTTCTTTTTTTTTTTTTTTTTTAACTTTATCTCTATATATATTCATTTTCAATTAGGTATTAAACACTTATAGAAAAATATCAATCAGCTTTCAACGTGTTAGATAACATATGAAAAAGTAATCGGTTAAAAACCCATATTGAATTCATATCGCCTCATAAATCATTCCGATCATGACCATTCCATTGACTTAAGTATTCCGGATAGATTGTTGTCAATGTACTCTTATCGTTTTCCGGAATAGAATTCGATGGTGGCCATCGTTGACTCAGAAATTCTAATCTTTCAGATCAAATCACTTTTGTAAATATAACATGAAGTAAAGAAAATATCAAAGTTTTCCGACATAGCTGATGCCCCTTGAACTGGATACAGGAAATCCCACTTGCAAAATCCACAGAGAATTTTAAAAGCTTATAAAAGAATAATACAATTTCAAAGACGTCAAAAAATATTGACTTTGATTTAAATCGAATCGAATTATTTTTTAACGTTCCTCGGTTTTTCCTAATGGAGCTGAAATAGAATATTGCTACTGAATAAGGAAAAGAAAAGAAAATTACGAATTGTTGCTAGAAATGTTTTTGGCAAAATTGTGCAATATCATACGATGCTTAAAAATGTATTTTTCTTTTACTCATAAACAATAAACGTAAACCAAAAGTGTTTCCTCTAACACTTTCTAGGAAAGTTGGAAAGGTTTTATAGATTCAATTTATTATTCTATACGTCCGCACTTTTCTTACCGCAATTTTTTTTAAAAACTTTAAAACCGATATATGTTATTATACTGTTTATGTCTACTAAAGAATATTTTCTATTGAAAATAGTATAAGTATTTTTTATAGTTTATGTATTTTGCTTACTAAAAAGTAATTGTGTTTTATGATTACAGTTACAGTCCATGAGAGGTATTTCTTTATAACATACTTTAGTATCTTTAGTTCTAAACTTTACAAGATTAACATACCTTATTTAAATGCCTAAAAGCAAGCTTTCTATAAAATAAAGTAAAATTGGTATCCACATGTGTTAATAGATAAAATTACTCGAAGTGCAATTTCACTAAACTATATTATAAGATTTTTTTAACTAAAATTTTAGTATACTATACGACGAGTGTGCAGTTTTTAGGCAATGTACAAAGCCACACAAAATCAATTTATTTTATGCTTTCTCTTTAAAATTAAATTTAAAAAAATCATGCAGGGCATTCCATCCCGGCCTAGTCATTAGAATAGTCAATTGATCTTAAATCAAAGAACAACAACAACATACCGATTTGAATATTCTTGGCATCATCAATGCAAAGTACGAGATAATTCAGAAAGTAATTTACGTTAAGCAATTAAACAGAAGGAAACCATTACTAAAAAAAATCACTTTTACTGCACCATGAACTACAAATTTTACACTTTTCAACATAGTTGCGAACATTCTATTTATCATATCGCGGCACTAGCTTTTGCATGTCCTCGTCGTAGAAAGATGCCGCCTGCTATGTCAATCATATAGTAATAGCGTTTCCCCCCTCATCGTCTACTCATAAATTGCTTGCCCAAAAGAAGCAATTTAAAGCGCAGGAAAAGATGACAGTGACTTGGTGCTAGATCGGGGCTGTAGCGGAATGGAGAAACTGTTCCCAGCAGAATTCTGCAAGAAGTTGCAATCACAAGAAGTCACAATCGCTTCGTTTCATGAATGAAAGCGATACCCCTCTGAAAACTGACTCGACGCTTATTCTGTATTGCGCGAAGAAGTAATCCAAGTGTCTCGCAGTAAGCACTTGCGTTGATTGTTTGACCTTGACGACTGAAATCAACCAAAAAAATGCCTTGTCTTTCCAAAAACACTGTACACAGGATTTTTCGGTACGTTATTACTGGTTTGACTATCGTCGTTGTTGGCGATGTTGTATGTCTTCATTGCATTGATTGTTGTTTTAATTCAGAAGTTATATGAGATGCCTAAGTTTCATTTCCAATGACGATATGTTTTAAGAAGTCACCACCCTCGTCGCAGTAATGTTTTCACTGCCTTGACGTTTCTGTCTTTGCTCCTCTGTGAAACTTTTTGATTCCCACAAAGCATGCAGTTTTTTAAAATTCAGTTTTTCGGGCACAATTTCATGAAAAAGTGAAAGGAAAATTTGAGAAAAATGCATTGACTGTGTGGTAATTGTAAATTTTCGTTTCTCCCTAATATTCTTCTGTAAGCAAATCCTCATAAGTCAGAGATGACACAAGTAAAACTTAAGCTTAGTTTAAGTATTTTATGTTAAACTAAAGGTTGTATAATATGATTGTTAGGTTTACTTATAAATATATGACAAAACTGTAGTTATAAAAGTGTATTTATTTAAAGTAAGCTTTCTTAGACTAGTTTAGTATGAAGAGTATAGAAACGTTTTTCTGTAATGAATATTTATCGAAAAAACCTTTTTGCATCACATTTTATTGTGTCGCCAACGAGCGATAAAAAGCCAAGAATCAGACATTTTCAATATTATTTACGGACGATATATAGTAATTGCGCCGGAATTATTGTTATGAACATACATAACCTCATGAGGAGAGTAATCTATAATTTTTTCGAAATTTTTTGCGTATGAGCCTATGGAGATCTTCCTTTTAAGTACCTTATTTCTAAAAAATTGGAATTCAGTTTACCGAAACTACTTGGTAGCGTTCGAATTTATGCTTCATTTTTTTTAAGATTTTTAATTTTATTTAAATTTTATACTGTGAAGGTTTCATTAATTGCCAAATATGTATTAAAATACAAGTTTCTACAATTTAGTGAATATAACAAAAATTACATTCAGAGTAATGTTTATCTCTTTCCGACGGGGAACATTTTTTACCTAAAAGCATTACATTCTTTGTTTTTGCAAACTGAAAGAATAATACGGACTATAACCAACATTTGTTGATTGAAAATTGTACTTTATACTTTCTGCTAATTAGCTCGATCGTTTTTGTTTTTTTTTTCCTGATTTCATTACATATGACTGTTCCAGATGCAAAAATATGAGTGGATGTCGTGGATGCCTAACCCGTACGATCGTACGCTTTCGTTCGGAAAAGGGTTATTAGCTTAAAGTTTGTACGATTTTTTTTTTTTCTCAAAATCTCAACATTCCGAAATAAACTAGTTGGCATAGGTGGACTCTGCTCAGTTCCCCATCATATGTATGTTCTAATAAATTTCTAGTGCAAGATATATTATATTCATGTTAAGAGAAATGAATTTTATCAAACACTTGACACAGTAATATAATAATATCCCCGCCTAATAGGTTATCCATCATTCAATTCGATATATTTATCTTACTCTAACCAATTAAATTATTTCATTGGGGTCAATTTTGTAGTTTTCATGCTACTATTTCTAATGCAACAGTCCCCAAAATGCTTATTTATATAGAATATCGCCCAATTTTGCTATGTTGATAAAATCTTAAAATTCGAATAACTTATGAAATTTTCCTATAAAAACATTTGTAGTCAATTATGTTTAAGCAACTATCATAAATGTTATTTTGAAATTGTCTGATATATTTATCACCCTCAAAATGGACGTTTATGCTCAATTATGCCCTATTCCGCCATGTTAAGTAAATCGTAAATGCCAAATAAATTACGAAATTTTTAAATTAAAACATTCATAGTCAGAGATGTTCATGCCAGTATCATACATGATATTTTAAAAGTGTTCTGACATCTTTACGATGGAAATATCCCACAAAACCGACTTTTATGCGAAATTTTGCCTTATTCTGCCATGTTAAGAAATTCATAAATTTCGAATAATTTGTGAAATTTTCAAAGCAATTAATGATGTTCAACTTGGCCTTAAATCTTATATTTAAAAGCTGTTCTTATATCTTTACGATATTTTTTTTTTTTTTTTTTCATGCAAGTTTAAGTGAAATTTTGCCCTATTCTCCTATGTTCAGAAAATCGTAAATTTCGAATAACTTCTGAAGTTTTTTAAATAGAATGTTTTAAATGAATAGGTTACATTAATAATAGTGACATTAATAATATTTTAACACTGGTCCGTCCTCTCTGTGATCATTTGTTCGTAAGATATCGTGTACACAGACTAACAAAGTAACACACTAATGGATTAACGGACTAATACACTAACAAACTAACAGACACCCTACAGACGGATACCAAGTCAAAAAACCGAGAATTGTATGAACTTGTTATATCAGAATACCTTTCTAAAAAATTACCTGTACTTTTTATTTTATTTATTTATTTATTTTTAATTAGTCATATGAATCGAGTAATAAAACATGAATTAGTCTGTGACCGAAATTAACCTTACACATACTAGATTATTAAAAAGATTTTTTTTTCAAGAATTTCGTACTTTTTTTCTTTTATTTGTCGTATGACGAAGTTGTAAAATCTAAATTAAGGAGTTAATCTCTAATTTATAGTAACTGTACAGGGTAGTTCTAAAGATCATGTGCAATCGGCATGGGTTAGTGTGTCAGGTCATGAGAAGTATGAATTACACAGAAACTGAAGATCGAAAACGCAATCGTGACAGTGCAATTGCATCGTGACCGTCATAATATATATATATATGTGTGTGTGTGTGTGTGTGTGTGTATGTATGTATGTATAACAAACGGTGTAAAAAGACTTTTACTTTACAAAAACGTAATCGGAGTACAAAATATAAATGAAAAATATTACAACTCATAAAAAGTGCTCAAAATGTGCCCCATTAGCCGTGATGGATCCTTCACATCGTCACACTTGTGTTTTTTGTGTGCGTACTGGCGTTAGCCCCACCTTATCGCCCTCTAGTGGGTTACAGTATAATCGTGTATCCAACTCCCCAATTCCTGTATAATTCTTACTCTTCATGACCTGACACACATATGTGCCGTTTGTAGATGACCTTTTGAACCACCCTGTATAACCATTATAAGAAATAAAAAATGTGAAACAGAGGTAAGATTTACCTTTTTGACGCATTAAAAAGGTGTTGAAAACTCCTTCAGATTTTGTGTATTTTTCTTCCTTATTTAGTCATACAGTTAAAGCAATAAAATCTGAAAATAGCTATCATAGCAAAAATAATGCACACAAAAAACTTGAATTTATCTCTACTCTAAATTATAATCTCTCCCAAGCCACGCATTCGAACAAGATAATTATGTCAAAATAATTCTTTTTACTCACTTTTTATCACTTATATCTAAATTAATCAATCGGCAACTATAATACAATCAGAATTTTTTCCTAATTTAAAGCAACTTCACCATTTCAATCTATGAAAAGATAAGATAATTTTTTTCGTTAAATATTTCAAAGTAATTTTTTTAAACTAATTCAAGCTTTTTAACATTTTTTCCAAAATTAAACAAATTATAATTATAATAATATCTAAATTAATCTAACTTTATCTTACCATTTCAAAGTATTAAAAGATACGATGAATTGTTTTATCAGATATTCGAAGATAGAAAAGTATCACAAAGTAATTATTTAAACTGATTAAGGTTTTTACTCCTTATTCCTAAATCAATCAAATGGTAATTATAATGCAATCTAAATTTATTTCTAGTTTAAATTAATCTCACCAATTTAAGGTATTAAAATATATGATGATTGGTGTTATCAGATATTTCAAAATAATTTTCTAGATTTATTCAGGGTTTTTACTTCTTGTTTCTAAATTAATCAAATGCTAATTATAATAAAATCTAAATTTATTTATGATTTAAATTATCGTCACCATTTCGATAGAGGTTAAAAGATAAAGCGACTTGTTTCAAAAGACATACATATATAGATAAGTACAACAAAATAATTCTTTAACCTCATTTAGATTTTTTACATTTTATTTTTAGTCAAATTGCACAATTTTATTGTAATCTACTTCTAATTTAAAGTAATCTCGCAATCCAAGATATTAAAATTTATTTCATCAAACATACTTTAAAATAATTTTTTAAATTCTTATTCAGACTTTCCATCTGTTATACCCAATACTCTCTTACATTCCATCTCTTATGCCAGTTATGGTTTTACTTTATTTCTAATATAATTTATTCGTATCAATTCAACACATAAAAATAGACAACTTGATAGACAACAGATAACTTGTTTCTTGGCTCTTTCCACCCAAACTGATAGACGTTAGGTGCTGTGTTCGAACCCTGGTGGTGCTCGTCGCCTACCTGTTCGGAGATTTCGGTGGTTATCTCGCAAATTCGGATGAATACGGGCGAGGCCCTCTTAGATAAACGCCACTTTGGACACTCCATCCAGGCCTATAGAATCTTCATGTAGTCAGTAGGATTCTCCACATTAACGCCAACAATTTTTTCTTTATCCCACGTCATAGCAGCACGATTAATTTTTTTAATTCAGTTAACGAAACTGTTTACCTATACAACATTTTTTTTTTTTTTTATAAAAAATTTAAAAAAATTATGAACTTAATAATTTTTAATGTTCAAGTAAATAAATAAGTAAATAAACTGCACAATTAATTAAAAATTAAAAATATGAAAATTTTAAATATTTACTTCTTTTTAAATACTTGAATTTTTTCCGATTAAAAAAAATTGCTAATGTATATTAATGTATTATATTGCACAATACAAAGCATTTTCAAGTATCTAATGTTGCATTTAATGCAATCTTTTTACTGAAATACATAGTGTAAAAGTATAAAGACTAATACTCATATAATTTTGTTTTAAAAAACAAAAATAAAAATAAACTAAAGATTTCAATGCATATGTTCATCACATACCTAATAAAGAATGTGAACAAAATGTTTAAAATATCTATTTCAAATAATAATGATAAAATGAAATAAAATAAAATAAAATAAAATAAAAAATAAAATAAAATAAAAATAAATAAAAAAAACTTACATTTTTAAAACATGAAATCGAAGAAACCTGTTTTTCTTTCTTTTTTTTTTTTTTTTAATATTATACTTAAATTCATTTTTTATCGCTTATCAACCTATGATCTGCGGGTCAGGCACTGAGCTACGAAAGTTCTTAAATTACCCACTCCTTGATTTTTATCAATTTACTTTTTATATCATGACAGACAGAACATGCAATCTAGAGTATTAGGAAATTAAAGTTTAAATATTTAATGGCGAATATACAAAAGAAAATTATTTCCAAATCGTTGAATGTTTTTTATTCCCTCTCCTTTGACTTTGTGACCCACTAGTTAGTATTAAAAATTATAGTAAACAAAATTTGTGCCATTTTTCAAAAATATTTATCATCACTGGTATATAACCTGCCTCGTTAATAATTGAGCATGAAATTCTTACTCTTAAATAGCAAAACAGTATAGCAATTCTTAAGTAAAATTTCTTCATAGAAGAACTCGCTTTTCTCTATTCGTTTATAATCAATGTGAAAAAAAAAAAAATTAAAATAAAATAAAATAAAAAGGATATCTTTTTCCGATTATGTCCCACGGAACACCGTGGGGGAAAATGATCATCAATCACTATCTTCATCTCCCCTTGGTACGGAGTAGGGTTACCTTTTTTGCATTTGAGTAATTTTGTTAAAGATGGTCCCTCAAAGAGGAGAGCCATGGGATTTTCTAGAACAGGGAAAGAAGATTGATAAAGAAGCTGATAATTTGCTGTTTTTTATTGAATACAGTGAATGAATTGGTAAATAATTGCACGGAAAAAAATCTTTTAAAATTACTTAAACTACGGAATTAAATATTACATATATCTCACTTTATTTGAGCAGTATTACGCAGAACAACTGTCTAGTAAAAGAAAAAAAAATAATTTTACAATTTAGGTAAAAAAAAAAAAAAATAATAATAATAATAATAATAATAAAAAATCCCCCCGCCCCCCACACACACACACAAATATATATAATTTTTAATGACAATAATGAAAAGAATGAGAACGGAAACCAAACAGTTGAAAATAATTCACCACAGAAACCCACAGAAGCCGATTAGATAAGTAGTTAACTTAAATAAGTTAGTTTGGTGTTTTAAATTTATTTGAACAGTTATATATTAACTTAAATGTATTAAAAAGTTAATAAAATTATTTTTCTAATTTTAATATTTTTTTGGTTACAAAAAACGTAAACTTATAAAAGAAGGAATTTTAAAGGGAATTTAATATAAATATATTTTATTTATATAAAACCAAAGTTTGTGCGTGTCGGTGTGTCTGTGGACAACGAAGCGTAAGGTTGGTACTCGTACAGTCAAGAGATTCAACAAGAATTCGCTTGAGGTGTCTTAGTGCATCTCGAAGCCCCATTTTTGAAATGTTCATTATTATTATTATTTTTATTTAATTAAAATAAGAAAATAATATTATAATAGTTTTAAAAGTTAGTCATTTAAATATTAGTTTACATTTAGCGCCAAAAACAATTTACCAATCTTTTCTTTTTAAACATGAAATATTTTTTTATATGAATAATGAAAGAAAACATAAAAAAAAATTATTTCTGAGAATAGTATACTTAGCACGAAAGCTAATTGAGCATCAAGAGCTCATAGTAATCTTGGGTAATTAACCCGTTAACGCCCAAATTAATTTTGTAAAATATTATTAGCTGATTATTTCACTTCTAAATTAATATACACAACTGACAGAAAAATATATTAACTTAAACAATTCTTCTGATAGTTTTAAATTTCAAGGCTATCCTCATTTATTGACGTTTAGTGTTCTAGCGAGAAAACTTCGAGATAGAAAAACTTTGAGATAACAGATTAATATCCTGTTATATGTTGACGAAGATTTCAAAAGTAAAGTATTATAATATATATTATTATTCAACTTGATTTAAGTTAGTATACCTGCGCAAAAAGCAAATGTATGTGCGACGAATGAAAAATCTTAAAATGACTATCCACATTATGAAATAATAATTAATAGTAGGCACATAAAACTTTCAGGGATCATTTAGAGTGACGCTATAAACTGTCACTAAAAAGCAGAAATCATTCCAAGAAACCACAAAAAATATACGTGTCATTTTATTAGCTGTCCTCAAATGAGGATACTGGGCGCTAATGCGTTAAAAAAAGAACAACCACACGACTCCTATTACACATTATACAAGTATTATGTGCACTTTTTGAAGAGAATTGCACTCAGAAGACATATAATTGACCTAATGAATGATGATTCGACTCCACTCTACTCGCTTTACTTATGAACCACTGCAAAGCTCTGCCCGCCTATTCGCTGCTTTGCTTTTTATTGAAAACCGATATTAACATGTTGAGCGCCATGTCAGTCATTCTAGATACTAGACATTTTGTCATATATCTTTAAGTACTGAAGGAATCATCTTGAAACTTTAGGAGTGTGCAGAACCTGTTATACTTCAAACATTTCAGTGAAAGTTTTACCCCGAAAGTAAAAGCAGTAAAAATTAAAAATTAAAACATTGAGCGCCCTGTCAGCCATCGGTGGCAGACAGTGTCAAATATGATATAAAGCCGCGTCAACCATCGGTGCGCATATAAAATAGGATATAAGACTAAAAATATAACATTTAATGATTGAAAAATTATTAAAATTTGCTTAATGTTCATTTATTACAGGTGGTATCATTATGGAATTTTAATGGATTTTAAGAATTTGCGTGGCGCTCAACGTGTTAATAGTCTATAACAAAAGATTAAAAAAAAAAAAAAAAAAAAAAAAAAAGTTACAGAAATTCCCATATTCAATGTTAAATTGAAATTCATAACAATTAGTACCCCATTTCTTAAAATGAAATATTATGCTAAAAATCAGTATAATTTCTTTTCCATAATAGAAAGAAATTTGTAATATCCAGACCATTTGCTCTACAGCTTTAATATACGACCACTTGGAAACTATTAATTTTTTGTCATTATTTGTCGATTTTTTTTTTTTTTTTTTTTTTTTTTGGTTATACATAGTTACTTGTAAAAAAGAAAGAAAGAAAATTACTTTTTTTTTTTTTTTTTTTTGTCTATACTTTTTATTATGGAATTTTTCAGTTAATTATAGCATTGTATAATACTCTCTATATATTTTTAAGATAAAGCGAGGTAATAATTTTACACACTCGAAAATATCTGGGGGAAAAAAGTAATAGTCTATTAATGTTTTATTGTGGACAAATCTCCTACAGCTTCAGTTTTAAATTCTTTCCTACATACTTTTTAAGGCGCCTGCCTACCTTTAAAATGCAATTTTCAGTCAAAACTAAGATTTTTTATTTTTTGTTTAGTATTAAAGCCTGACATTTAAACTTTCTAAATCAGTTTGAATTTTGTTTCTATCTTGCTTAGAATTTGAGTTACAGGCATCTAAATATTAGTCACTCGCAACTTTTTGAAACCAGAAGTGACCGGAAATGTTTGTGTTCATAAAAGTTTTACTCAGTATAAGCATCAAAATTTGTTACTGAATATAAAATGAATTTAAAAATAATAAGAAGAAATAAAAAATTTTGAAATAAATCAGGAAAGTTATTAAAATTATTTTTTATTTAATAGGTAAAATCTGGTTTTTAATTACGTTTTTTGCTTTTTCTCAGAATGAGATTTTTAACATTTTGCTTTTTCACAAAACATCATAACTCCAAAAGTTATTATATAAATCTTATGAAACTTTGACAAAATACGCTAGAGGAGTTGTTTTATGGACTGAACTACTACAATGAATCTAGCTTTTTTTTTTTTTTTTTTTTTTTTTTTTTGTCGATAGAAGTTATAAAACATTTTATAACTTCACTAATGATTGATTCACTAATGATTTTTTCAGCATGTAAAATGTTATATTCTCTAAAATATTAAATAATATGGTTATAGTTTTGAAAATAGCTCACTCCCATAAAGACTCTTTATATCACCATTTTAGAGATTTTAATGATATATTCTATAACTACCACTTAATTTTCATGAATATTACAATGAGTGTATTATATACCTGGGGGGGGGGGAAGGGGGACCAATGGAAATAAAATGTATTCTTCTTTAAACTACACTATCATCGATCTAAACAAAAACTTTGCATAATAACGTACAATTTGTGAAAAAAATCACAGTAAGGTTAGACATACTTAAGGAGGAGGGGGGTTAAAGACGAAGGGGGGGGGAGGACAGAGGAAAATAAAATATTTTTTATATCTCCATTTTACCGATTTTAAAGACATATTCTATAGCTATCACTTGCTTTTTATGAAGATCTCAAAATGAGTGCAATATATATTTTGGGGGGGGGGGGGGGGCAAGGGGGACGCAGATAGAAGTAAAATATATTATTCTTTAAACAACCGCATTGTCGATTAAAAAAAAAACTTTGTATCTATGCAACTTTCTGCTTATGAAAAATTGCAATTGCAGTGAGTGTACACATATCTGGACGATTTGCTAAGGAGGGGGGGGGGGGCAGAGTGAAGAAAATGTTTGTTTTTATATCACCATGCTACCTACTTATATGAAACTTTGTACGAATATCACTTTCATTTTATTAAAATTATAGTGAAAGTTAACTAAAGTTGATAAGGTGGGGGGGGGGGGGGGGGGGGTTGGGGGACAGATGGAAAATAAAATAATCTTTTTAAACAACACTTATTATCGTTTGTTTTATTGTTTATTTATATTTTGTGTGTATCGATTACTATTAATGAATAATTATAGTGAGTTATGCAAAAAATCGATACATGATTTAAATCTGTAAAAAAGTTATTCAAAAATGAATTTTCTTCTTTTAATCTGTCTCTTTTGTCCTCCCCCGCCTTATGTAGAAATGGAACACTTCCACTCTCGTTGATGTGAAGCATCAATTTTACAAGGAGAAATTAGGTAAAATCGGTTAAATGGTGATATTAAAAAATATTTTATTTTCCTCTGTCTCACCCCTCTCTTTAACCCTACCCCCACCCCCAAGTATGTCTGATACTTATTGTGATTTTTTTCACAAATTGTATGTTATTATACAAAGTTTTTGTTTAAATCTATAATAGGGTGTTTTAAAGGAAAATATATTTTATTTCCATCTACCCCCCCTCCCCTGCCCCCCTCCAGGTATATAATACACTCATTGTAATCTTCATAAAAATTAAGTGGTAATATATTATTAAAATTGCTAAAATGGTAATTTAAAAATTTAATATATTTTCCTCTGTCCCCCCCCCCCCCCTCCCTCCTCCAAGTATGTTTGACACTTACTGTAATTTTTTCACAAATTGTACATGATTATACAAAGTTTCATTAAAATCGGTAAGAGGTTTGTTCTATTTTTTACTATAAAATTTTCCTTCGATCCTTTTATTTTTTAAAGTTCTATAATGAATTAATGACAGTTTATCATATTTTCTTAAACAGCATATTTTAGTTGCATTAACTGATGTATTATTTTTAAATTTATTTAAAAAATTGTAATATCTGTTCATATTTAAAGATAATAAATCAATAAACATTTTTTCCACATTTGAATTCAATATTCTAATTATTTATTTAATTAATTAGTTTATTTACTTAATTAACTTATTTACCTAACATTAAACTATATTAATTAAAAAACGAAGTGAAATTACTAAATTAATACATTAAAAACCTTTACTAACTTCGTTGTTTGCCGTTAAACTTTTCCATCGGGATCCCGATTCTCATCAGACTTTTTATAAACTTATAAAAGTTAATTCTGGAGAAAACAATATTTACAATTTTAAATGCGTTAGAAATTCTGCTCTTTTTCTACAAATAATTGCCATTTTATCTTGATTTTCTTTATGCAGATTGCAGAAATATTTGATTAGGGGTGTTTAGACGCTATCACACTTTTAAAAATTTGGCCCCATAGGCCATAATGATAAAGAATTTTTCTTTGTGACCCTGTAAAAAAATTGTAAGTGCTAAATTCACCTAAATCTATACAAATCGTGCAACTATGACCTATAACATGTGTACAAATTTTTTGCTCAGATTAATAAGACGTTTAGACGCTATCGCACTTTTAAAAATTTGGCCCAATAGGCCTTAATGATAAAGAATTTTTCCTGGTGTGGTGTCCCTGTAAAAAAACTATAAGTGCTAGATTCACCAAAATCAATAGGGTTCGTACTTTGGTGACTTGCAATATATGTACCAACTTTCAGCTTATTTGAACAAAGTGTTTAGACGCTAGCGTGTTCACTCACAGACACACATACATACACACACACATACATACACACATACATACATACACACATACATACACACATATATATACACATACATACATCATCGTAAAAATAGTGAAAACGGACTCAGAGGACCTCGAAACGTATAGAAACATCAAAATCTGAATTTCGGATTTTTGACATGATTACAATACTTTCCTCACTATAGTGTTTGGAAAGTAAAAAGATGATGATATTTACTTATATTTATTAATTTTAATTTTATTTGTTTATTCATTCATTTCATTTTTTATTTATTTTGATGGATAGTGTAATTTCTTAGAACATTTTTTATACTTAAATTTTGAATTTTTATATTTTTTATTTCAATCCTTACTTTAAAAAAGTAATAAAGATTCAACCACCGGGAGATTCTAATATTTATGAATTTATTTATGAATTATTTAATTAATTAGTTTATTTATTTAATTTTTATAAACTTGTAAAAGATAATTAAAGAGAATACAAAATTTACAATTTTAAATGCGTTATAAATTCTGCTCTTTTTCTATCAATCTTATAAGGATTGTAAAAATATTACTCTTTCACTTTCACCCTCTAGTTAGTACAAATAATTCTCCGATAACAGTTATCTTGAACGAAAAAGGGAACATGCTCCAATTTAAACGAATAGTGCAGACTGCCATAGCTAGACTTTATCGCTCTTTTCCCTGACAGCTTTTAACAAAAGCAATCACAACCCTTGAGAGGGGTCGAAACACTTTAGGGTGGTGTCTGGGATTCTACCTCTTTTTCCACACTGCGCTTAAAAAAAAAAAAAAAATCGCGATTAATATCATATTTGCTGATTCTTATGTAAAATGTTCTCCTAAATCCGAAAATGACCTCCATTTTGACCAATCACCCACCGTTTTCTCGGGACACCTATTACACCTATTATTACTGTTCGGTAATTTTATGGCCATGAATTGGATTTGGAGGGTGGAAAATGATTATTTTAACACTTGAAAACAAAAATAAATAATGTATAATAAATAATAATAATAATAATAATATATTATTAAAATATAATAAAAGTAATTTATAAGTTCAGTGGCAAATCACCCGTAATTTTCTTTATTGCTACAAATGTTCATGTTTTAGAATTTCTTATCTGTGTAGCCCCTCAGTAGGTATTTAGCAGTTAAATTAATCCTTTCTCCCTTCCAAATCAAATTTGCAGAAATGGTGTTGGGGCCGATTTCCATGCAGAGCAGAAAATCGGCCTCAATTTTCAGATTCAATTTTAATTTAAAAAAAAGTATCAAAATGCTCTATTTTAATCGTATTATTAATAATCATTTTACAAAATACCTTCAGATTTAAATAAATTACCCGAATATATCATCTGCATAACAATCATAATATAATTTTATTCAATTTTCAAAACATCCTTTGTAATTTTTAAATGATTGCAAACACTTTCACAGACTACGAATGTTTTTAACTAAAATTTTAAAATAAATATATTTATTTTCGCTCCCAAACAGAAATTTTATGAACACCGTACCTTTTTCTTCGGCGAATAATAAATATCATATTCTTTAGCCTCAGGTGAAGATGCTACTTTGCTAAGTAAAATATGGTATAACAGAGAGGAACTGCATTGTTTGTGTTGACATAGGCCATTTTCTCGCCGGAGAAGATGAAGAGAAAAGTGAATATGTAGATGAAATATACTTTTCTATGAAATGTAAAGAAAAGTGAATAAATAATGTATGTGGATGAAACATGTAGACGGGAAGAAATTTTTTCTGATGATAAATGTTTTTGAGTAGATAAAAACAAATATTTTTTAGCGACATCTGTACTACTATCAGTGTCGAATGTAATACGTTGAGAAAGGTTATATTTGAATACATTTTTTAATTAACGTGCATAATTTTTAAAAAGAGAGATTTTAAAAATAAATATAAATTAAAAGCACTTCATCCGTTCTTCACTAGTGAAAAATGCAAAGGCGTAACAGTTTTGTACTTCAAAGAAAATCTAAAATGAGAGAATTTCAAATGCATATAACGATCTGCATATAACGAGCATATGCGATCTAACTGGCGACTGTTTCCGAAAACTGTTCATCCGTTTTTCGAAAGGAGAAAAAACATTACAAGAAATTAACCCATTTACAGGCTGAATACTTTACCTTAAAATGCTTTAGTTTAAATGTATTACTCATTTAAATTTCTAAAAAAAATTATATATACATATTTTAATATATATATGCATAACGTTTATTATTGTTAACATAAATATTTCACAAATCATGCCAGGTGCATTTTTAATGAATGTAGAAAAATTTTACATTTTTTTAAACAATGTGATCTATTTTTAGTTCTGAAACGAATTTTTTAGAAACATTGGACTATTTTCACATTTATGTAAAATTTTGTTATACGTAAAGGAAAAATGATATAAAAAGAGTCTTTTTTATAAATTTCTATATATATTTCCCTTAAACGATAAAAATTTGGCTTCTATTTTAAAAATTCAAACTATTTTTAAATTATCTGGGCTAACTTTTTCAAGCCTATACTGATGAAATTAATTTTTTTTAATGAATTTTTAATTCAGTGTTCTCCAATTTTGAACATTGACCTGTAAAAGATTAATCTTAACATTTTCATGAAATTCTTCCATGATTTAACAAGAGTATTCATGATTTAAAGAAATTCTGCATATAGATTTTTAGAGGATCTCCAGAGCATGACTTTAAACAATTTTTAAAAATGTCTCTCTGTCTATATTTGTGTTTGTGTGTGTGTGTGACAAAATTTTTGTGGCAACTCTAAATTAAAAACTAATGCACAGAATTTCACAAAATTTGTATTTATTTACATCTTAACATAAATTGGTGCCTATGAACATTAGAAGTAAAAAATTTACATTAGAAGTAAAAAATCAGTAACCATGCTCACAAAATTTCAACTCCTTTTTTGTGTGTGTTTGTGTGTGTTTTCATTAACAAAATATTTTGCTTAACTTTAAATTAACTGTTGTATATTTGTAAACAAAAAACAGTTTTTGCTAGGAATTTTTTGTTATAATTGCAACGAAAATTATTTTTGTTAATATAATCAAATTTTTTTTCAATCGACAAAACATTTTTCTAAATGTATTGTCTCGCTCTCTCTTTAACCTCTTTTTTGTATTTATTTACATTAACAAAACATTTTGTTTAACTTCAGATTAATTTTTGTATATTTATAAATAAAAAACATTTTCTTGCAAGAACTTTTTTGTTATAATTGCAATAAAAATCATTTTTGTTAATATAACAAAAATTTCAATGGGGACACATTTAAACAGGAAATTTTGTTGTAAATACCAAGTTTTTGTTGATTCAACAAAACGTTTCCATAAATATATCATCTCCCTTTCTCTCTTTCTTTTATTTTTATTTATTTATTTACTTTTATTATTATTATTATTTGAGTGAGTATGTATTTATATACATTAACAAAATATTTTGTTTAACTTTAGATTAATTTTTGTATATTTGTACAGTTTTTTGCAAGATTTTTTTTTTTTTTTTTTTTTTTAATAATTGCAACAAAAATCATTTTTGTTAATACAACCAAAATTTCTATTGGAACATATTTAAACAGAAATTTTTGTTGTGAACACCAAATTTTTGTTGATGCAATAGAATTTTTTTCAAAATGTATCCCCCCCCCCCTCTCTCTCTCTCTTTTTTACATTAACAAAATATTTTGCTTAACTTTAGATTAATATTTGTATATTTGTAAATAAAAAATTGTTTTTTGCAAGAAATGTTTTGTTATTATTGCAAACAAAATCATTTTTGTTAATATAACCAAAATTTTTATTGGGACACATTTAAACAGAAATTCTTCTTGTGAACAACAATTTTTTTTTATTTTTATTTAACAAAATCTCTCTCTAAATGTATCGTCTATCCTCTCCCCTTCTCTCTTCTCTCTCCTATTTTTGTTGTTGTTGTTGTTGTTGTTGTTGTTGTTGTTGTTGTGTTAGCTTTTTATATTAATAAAATATTTTGTTTAATTTTATATTAATTTTATGTATTTCTATTTGAAAAACTTTTTTTTTTTTTTTTTGGCAAAAACTTTTGTTATAATTGCAACCAAAATCATTTTTGTCAATATAACCAAAATTTGGAACACATTTAAACAGAAATTTTTGTTGTGAACACCAATTTTTTGTTGATTCAACAAAACATTTCTCTAGATGTATAACCGTATCGCTCTGCCTTTTTTTTTTTACTTATTTACTTTAACAAAATATCTTATTTAACTTTAGATTAATTTTTGTTTATTAGTAAATATAAAACAATTTTTACAAGCTTTTTATTATTATTATTATTTTTTTTTTTTTTTTGTTATAATTGCAGCAAAAATCATTTTTGTTAATATAAATTAAATTTTTATTGGAACACATTTAAACAGAATTTTTTGTTGCGAACAACAAATTTTCGATGATTCAACTAAATTTTTCTCCAAATGTATAGTCTCTTTCTCTATCTATCTATCTTTATCTATCTATCCATCTATCTATCTCTATCTCTATCTATCTATCTCTATCTATCTGTCTATCTATCTATATATCTATCTATCTATTTATCTACCAATCTATCTACATCTCTCTTTCTATCCATATATCTCTCTCTATCTCTAACTCTATCTCTCTCTTTTTCCATAATTTTTAATTAGGCAGTATAGGACAAAAATTTCGTACAAATGTATACAATATAGATGATTTTTAACAATTAATTACATATATATAATTATTTTGATAGTAGAAGCATATATATGTATATATATATCGTGACAAAAAAAAAAAGGAAAAGAAAAATGCAAAAACAAAGCAGATGATAAAATGCTGCCATAATTTACAAGAGCGCAAATAAATTAATAAATAACTATAACAAAAATTCTCGCCTGGAGAATATGTAGAGAAAGTTGAATATGTATATGAAATATATTTTTCTGTAAAATGTAAAGAAAAACACGTGAATAATGTATATGGATAATGGATAAAACAAGTAGAGTGAAAAAAAAAAATTATCTTCAGAGATCTTGAGTAGATAAAAACGAACATTTTTTGGCATATGCATATTCTTTTTATTGATGTAAATTTTTTTTTATAATTAATTAATAACGGAAAAACGTAATTTTCTACTGTAAATTTTTAATATACTGAAAAAGATTATACTTAAAAAAATTTTTAATAAAAAGTATCATTTAAAATTATTTAGATTAAAAAAAATAATAATAATGCTAAATTAAAAGTAAATTTACCTCACCCACTCTCCAGACGAGAAAAAAAGTAAAATAGCTTTGCTATTTAAAGAAAGTATAAGATTAAAGATATTTTATGCATAAAAATATATCTTAAACATTGTGATTTTTGGTTATAAAGCTAAATTTTTACTGATCGCTCTTTCTTCAAACGGGAAAAAAATTGTATAAAATAAACTGAGTCGACCAATTTGATAAAACTCTTTATGTAAGAATTGTCAATAAGGCTCACCAAATTATAAAAAACTGAGTATATCTAGCAAAAAAACTGAAACCTCTTTTTTTTATGTAATAACTAAAATTAATGAAATTTGATCGTGAATGTATTTGACACTTACACTGAGAAAAAATTCTGTAACTGACATCTAGAATCTAAATTGGGGCTCTAGAAAAATTAGTTCCATGTCATCTTTATAAATTCTAGTCCCCTTGGAAAGCGAGTTTTTGAAGCCCCTATTAGAATTCTAGAACGTGTGCCTATATTCTCGAGGGCAAATTTATTTAAAAATCTCTGCAAATAAATGAGAATACAAGAGGCGGGTTTTAGCAACTATAATCTTGTTTTTTTACCCAATTCTAGAAAATCAAGCGAGAATTTCTTGCAATACAAAAGGTTCAGAATATTCGTCATATTCAGAATAGTGTTGCACCATCTAGAAATGTGTACAATAGAAATTCTCGATAATTTCGTCTATTCAGTTTATTGGCGTGCCTTATGTGCATAGCTCGGAAATCTATATTTCTAGTTAAGGGATTTAGAAAATGGCCACTCATTCATTCTAGAGAAAGGCGGTATATTTTTTTCCTCAGTGTAATTCATCTGCCAAATACTTGTTTGAAATTTTTCTAAAATCAGAACTCTGTGGTTCATTCAAGCAAAGCTTTTCAGAATATTCTTACAGTGGATTAAGCCTGTTCTGTTCATTAATTCTTCTTCTGTGGTGAAAGTAGTTTTACAGGCAAAGTGAAAATAAGAGGTAGTTCATTCACTTTCAGTGAGTTCAGCCTTGACGACAAACTTGGCCACTTAACGAAGAATTTGGGGACTAGGCAACCAAATTTGACGAAAAATGGTTGTTTAGGATTTCCGAAGTTTCGAAGCTGTCTGACGCTTAGCAGCCTAGATCTTGAACTTTCCATGGGAATCGCGCCAAGCGCCCCATTGCCAAAGAGTATAAATAGGAGTGAGTTGACTTCTACGGGAGAGGATGAAGTCACTGCAAGTCAGTGTTGTTGAGAGCCCTATTCTGAGCTATTGCATTTTGGAGATTGTGCTGCAAGCGACTGAACTTTGTTCGTGAGCTAGCGAAGATTTCTGCTCTGAAATATTTGACGTTATTTGCTTTACTCCTGTGGAACAAGTGACTGTTTTCTTGGATTGTTTCAAAACTTTCCGTCGAATAGCGATACTTACAGTACCGGTGACAGTTTAATTGGGCGGCTACTCTCTAAAATATAAAGAGTGAGATCTCACTCTCAAAGAGTGGTATATCACTCTTTGAACATGCCAAAATGGAGCCAACCTCTAAAGAGTGAAAAGTCTCTTTTCGAAAGAGTGAGATTTCTCACTCTTTATTAAGAGTGAGATTATTCAGAACAATTTAAAGAATATGACAGTTTATTTTTCCTTAAAAAATTGTGTATATTAGACGATGTTGCTTCATTTCACCTGGCGAATCGACTCCAATTCAACGGTGCAAAGAATGCAGTTTGGATCTGTCGGGAATCGAACCCAGGCCGTTTCCGCAGCAAGCGAGTATCTTATCCACTGAACCACTGAGCACATATACAAGCTGCTTAATTTACATTATTAAGTCATTCTCATACGTGATCAATCATATTTTTAAATTTTTACTTCATTTATCAACAATATAAAATTAAAGAATTCTAAAGGATATTTTAAAATTTAAATTATTTTAAAAGCTGTATACTTGAAAAAAAATCTTAATGACAAGAAGTCATTTAAAGTAGCATATGCGGAAAAGAAGTTACTCAAGTGTACATGTTTAAAAAAAAGATAAAATAAAAAAAAAAAAAAAAAAAAAATAACTCTTCGTATACAAATCTACAGAGTTTCCTGAATAATTCGCCTGTTCAGAAGTATAAAACTTGCTGTTGATTTTAAATATTAGTAAAATATTATAGCCAAATTTTTTAATATTTCACATGTGTTAGCTGTCAATAAATATAATAAAAATATAAACTGTTACAGATTTTAAGGCGTTGTGCATTAAATATTTGCATTGATATTTTCTTTTATACCTTATGTATTTCTAAATCAAACTATTTACTTTCTAAGACTAATTTCGTTATGTTTCTTGTGATTTTCGATTCTCCATTAATAATATTACTTCGATTTTGTCAATCGTATAGAAAAAATAATTTACCAAACTATCTTTTAACATAATTATTTTCTATTTTTATTCTTCAAAAATCTTCAATACGTTCTGTTAAACAAATAGATACATGAGATCGTTCGGAAATAGTCCTTCATATTTCGTTCGAAATATGATAACCAGATGGCGCCAGCAATTTCTCACTCTACAAAAGTTTCATCTTGCAATAGATGACGACCTCACTCTTTGTGACAGAGTGACTATACGTCACTCTTTCACAAAAAGTGAGAAGTGTCACATTCTCCAGAGTGATAATATTGTTTTCTCACCTTAATTGGTGTCAAAATAGGGGTCACTTTTTTAAGGAGAGAGATTCTCACTCCAGAAATTTTAGAGAGTATTACAATATTCGATAAAATAACTGTGATATAGAAATCCCATATTTTTAATGATTTTTTCCCATTTATTTAAATTTAAATCTATATTAATGCTTTATATAATAATATATTCGTGCATACAATAATAGTCTTTAATTAACCGCTGAATCTTTTTCCTCTCAATAAAATAAAATAAAAAGTATGTGGAAAAGAAAATCTTGCTGTAATCAAAAACCTCATTCTTTCATTTCGGTGTTAAAAGAATACCACATGGCCATTCTTATTTTCTGCGTAAATCAAAATTTAACGGCTAACATACTTTTAATCTGTTTCTCAAAATTATCCTTGAAAAAGAATTAATTACATTTCTTTCCTATGTATTATTTGCCGTATGTGGTTTTCAGTTCTCATACTAAAGTTTGGCATAAGACTCGGGTTAATGTAATATGATAAACCTGCTCGCTGCATTCAAAAATTATTAACTAAATGAATATACAACGGATCTAAAGAAACCGTTGTTTGGGCGATCTTTGCGGCGAAATACTGTGTGCCAACATGTTCATGATTTTCGACTTTGGCTAAAAATTTGGACACTCTCTCACTGATCACCGTCAAGAAAACAACTCTTAATACTAAGATCGCTCTCTCTCTCTCTCTCTCTCTCTCTGTTTTTGCGGTTCCCAAACAGAATGTACTGTTATTTAAACTGGATTATCGTGCCACTATATATTTTCCTGATGTTGTCTTACAGCTCTTTTGGATTCCTAAATTAAAAAGCATTTTTTTAAATTGTCATTCAGGAGTGTTTCTTCACGGCCATTTGAATGAAATTACCGAACCGGGACTTTCTATGATTCAAGTAATTACATCCAGCAATAAATCTATATTACAATAACAGATTGGACTTTTTCGAGAGTATCCGTTGTAATAACAGTGTTGATGTACTGATTCGAGAAGTTACGTTGAATAAAGAACATTCATCAACTAGAACCTACCTATTTCTTTATGAACTGCTTCCTCACACAAGAGAGTCAGAAAGTTTTTTGTAACAACATAAAATATTATTCCTCATTCAGTCAAATGATTAATTTCAAGAAAAATATAAATAAGGTTTT
Organism: Salticus scenicus; assembly: GCA_963930645.1. Classification (NCBI taxonomy): domain Eukaryota; kingdom Metazoa; phylum Arthropoda; class Arachnida; order Araneae; family Salticidae; genus Salticus; species Salticus scenicus. The sequence continues at coordinate 199,033,097 of OZ005652.1, forward strand.
GAAATATCGAATTGTTCAGTTAAATCGCGATTAATATTTTGCGGCAGTGGAAGCTATCTCATCACCTTCCATTCTTAAGTAGTTTTAAACGTTTTCATTTTTCAGAAATTTCTTCATTTTATGCCAGTGTTTATTATTATTTATATATATATATATATTTATTTCTCTTTCAGTATCACGCTTTTCTATTCCTTTTCGTAATTTTGGTCCCATATATTATTGTTAGACTGAAAACTAACTTTCGAAAAATGCAGCCAATTTTAACGTCTAAGTGAACTTTTTTACATATTTTTGTATCTATTCAAAAGTATGAAGCTTTTATAATATTTTCTTGAAACCGAAAATGAAGATACTTAACTTTTCATAAAATTTTCATAAATAATCTTGTGTAGAATATTGTATGAAACAAAAAATAAAATAATGAGATAGAGAGGCAGAAAAACTATCGAAGTAAAATAAAATAAAATAAAATAAATCATAATGCTAAAATAAATGACAACAAAAGTTTTTTTTCAATTTCTTAACATCAAACATGAAAAATTTTGAAGAGAAAATAAAAGAAGAAATGATAACTAGGAGAAGACATTTTAATAATTATCATTATTATTATCCTTGTTATTATTATTATAACTATTATTATTTTTCACCATTCAATATTTATTTTCTGTGCATTTTACTACTATCAACATCTACTCACACTGTTTTAAAGAGAGAATATTTTAGGTTCACGGTTCCAAAATAACTGTGCACTTTTATTTTGAAAAAGTCCCTGTTCTAACTTATACTTTTTGGGAGAACTTTCTTGAAGCAGTTTATCCATGAACTTTTATGTTAGCCTTTTTGTTACAAAATTCTTTCGAGAACTGTTACGTTAGAACGTTTAAAATAAAGGTACTAAAATAAAAGTTCTTAGAAAAATTGTTTGGACAGAAATTTTATAATAAAAGGTCTTACAAAAACTTTTTTGGCCATGACTATGCAAACTCTTTAATATAAATGTTTGTAAGGTTTATTTGTCAGTAGAAATCTCGTGCGAAGTCATCCTGTTTTTAAATGTAACTATAGGGTACTAGATATGCATATAGAGGGGAAAAATACAAAAATATATTTCGGTTTATTTGACTGCTTAGGAAAGGAAGGAGAGTTGATACTTGCTAATGGAAGTATATATCATTAGGTGAAAATAAATTTCAATGTGTGAACGTATAATTCGCCGTAGCTTCAACCTCCCCCTCTCCCCTCATCGTAGTGCAAAATAGAATAAGTATATATTTTAGGTTAAAATTTGAGAAATAAAGTCATTTTCTGAAGTAATCATTTTGTTGACAATATTTTTATTTTATTCTTCTTTAAATTGTAACATTACGATAACTCCTTTTACCCAACGAAATATGTTTTGAGAGTCTTACAACCAAGTTTGGTACATAGACAAGAGAAGTAACACAGACATTTAAATTTAAAATTAATAGTAATGATAAAATTAAAATGAATGAGTTTGCTGCTTTAAATGGGTATCCATTGAACAATATGAACACTAGAGGAATACACCACTGAAACACTGTCTCCGGAGGGTTCTCCCCAATGATACCACATCTAATTTTCAGTCATACGTTTGTGAACTTAATATATGAGAACTTATATATAAATAATTACAAGATAAAAAGAACTTTTTATATACCATGTTTTTAAATTTTCTGTTGAATCATATAAACGCTACCAAAGGCAGCGAGGACCCGAAATAGTTGTCTAAAAGTATTTTTTAAAAAAATGCATTGTCACTGTGTTCTGAGCTATTCGGAAAGTTTCAAATGTCTAGCTAGTCAAAAAGTTATATGATTGTTGAATCATATAAACGTTACCGAAGGCAGCAAGGAACCCGAAATAATTGACTTAAAGTATTAAAAAAAATGCAATGTCATCGTGTTTTCAGCTTTTCTAAAAGATTCAAATTTCTAGCTAGTCGGAAAGTTATACGATTGTTGAATCATATAAGCACTACCTATTTGTACTGGACAAACAAGCAAGAATCGAAATTAATAAAAACATGGTAAAAATAATTTCTGTTATCAGAACTTTTATCAAAATGTTTTGATAAGAACTTATATTTAAAGAGCTTTTATTAAAACGTTCTATCGATATAAAATTTTAAGAAAGTTTTAATCAAGAAAAAAAAATTAAAATTCTTTTTTTTTTTACTTTTATTGCAAAATTTCTTGTAAACCAGTTAAACTAATATATGTTTTGAACCATGGTTAGGTTACCTTATACTAATGTCATAGCAGTCCATAAATATTTAAGAAAGTTATACTGCAGAAGATTAGGTAGGCCTTGAAAGAGACAGATTATCAAAAATAAATAACTAATTTTCAGTTATCTTAGACGATGTTTAATATAAAAATAGAAAAAGAAATATAAATGCAGATATTTTTTTCCTTTTTTTTACAAAATAAATTTGTTCAATCGGTTTTATAAAATGAGTTACTCCAATAGAAATGGAAAATATTTTAACTCTATGGCTTAATAAAAGGAAAAGCTAAATTGAAACAAACAAAAAAAAAAAGAAAACGTCAAATTTTTAAAAGTGGTTTAAAATAATATAAAATGAAGTCAATCATATCAAAATTTAAAAAAAATAATAATAAATAGATTACATTTTTTTCCCCTTTTTGAACACTGGAGTAAAAACATAACCTCATTGATCTACTCTGCCCCTGAGAGAAATTCATTCTTCCGATTTTTACGTTTCAACTTTTCTTTATAAATTGAGTCAAAGGCGAAAGACATTCATGTGGCGTAAAATTCACAAACGTCAGTTATAGCACCTAGAGTTTTTCTTGAAACTCGAGAAAATTATGAAATTTCCTTTTTTTCTCTCTCTCTCTGAATATATATTGGAGAAATATACCTATACCTATATCGATACATATAAATATATAGATAGATAAGTTTTTATTTAAATCTCAACCAAAAAAGATGGATGTTATAAGTCGAAAGTATTTTTCTGCTTCTGTGACTGCAGCTGCAAAAGGAATAAACCGATTTCAATGTGTTTTATTATTTTATTATTTATTAATTTATTATTGTTATTAGAATGCTCATTTAATAGAGATAGTTCTCAACCATGTTTGTTGAAAATCTGTTTGATAGATTTTTTTTTAAATTAATATTATCATCTTCTATTTTATTTAATTTTTTGAGGCCACTTTAAAGTACTATTTTAAAATTTGCGATCTGTTTATCTTGCACTTTCAATACTACATCTATTAGATAATAAGTCACATGATTTTTAAACTGAAATAGAAAAAAGTTTTTTCAAAAAATTGCGGAATTTCAAAGTGATTTTAACAAATTAAAAGTTGGATATAAATAATAATTCTGAATTCACAAAAAAAAAAAAAAAAAAAAAAAACTCTAAATTCCTTTTTAAATTACGGATTTTATAGGTGGGGGGATATTAAATTCATAGTCGGGGATTTTTATAAAGTTACTATTACACTTGATAATAAAAGGAATATTCATGTATAAACAATTTAGCGGAAAACACCTTAATAAAATACTTCACATCCAGCTGATTGAAAAATAGAAAAAAGTTTATTTGTTCCTTTATTTATTTATTTATTTCAAATGAAACCAATGAGAATATTTTCGTTTATCAGTAAATTATAAAAACGTTCTTACTATTATTTTTATTTAAGAATATGTCATTCGTGCAGCATTATTAAATTCGGATACTTAAAAACTATTTTGTGAAGAATAATGTTTAACAGTAAAAAACAAACATTTATTTATTTATATATATATATATATATATATATATATATATATATATATATATATGTATTGTAATTTCGGAAGGAAATTTAAAAACTTTATTATCTACTAGGGAGCTCTGCCCCCTGCTCGCTCCGCTCACCAACCACCGAGGGAGGCTCACCTTCCCCAGACTCCTGTCACTTATTAACCCCTACGGCGCTCTGCCCATCTATTCGATGCTTTGCCTTTCACTGAAAAGGAATCTTATTAGCGCATAACACAAGACAAAAACAGAAAAAATGTTACAGAAATCCCAATATTCAATGTCAAATTGAAATACATGATATTTAATACCATTTACTTATTTATTTATTTATTTATTACGAAATAATATGCTAAATTTCAGTATTTTTTTTTCTTTTCAAAATAGAAAGAAATTGGTAATCTCTAGACCATTTTGCACTGCAGCTTTAGTATATGATCCTTGGCAACTTTTAAATTTTTGTAACTTTTTGGCGATGATTTTTTTTTTTTTTTTCATAGTTGCTTGTTATAATAAAAAAAAAAAAAAAAATATTTCTTTTTTAATCTAGTACCTATTTTTTCTAATGCCTATACTTTATACTATAGGATTTTTTAGTTATTTTAAAGCAGTATATAATACTGTCTGTAAAATTTTAATGAACAGCTAGATAATAATTTTGCACGTTCGAAAATATCTGAAAAGAAAAAAGTTTATTATTATTATAATTTTTATTTGGAAAAATCTCCTACAGCTTCAATTTTTTATTCTCTCCTACCTACTTCTTAAAACAATGAAGAATAAAATGTACTCGTTTATTTATAGGAGATTTAGGTGATGAACTTTTTACTATCATAATTAAAAATAATGAAATGTATCATGGAAATGCCTAATTCTGTAATGTTAAAAAATTATTAGTGCTAAATTAACAGATGCTCTCATTTATAAATGAGTTTGAATCTGAATCTAAAATATTTTTTTATGTCAAAATTTATCCGAAGTATTCTAAAATATGTTTTTAAATGAAAAAGATAAATACACTTAAAGACAAAAAGAAATGCTGTCAGTTATACAGATACAATATTATTTCATTAATCACAAAAATACATATAATATAGATAGATAGATAGATAGATAAACAACATAAGAAATTGTCAGTAAGAAAATTAATTTTCTAAATGTACTTATTTATTTTTATTTATTTTTATTTAATTTTTTTTTTTTTTTCTGCAGATGACAAATTAAAATCTTCGCTTTGTTACTAATTCAACATTGATTTTTTTTTTTTTTTTTTTTTTTTTACATCATGTATCACATTTTAATTTTCAAGTGAAAAATGACGTCATGACAGAAAAACAACGTCATAAAAGGAACTTTTTTCAAGGTAGCAAATAGAATACCTTTATTAACCCGATGTTTCTATAGTGCGTTGCATGAATATAAACGCACCTTTTCCAATAACCAGAAACAGAATTTTTTTAACTTTTAAAAGAAGGAATGTGACTTACAGTTATTGCATATGACTAACAACTGAATAAGTTGCTTTGAGCACGTATGTTTAGGCTCATGCAAGCTTATGTAAATGAGTGTTTAAGCATTTTCTTATTTTTCACTGCTTTTTGTTTGTTGCGCGAAATTAAACACACACTGTACTTTGCGTTTAAAAGTTAACAGAACCACCGGAATTAAATTAAAACACAGATAGTTGTGTTGCTAAAGTTCTCTAAAAACCGTTTTAATGCTTGAGTGCAAAATTTACGGAGTTTGTTCAGGATGGCAAGAGGGAAAACTTTGGCAGTAGACAAGAGGGTAAAAAACGACTTTATGCGTGGTAAAGGCTTTAGCAATCGTGAAATTGGGCGCCGAATCGGAAGAAAGGAGAGTGTTATGCGAAATTATATAAAAAAAGGAGCACATTATGGGGGAAAAGCGTATAAGAAGCGAACAGGAAAGCTCACCAGTTACGACAAACGTCGAAAATGCAACGCTGTAAAGAATAATAATATCTCCTGTGCGAAGATAAAGGCTCAATACAATCTAGGTGTGCATCGGACAACAATATGGGGAACTGTCAAAGCTGCAACATTCATTAAATTTGAGACAATGAAGACGAAACCACCCCTCACTCAAAAGCACAAAGATATGCGATTGGAATGGACAAGAAAATGGATTCTAGATCGACTAAATTGTTAAAAGGTCATCTTCTCAGATGAAAAAGAGTTTATTCTCGATGACCCGGACGGATTTCATAGCTACTGCCACGATTTGAGAACCGAAGAAATGTACTATTCAAAACGTCAATCTGGAGGTGGGTATGTCATGGTGTGGGCATCCATAGGTTTTAAAGGGAATTTCGAATTGGAGTTCGTGCAGAACACTATGAACTCTGTAGATTATGTCCAGATGCTCACAAGGAATCTCCGCCGTCAAGCAGCCAAGAAAGCTTGAAGAAATTATATTTTTCAGCAAGATTGTGCATCTGTACATACAGCACATATCGTGAAAACATGGTTCCGTCACAATAAAATTAAAGTTCTGGATTGGACCTCAAAACGCCCCGGTTTAAACATAATGGGGAACGTATGAGGTATTCTGGTTCGCTGTGTTTACGTAAACAGAAGGCAGTTTAACACGAAATATGAATTAAAATCGGTCATTCTATTAGCTCTGAAGACAATCAGCTTGGATGACCTCATGATGGCACTATATCAATCAATGCCAAAGCGTTTACTGGCTGTTCTAGAAGCCCACGATGACTTTACAAAGTATTAGATACATTATTTGTTACTCAATTATTTTTTTTTTATATGTGCGTTTAAATTTATGCAACATGTATTTTTGTCATAAATTCAATTAAATTGTTTTCTGAAAAATCATATTGGTCTTTCATTGTTTTTACTCGTATTTTCATTTCTTGAATCATACACATGCAGTTTGCATCAAGTGTCACATATTTATATTTTTTATTACATTTCTATACCATTCTAATTCTTAAAGCTAATGTGCGTTTATATTCATGCAAAGCACTGTAATTAATAACTTCGTTAATTAAGATGATAGAAATTTCTAAGCAAAATAAATAGCTTCCTTTCAGTATTCAAACATTAATACCTCTCGTGACGCGAAGGACACTGCCCTCCGCGAGGAGATGCGGTCGCAGACAAAAGAATTTGACGTCAGCGACAGTAACTTTTATTTTTTAAGATATAGAAAAAACCAATTAAATTTTTTTCATTTAACAGAAAACATTGCTTATATTACTTTATTTTAAATTATTTCATTGTAACAGAGTCTTAATTACGAACGTTATATTAGCCTGTTTTATTAGACGTAATAAAATAAACTAATTTTATAACGTCTAACCTTTGAAACACCCCCAAAACACAAAAAACCTCACCTTTTCTGTTATTTTTTTTTTTTTTTTTACTTTTTGGACATAGATGTAAGGACAGTAATTCGATTATAAGATTTTTGTGTATCTATACGTTTAACACCATATCTAAACACTTTGACTGATTGAACTGAAATTTGGTAGGTATGTTTTAGGTCCTCGTCGCACGAATTTTATTGATTTTGATAAGTCTAACATTATTATTATTTTTTTTTTTTTTTTTTTTTTTTTTTTTTAAGGGGAAAACAAAAAAAATTCTTTGTTATTGTAGTCTATGGGCTCAAATTATTTGAAGTAATATTGCATTTAAACGACTTATTAATTTGAGCCGAATGGTTTTAGGTAGGTTATAGATCACCGTTGCACAATCTGTACAGATTTTGGTGAGTCTTGCACTTACAATTTTTTTGCATGGGTACAAATAAATATTCTTTATCATTATAGCATATGGCTCAAATTACTTAAAGTGCGATATCGTCTAAACGCCTTCTTTGATTGAGCTAGATTTTTATGAGTATATGATTTATTGTTCCTTTACAGTGACACAAAACATAATTCTTTATCATTACGTTCAATGAACTCAATTTTTGAAATGCGATATCTTATTGCCGAAACGTCAGTGGAGGCCCTCTGTTGAGACTCAAAACGGTTTTAGGTAGTGTCTGTGTGTCTGTCTGTCTGTCGCGCGATAGCGGCCGCAAAAATAGCGCTATTGGCTTGAAATTTGGTACACATGTTCACGAGACCCATGAAATCAGCTGTATAGTTTTGGATATGTATTCCATTTCTAGTTCGTATACAGGGACACGCCAAAGTTTTTCTTATCATTACGGCCTACGGAAGAAATTTGTATGTATTGCGATAGCGGCCACAAAAATCACGCTATTGACTTGCAATTTGGTTCACGTGTTCATGTGCTCCACGAAATCACCTGTATAGTTTTGGGTGTGTATTCCATTTGTAATTCCTGTACAGGGACATGCCAAAGTTTTTCTTATCATTACGGCCTATGGGTGGAATTTGTATGTACCGTGATAGCGGCCACAAAAATCACGCTATTGACTTGCAATTTGGTACACATGTTCATGAGCCCAACGGAATCAGCTGTATAGTTTTAGGTGTGTATTCCATTTGTAGTTCGTGTACAGGGACACGCCAAAGATTGTCTATCATTACGGCCTATGGGAAGAATCTGTATGTACCGCGATAGCCACCGCAAAAATCAAGCTATTGACTTCCAATTTTTGCCGAAACGTCAGTGGAGGCCCTCTGTTGAGACTCAAAAGGATTTTGGGTTCCGTCTGTCCGTCTGTCTGTCTGTCGAGCGCTAGCGGCCGCAAAAATCACGCTATTTACTTGAAATTTTGTACACATGTTCATGATCCCCCCCGAAATTAGCTGTATAGTTCTGGGTGTGCATTCCATTTGCAATTCGTGTACAGGGACACGCCAAAGTTTTTTTATCATTACGGCCTATGGGAAGAATTTGTATGTACCGCGATAGCGGCCACAAAAATCACGCTATTGACTTGCAATTTGGTACACGTGTTTATGTGCTCCACGAAATCAGCTGTATAGTTTTCGGTGTGTATTCCATTTGTAATTCGTGTACAGGGACACGCCAAAGTTTTTCATATCATTACGGCCTATGGGAGGAATTTGTATGTGCCGCGATAACGGCCACAAAAATCACGCTATTGACTTGCAATTTGGTACACATGTTCATGAGCCCACCGGAATCAGCTGTATAGTTTTAGGTGTGTATTCCATTTGTAGTTCGTGTACAGAGACACGCCAAAGATTTTCTATCATTACGGCCTATGGGAAGAATCTGCATGTACCGCGATAGCCACCGCAAAAATCAAGCTATTGACTTCCAAATTTGGCCGAAACGTCAATGGAGGCCCTCTGTTGAGACTCAAAAGGATTTTGGGTTCCGTCTGTTCGTCTGTCTGTCTGTCTGTCTGTCGTGCGCTAGCGGCCGCAAAAATCACGCTATTGACTTGAAATTTTGTACACGTGTTCATGATCCCCACGAAATTAGCTGTATAGTTTTGGGTGTGCATTCCATTTGTAATTCGTGTACAGGGACACGCCAAAGTTTTTTTTTATCATTACGGCCTATGGGAAGAATTTGTATGTACCACGATAGCGGCCCCCAAAATAACGCTATTGACTTGCAATTTGGTACAAATATTCATGAGCCCAACGGAATCAGCTGTATAGTTTTAGGTGTGTATTTCATTTGTAGTTTGGGTACAGAGACACGCCAAAGATTTTCTATCATTACGACCTATGGGAAGAATCTGTATGTACCGCGATAGCCAAGCCACCGCAAAAATCAAGCTATTGACTTTCAGCTTTGGCCGAAACGTCAATGGAGACGCCTCTGTTGAGACTCAAAAGGATTTTGGGTTCCGTCTGTTCGTCTGTATGTCTGTCTGTCTGTCGTGCGCTAGCGGCCGCAAAAATCACGCTATTGACTTGAAATATTGTACACATGTTCATGATCCCCACGAAATTAGCTGTATAGTTTTGGGTGTGCATTCCATTTGTAATTCGTGTACAGGGACACGCCAAATTTTTTTTATCATTACGGCCTACGGGCAGAATTTGTATGTACCGCGATAGCGGCCCCCAAAATAACGTTATTGACTTGCAATTTGGTACAAATATTCATGAGCCCAACGGAATTAGCTGTATAGTGTTAGGTGTGTATTCCATTTGTCGTTCGTGTACAGGATCACGCCAAAGTTTTTCTTAGCTTTACGGCCTATGGGAAGAATTTGTATGTACCGCAATAGCGGCCGCAAAAATCCTTCGATTGACTTGCAAATTGGCGCACATGTTCCAGCTTTGCATATAAGTAGCTGTATAATTTTTATTGCTATATTCTTTATAAACTGTGTACAGTGACACGCCAAAATTCTTAACGTTACGGCGTATGAGGGGAATTTCGTTTAAACACATTTTAATATCATTACTTTCCAATGAAGAAAATGAAACTAGCGTACGTGAGTAAAATGCTTAAACTTATGTTGTTTGAAGAAAATATGCGCTCTTAAGCTTTCTAATTAATGTACAGGACCTTACAAAAGTGTTCTGTCAATGTCACGTAGTCATCCAAACGATGTTAAATTTGGAACAATTATTAATTTTAAACGCAAAATAAGCTCAATAGTTTTTACTGGTGTATACAATGTTTCTGGTTCGTTTACAAAGACACACGAAAGAATTTCGTAACATTAGGGTTTATGAACAAATTTTTAATTTAAGCGCGCACTTTATTGCGTTTATGCTGAATTGAACTTAATAAAGTTAACATACATTATAAAGATGCTTAAAATCATGTCATGTTTACTCTTATAAAAGGTTATGTATAGACTAAATAATTTATGGGATCACACAAAATAATTCCGAGTATGTATTGTAATCATCCAAATTATGTAAAATTAGTTTGAAAAATTAATGAGTTATAATTAATTAGGTTTGTTCTTATCATTGGCGTTTATAATGACTGTGGCTACTTTTCCGGGATACATAAAGGAATTTCGTACTATTACGGTCTATAGTCGGTATTTCTTAAAAGTGTATTTTAACATGGTTACACCCCATCAAATATAATGAAATTTTATTAGAATTTTAAAAGCATGTTTTCCTGTTGAAAATTGTGGGCATAGAATTGATAATCAGTTTAAAGGTTACGCAAAATATTTCCGATATGCTATGTAATATTTTTTGTATGAAATTTGATAATTATGAAATTTGGTATTTATGAATTTCAGGGAAATAATACAAGACCGACGTTTATTAAGAATACATTTTGTTGCGTACTTGGGGGTTCGTAAGTTGTCCGAGAATGAAAGGCGAAACTTGCAAAAGTTGAGTGATTTATTCACGGAAAGTTTCAGAAAAATACAGGTCTATAGAAAAATACAAGAGGCTCAAAGCAAAGCAAGCATTTGATGAAACTGACACAGATCTGAGATTGACTGCCTTGGCTAAAAAAATGCTCATTTTATACTATTCTATCGAACACAGACTGTTCTGGAAAATTCTCGTATTTCATCAGCCAATGAGATTAGAGCTTTCATATTTGGTATATCCCTAATAAGGATTTTCTCGCCAAAGTCGCCAAAAAATAGCCAAGGAGGGAAACAGTCGCCAAATCCATTTCTTCCCTTATTGGAGCTTTTTAATGCGTTTTTAAAGGAAAATTAGGCTATTTTAACGCTAAAACGACTAGAAATGCACAAAATTAGCATTTTATCGACTTACTAAGCCTCTATGAAAGAATTTATACAAAAATAAAGGCAATTATTTACAATTCCGTAAAACTTTATATGATATACAAATAGGTATACAAAGAGAGATACAGCAGGGGGTTGAGGGGGGCGGCAGCCCCCCTCAGGAATGTATCTGATTATGGTAATAATTCGATCGAATCAATATATACTATTATATAATAAGGAATAAATAAAAATGACCTATTGAATAATGTCTGATGCAAATAGGACGTTGAGGCTCCTGATCTGCAGATCCACTAGTCTCATAGAGATAAAAATTGGTAGATATGTTGTAAGTCATTACCGCCTGATTTGTATACACTTTTATGAGTATAGGACTTATAGTTCATTTACAGAAACTTAACACAGAATTTCTGTATCATGAAGTCAAAATATACCTGGATTATTTGAAGTTAGCTAGCATCTAAACTGTACATTCGAATAAGACATACAGTGAACCAAAAAAAAAAGTTGATTACCAGATGTGAAGGAGATATCTTGGCCGTCGTAAGAGAATATTTTCGTTGATGATGTTGGCTGAAAAGTAAAAACATTATTAAAAGTTAATTTCCATTTAAAGTCCAGGCTCGGAATTAACTCAGAGACATATATTGTTCTCATGCCAGTTTATTGAAAATATTCCAATGCATGTGACCATAGGAAATTAAAAGAACATAATAAGTTTTTTACCGAAAACATTCTGGAGTGGGAAACAGTACCGAGGATCAGGCCGGGCCCTAGGCCTGAATCACTCTTGAGATCTTACATGTTTGATGATCAGAAAGAAAAGTGTGTGCTCCTAAACTGAAGCAAAACAAATGACAATGCATTCGGCGTTGAATTATACACGCCAAGTTCAAAGTTTAAGATAGAGAATGGTGTCATTACGTTAGGAATATTCATATGTATATTTTTAAAAAGTGACGAGTAATTTATTGACTGTTGTTAGTGAATGTTGGCATGATTTCGCCAAGATTTAGACACTAGGAAAATAACTAGCTAAGCAAATATTCTATTTAACCGTTGATGTAAATTAGGCGACAAGATGGTGTATGAGTTACATTTCGATGTGGGATTAAAAGAGACCGAATTAATTATTTTCTAGTTTCACAAAACATACGGATAGAAATAAGTCAAAACATTATCATTTACAGCGCGAAAAGAATTTCCAGTACGTTAAGCTTATTAATAGAATACTGGGAATTGATCAAAAAAGTGTTTCAGTTACATTGAAAAAAAAAATGAAAGGGAAGATATAAAAATTAGAAAATGTATATTGTAAAATTTTATTATTTATAGGATAAAATCGTTATATCGTTTTATTTTAAGTAGTTGTTTAAAATTAAAGAATTTAATTTATAATTTAATTTATTCAGAGAATTTACCTATCCCTTTAAAGAGAAATATACAAATTTTATAATATGTGATAATCTATATCACACCAGACTTAAACAAACTCATCGTTTAATGATTTTGCAGTACATTATGCTTTTAAAACAAAACAAAATTCAGAAGAAAGACAATCTCAAAAATAAATTAAAGATCTTAATTTGATTTCAATAATATATAAACACATAAATTATAAATTTAAAGGCATTATAATGATATCACTTTCAATACCAAAAGAAAAAAAAACTTGGACACTAACACAGGATCACAAAAAATAACTTTTAAATTTAAGATAAAATCATCCAATACTTCGTGTGATGTCCTTGGGCTTCTATAGCAGCTTCTAATCTCTTATTCATTGAAAAGACCAATTTTTTAGTGAGATCTGTTGGTACACTCTCCCGTATATTCTATAGAGCACTTTTTAGTTCATTTTTATTTTTTATTTCCTTCTCTCGTAATTTGTTTTTTTTTTTTTTTTTTTTTTGTCTCCATAAATGCCCAAAGATGTTCTATAAAATTATATTCAGGACATTGTGGAGGATGAGGCAGTACTTTTTGTACATCGTATAGCAATCATTCTCTTAGAATCCGAGTGTTATGCTTAGAATCATTGTCTTGAACGAAAGAATAGTTTCTATTTAAATTTAATTTTGCAGTTGTGTCTGCTAAATTCTGTTTTAGAATATTTAATAAATATACCACTTTGTCCATTATACCTTCGATAAACAGTAAATTTTCAACACCGCAAGCTTCCATCGCACCCCATATCATAACGCTACCACCACCATGTTTAACAGTTTCTTTTATATTAGCGGATTTTAATGCTGTTCCTTTTCTTCTCCATACAGAGTGGCGGCCATCGGATCAAAACAAATTAAATTTTGACTGATCTGTAAAAATAACAGATTTCCAGAAATTTGATGTACATATGATCTCCTTAGAATACAAAAAAAATTCATATAATCTGTGGATGCACATTAATAACAGATTTCTCTTTCAACGCTCTTGCTATCTTTAGTGCAGAAATTTTAGGATTCAGTTTCACAAATCTCAATATCCGTCTTTCAGTTTGAGGTGAAGAAATCTTTTTGGGTCGACCGCTTCCATTAGGTCTTTGAAAAAACTCATACCTTTTATACGTATTAATTATTTAATGTACTGTTGAACGAGGCTTTATCACAATTTCTGCAATAACTCTTGTATTTTTCTTTTCTTTCCATAGTTTCATAATTAAGTTTTTCATATCTACAAAAGTTTGCTTTATCCGCATTTCCAAAAATTTACACCAAACAAAATAAATTTAAACATCTCCAACTTAAAGCTTTGACTTAGACTCGTGCCAAAAAATACAACAGCTTCCTCAAAATTTGCATAAAATTTGCATGGAGCAGTCTACAGTCCAGATAAAATAAATGTCCAAGGGTTTTTTTTTTTTTTTTTTTTTTTTTTTTGGCAGTGAAGACCTCACAATTTCTGTTTAAAATTACTTTAAATTTAAATATGATATTTTATTGAAGTACAGCCAGCAAAAAAAAAAAAAAAAAAAAAAAAAATCGATTGCAAGATTTGTACAAGATACATATAGGGACGAAAAACATCTCTGTGTATTTCCTAAAAATTATGTACACACCACATTGTGCATATAAATATAATTCTATATGTTAATAACACACAACACATCCTTAAATGCACTTCCATCAATTTTCAAGTATTGTCCCACAATATTCTAGTTATTTTGTGCAGCCCTGTAAACTAACGGTGAATGACTTTTATACCATGTTCTACATGAAATCTGCTTTTACGCATGAATATATACGTATGTATATATATATATATATATATATATTCATTTCATTTGATTTAGTGCAGCTCATAGATGCAATTTACCAGGCAATTTACCTATAGATGTAATGTATTTGCGTTCTCTTGGGTGTCCCTGTACACGAATCATTTGCTTGATCTAACGAAACGTTCATTGTACCATCCTTATATGATACAGATTTTGGATACCGTGTTTAAACTTCGTGCTGTTATTTGTTCTTGAGATATGGAAATAACAGACAGACATACACACACATACACTCAGAGAGAGAGAGAGAGAGAGAAAGAGAGAGACTAACCGCTAAAAATATGTTTTTCGGATTCAGGGGACCTTTAAAGCGTGTAAGCATAATAATAATAAATAAAATAATAAAAACCTCATTTTTGAATAGTTGATCCAAAAAATACTTTTTCTACCATATAAATGCTTAAGAGAAAGTAAAAATTGCTTGCATTAGTTTATTTAAAATATCGCCTTTTAAGAGCAATGTTAAATACTGATAATTAATAAACTAATTTTATAGAAGCAAAGGAAAAATATCAAAACACAAAGCTATAATTTTTAAAACACAAAAAAATAATTTCATAAAACAATAATTTTTGTACAATTAATTAACAAAATTTACCACTTAAAATCTCTTTTAAATAAAGCAAACAGGAAATTTTCCATTTATCAATATATTATGACAACATTGCTTATAATACTTAATCTAAAACTATATTTCTTTTTAACAATAGTGTTAAATACTGCTACTTAATAAACTATATTTATAAACGCTAGTAAAAAACAATTAAACAGGATTTTACACTACATAATGATAATTTTTAAAACGCAAAACGTTATATCTTCTGTATAATTTATGACGAAAACTTTAACAGTTTATTTTATTATTAGCAGTAGAAGTAGTATTTTAAATAAAATAAGGAGAAAAAATATTTAAATTACTTTATTTGAAACTATTTGACTTTTAGAGTATTGTTCAGTTTTGATATTCAAAAAACTAATTACATAAAAGCTAACTAAAAACAATAACATTTGTGTAATTAATGGAAGAAATTTTAACGCTTAAAAATTATTTTAAATAAAATTAACGATAATTGTTTTCTCAGTTATTGTAAAATTATTAATTTATTGTAAAAATATAAAAATATTGATGATGTTACTTTATTTGAATCTATCTCATTTTAACAGAACTGTTAAATTTTGATTCTTAATAAACAAATATTGTAAAGATTGATGAAAAACTATTTATTTAATTTGAATTTAATTTATTTTAAACAACAAACGAAAAAAAAGTAAATAAATAAATAAAACTACTTACATTATTTTATGGGAAATTATTCCTTCTTAATTGAAGTGTTAATTTCTAATACTTAATGAACTAATTATTTAAAAGCTAATGAAAAACTATAAAATGCAAAACAATAGCTTTAGTGTAATTAACGAAGGAAATTTCAGTTCTTAAAAATCTATTTAAATAAAACTAATAACAAAATTTTTCATGTATCAGTAAATTACGAAAAAAGTAGTTAGATTATTACTTCCCTTACCCTACTACCGTAGGTAATGGAAGTATTGTATTCGGTCTGAAAATTCGATATCGGGTTTTCACCTGATTTACACGTTTTAAGGTCCCCTGAGTCCAAAAAAGAGGTTTTTGGCAATTGGTAAGTGTGTATGTATGTGTGTGTGTATGTATGTGGAGAATTTTCTGGCTATTATAGCTCAGAAGCTAATAAAGATAGAGCTACGAAACTTTAGAATTGAAATACATCTGGTGTACAGATGAAATTTCCAAATTTTGGTGAAAATTGAAAAACCGGAAGTGGGACATCGGAAACCGGAAGTGGGACCGTAAGTTCGTATCCCAAAAACGGCTTCAACGATTTTCTTCAAACTTGCTATATAAACACTCTATTAGATGTCCTTTCGAATGATATAGTTGGTTAGTTCAGGAAAATTGATAGGCGTCCTGTATAAATAGCTCAATTTCAGGCCTCGCAAAGGCGTTCCTTTAAAAACGGTTGTACGGATTTTTTTCAAACGCGCCATTTTAACTCACTTTTAAATATGCTTTTGTATGTAATTATTGTTTTCCTGTCAATAATTGAGTTTAACCGGAAATGGGACATCGGAAACCGGAAGTGGGACCGTAAGTCCGTATCTCAAAAACGGCTCTAACGATTTTCTTCAAATTTGCTATATAAACACTCTATTAGATGTTCTTTCGAATGATATAGTTGGTTAGTTCAGGAAAATTGATAAGAGTCCTGTATAAATAGCTCAATTTCAGGTCTCCCAAGGGCGTTCCTTTAAAAACAGCTGTACGGATTTTTTTCAAACTCGCCATTTATAATGTGTGTGGTACTGGGTAATGGAAGTCGTGTGGCTGTTACACACCAGATTTTTTTACATAAAATAATTTTATTTTAATAATAATGTTAATATTTGATTATTGATAAATTAAGTTTATTGAAACTAACAAAAAGCAATCAAACATAAAATATTACTGATATCGCATTATTTGAAACTATTTCATTTTAACAGCAGTATTAAATACTGATACATGTGGGGAAGAATGATTTTATGACATTGATTACTGTTATTTGCTGAAACATCAGTGGAGGTCTCCATGTGGAGACTCAAAAAGATTTTGGGTTCTGTCTGTGTGTCTTCGTGTCTGTCGCATCGCGCTATTGACTTGCAATTTGGTACACATATTAACGAGCCACATTGAATTAGCTGTACAGTTTTGGGTGTGTATTCCATTTGTAGTTCGTGTACAGGGACACTCCAAAATTTTTCTTATCATTACGGCCTATGGACAGAATTTGTATGTACCACAACGGCAGCCGCAAAAAAAGAATTGACTTGCAAATTGGCTCACATTCAGGCTCTGTACAGAAATAGCTGTATAATTTTTCATGTCTATATTGATTATATACTGTGTACAGGGACACGCCAAAGTTTTTCTTATCATTACGGCCTATGGGGTGAATTTCGCTTAAGCACATTTTAACATCGTTACTCTACATCCAACAAAATGAAATTAGCATATATTACTGAGATGCTTAAACTCCTGTTTCCTGTAGGAAATACGTGTTCTTAGGCTTCATAATTAATCTACAGGACCTCACAAAAGGGTTCCGACAATGCCACGTAATCATTCAAATTATGTTAAATTCTGAGCAATTATTCATGAAAAACTTTAGAATAAGTTGAATAGTTTTTACTGGTGAATACAATGTTTATGGTCCGTTTGCAGGAACACACAAAATAATTTCGTAACATTAGAGCCTATGGGTGAATGGTTATTTAAGTGCATTTTAACACGTTTTGCTGCATTCGACAAAATGGAATTAACATACATTATAAAGATGCTTAAAATTATGTTTTCTGTAAAATGGTATATATAGACAAATTTCTTTACAGAACTACCCAAAAGAATTTCGTACCATTACGGTCTATAGACAGTATTTCTTAAAAGTGTATTTTAACATGGTTACATCCCATTAACCCATTTTCAGCCAAAGGTGCATAAACGCACCATTTCAAAATATATTTTTTTATTAACACTGTGATGCATATTTTTCACTAATTTTATTTTTCTGCTATTTTTAAAGGTTCTGAAGACAACTATAAAATATTCGTAATTCAATTGGAGCAAACACTTTCTCTTGAGAAATTTTCAAAATATGCAAGTGTTCTAACTTGAAACGATTGTTGACAAATTCGACTTTTTGAAAATGTATAATTATTCCAATTGAGATTAAGCATATGTTTTTATAATGAATTAATGTTGCAAGGTCTGTAAATAGACTAAAATTAAAACAAATTTCATTAAAAAAAATTAGAAATATTTATTTATTTATTTATTATTATTATTTAAATATGCACCATTTTATTTCTTAAATAAAATATTACTTTTCATGCACGAAACTTTTGTTTTGTCTTAATGAATGTAATTTAAGCATATTTCAAGAAAAATAATACCACATTTTATAATTTCTATGCTTGACCTAAAATGGGTTAAATATAATGAAATGTTATTAGAATATGTTAAAAGCATATTTTTCGGTGGAAAATTGTGGGAATAGAATTGGAATTTATATTACATTTCAATTACACAAAAAATCGAGACAATTCTAATATACATTAAAATATACAATTAAAATATTAAAATAAACACAATATAAATTTATACGTTTCGAGCCTTATTAATCGACTTCAAAAAGAAGGAGGTTCTCAATTCAAAGCGTATGTTTTTTTTTTTTTTTTTTCTTTTGTTGTTGTTATTGTTTGTTTGTTTGTTAGTTCATAACTTCTGAACGGATGCTCCAATTTTGATACTTTTTGTTTTCTTGCAAAGGTCTTGGTCTGAAATAGGTCCCATTGTAATAGCTTTACAATCAAAAGAAAATACAGGTTGCCCAAAAAAGGGAGTCCCGACTCTTTTAACTGATGAACGTCTGCCGCTATAGTCATGAATGTGGTATGTAGGTATAGTAAAGTGGTCATGCCCTATGCGATTCATTCGCCTTTAGCGCCATCTGATGGAAAATAGCGGAGTTAACGTTCCGATCTCGAAAACGGTTCAAGATAGGAAAAAAAAAGTGAATTAGAAAGTTACAGGATATCATCGATTTAGTACGAAAAGGCAGGTTGTAGACATTAATGCTAAAAATAGAACGATTAAAACGTGCATTTGTTTGTCCGCAAATTCCTATTTTCTTCACACTTCCATGACATTGCATACGTTGTAGCGTAGCGGGTGACATTTATGTTATGTAAAATTCAAAGTATGGTTATTGTAAGCAATTACATCAATTTACGTATAGACGTTTTAAACCTACTTCATATAGGAGGAGGTTCTCAATTAAAACCATGTTTTTTGTTGATGTAGTCGAGGTTTGTTAGCTTATAACTACGTAAAAAATGCTTTAATTTTAATACTTTTTTATGTTGTCGTAAACATCTTGACCTGAAATAGATCTCATTATGATTTCATTAATATCTAAACAAATTACAGGGTATTAGCTGCCTCTACATGTAAGTACTCTCTTAAAAAAATCCAGTGATTTTAGCTCAGACTGAGTTAATTTTCACTCCTTTCCAGTAATGAAAATGCACTTTTCCTATTGGAGTGAATTTCATCTATCTTGCGGAGTAATTATTTTCACTCCTTTTTGATAATTCATGTTCACTCCTTTTTGATAAACAATAAGCGCTCCTTATTTGAACTGAATCATTATGTTAAATGAGTGACTCCACTCCACTTCGATAAGTCGTTTTTAATTCCTTTTTTGAGTAAGAAGAAAAAATTATGTACTATTGACAGATATTTTCCCTTAAAAATCTAATTCTGATTTTAATATATCTTATAAATAAATATCTACTAAAACACCCTACCTCTATCCCCCCCCCCCCCCCCCCCGACACACACACACACACAAAAAAAAAAAAAAAAAAAAAAAAAAAAAAAAAAAAGGTGAAATTCGTGTTAACATTATTAACCACAATGTTTCTTTTAATAATTATAAAAGATGCTTATAACCTTTAAAGGGGTCCGGGACACTAAATTTTTGTTTTTATTCTTTATTGATGAATTGCTGTAATTATTTTTTCTGAAATTGTAGCTTTTTTGATGATGAAGTTGAGCAAGAATTTTTTTTTTCTTTTTTTTTTTTAATTAAAAATTTTTGATAAATTAAAAATGTTTTATATCTCATGAACTAATGGTTCAATTTACAAACTTTTTTCACCTTTATATACAGAAAGGAATTATCTTCAATTTGACGCCAGGATTTCTGATTATAATAATAAATTTTTTAAATATTAATTTTAATTTTAATTAACTAAAGATAACTATATGCTTTGAAAATAACTGAAAACAGATGATGCTTAAAAAATTAAGGGTAAGTACTGTTTTATTTTTCGATCTCAATAAGTTTTTTGAAATTACCTACCTAATAACTCGCTTATCTATGTTATTGTAAATGTTTTTCACGTACTGTACTAAAAACGATCGGTACTTACGTATTCACTGCATGTCATTTTACGAAGTGAAGTATAATCTGCACAAGTTTATCATACTTTTTTATCGTTTAACACTGTTTATGTAATTTTTTATCATATAAGTTTGTAATAATAACAAGTTTATCATAGTGCCGAATAACTGCTGGCATGCGGTTAATACAAAAATGCCATGTTTTAAATAATAAAAAAAAAAAAATTTTAATTATAATATTACTAAATGTATATACATACAATTGAATTTTTAATGCTTGCAAATTTTCTAAATTTTATTATGATAAATTTCTAAATTTTGCATCTGTACCTTACCTTAACAATAATTTTTAGATTTCTGGTAAAATATAATAAAAAAAATAATAAAGTAAAGTATACGATAAATCAATACAAATGTTAATTTTTTTAAAGCATACATGTAGTATGCACAGACATTCTTTAAAAATCAGGATTGTATTTTCGGCATGACAGGAAATAATAAAAAAAACTTACTGTTATTGTTTACATAAGAACAATCCACAATTTGCTAATTAATATTTCAAATGAATAAAAAATGTAATTTAAATCTGTGTATTGAAATTTCATTATTATGCTATGACACATTAAGAAAGCTGTTTTATATCTAATTAGTGAAAATTAATTAAAAACTTTATTGTTTTCAAATTTTAGAGATGTACCATATTCTGATTTTTACATATATATATATACACTATATATTAAGTTTCACTTCTATATTACATTATATTTGGGCATATATAGAAGAGGCATTCATTCAATATTTTAAGACTATATTTGGTATTACAATAAATTTAAAAATAATCCTGTAAAAAATAAAATAAAATGAATTTCATTAAAAAAAAGAAAAAGAAAAGGAAAGAAAAAAAGCTGTTACATTTTAAATTCTTATATATTTATATATATTTATTTATTTAGAAATGCTTTTTTTTCTCTCACTCCCCCCTCTTTATTTTTTATTTTTTTTCCTAGCTTTAAAAAAGGTAAAAAATATATTCAAATTTCATTAAAATACATTGTTATTGTTCATTTCGTTGTAGATCAGTTAAAAAAAAAAAAAAAAAAAAAAAGAATAAAAGAAACAAACCTCTGCATTTTATTTAAAAAAAAAAAAAAAAAAAAAAAAAGGCTGCATAATAAATAAAACTATCATCATCATCATTATTATTATTATTATTATTTTATTTGTTTTTTCAATTGTGGCGCCATCAGTGGCCGAGAAGTTCTGCTTATGAAGCTGGTAGTTGGGAGGCACCAGGTTCAATACCAGGTCATAGTTGCTGGGCTAGTTTTACGAAGTTTTCTGTTGTTTTCTTCAAAATTTGTGTGAATTGCAATGTTTTCGTTGAACACCTAATTTAAAGATGTGATTTTATTCATAGAAAACACTCTTATATGAAGCATTCTAAAATCAATAGGCAGAGTTTTTGCGAAATAAATATAGTTTTCTCCTGTGTCTTTTTTTTTTAATAATAATAATTTAAGCTTGATTAAATATATTTAATATCTTGTATTTATTCCGCATTATTCTCGTTGATAGATATTCTATCAAAAAATTGGAATTACTTGGCATTACAAACAAGATATATATATATTCAATGAAAAAAAAAATAATAATAAAAACTCTAGTGTTGCTCCAGTGTTTCAGTTTTGTTTACATGTACTTTGGTTAAAATAAATAAATAAAATAATATGATCTAGCAATTTTGAAAGTTTGTTTTAAGGGGGTCTGGGACACCAAATTTTTGTTTTTATTATTTATTGATGAATTGCTGTAATTATTTTTTCTGAAATTGGAGTTTTTCCAATACAAGATATTAAATGTATTTAATCAAGCTTAAATTATTATTAAAAAAAAAAAAAAAAAAAAAAACAGGAGAAAACTATATTTATTTTGCAAAAACTCTGCTTGTTGATTTTAGGATGCTTCATATAAGAGTGTTTTCTATGAATAAAATCACATCTTTAAATTAGGTGTTCAACGAAAACATTGCAATTCACACAAATTTTGAAGAAAACCACAGAAAACTTCGTAAAACTAGCCCAGCAACTATAACCTGGTATTGAACCTGGTGTCTCCCAACTACCAGCTTCATAAGCAGAACTTCTCGGCCACTGATGGCGCCACAATTAAAAAACAAACAAACGAAATAATGATAATAATAATAATAAAAAGATAATAGTTTTATTTATTATGCAGACATTTTTTTTTTTTAATTTTTTTTTTTAACTGATCTACAACGAAATGAACAATAACAATGTATTTTAATGAAATTTGAATATATTTTGTACCTTTTTTAAAGCTAGGAAAAAAAGAAAAAAATAAAGAGGGGGGGGGGAGTGAGAGAGAAAAAAAAAAACATTTCTAAATATATATATATATATATATATAATAAAGATAATCTATTAAGCATAGTAGAAGCCAAGCAACAGATACTAGATCACTGAAACACCAATATATATTTTTTAAGAATTTAAAATGTAACAGTTTTTTTTTTCTTTTAAAAAAAAAAAAAAAACATGAGATTTATTGTAATACCAAATAATCTTAAAATATTGAATGAATGCCTTTTCGATATATGCCCAAATAAAATGTAATATAGAAGTGAAACTTAATATATAGTGTATATATATATATATATGTAAAAATCAGAATATGGTACATCTCTAAAATTTGAAAACAATAAAGTTTTTAATTAATTTTCACTAATTAAATATAAAACAGCTTTCTTAATCAGTCATAGCATAATAATGAAATTTCAATACACAGATTTAAATTACAATTTTTACTAATTTGAAATATTAATTAGCAAATTGTGGATTGTTCTTATGTAAACAATAACAGTAAGTTTTTTTTATTATTTCCTGTCATGCCGAAAATACAATCCTGATTTTTAAAGGATGTCTGTGCATACTACATGTATGCTTTAAAAATATTAACATTTGTATTGGTTTATCATATACTTTATTTATTTTTTTTATTATTATATTTTACCAGAAATCTAAAAATTATTGTTAAGGTAAGGTACAGATGCAAAATTTAGAAATTTATCATAATAAAATTTAGAAAATTTGCATTCATTAAAAAAATTCAATTGTATGTGTATGTACATTTAGTAATATTATAATTGAAAAAAAATATATATATATATTTAAAACATGGCATTTTCGTATTAACCGCATGCCAGCAGTTATTCGGCAATATGATAAACCTGTTATTGTTACAAACTTATATGATAAAAAATTACATAAATAGTGTTAAACGATAAAAAAGTATGATAAACTTGTGCAGATTATACTTCACTTCGTAAAATGACATGGAGTGAATACGTAAGTACCGATCGTTTTTAGTACAGTACATGAAAAACATTTACAATAACATAGATAAGCGAATTATTAGGTAGGTAATTTCGAAAAACTTATTGAGATCGAAAAATAAAACAGTACTTACCCTTAATTCATTAAGCATCATCTGTTTTCAGTTATTTTCAAAGCGTTTAGTTATCTTTAGTTATTTTCAAATCTTATAAGCACGCCAACACGAGCACGGGATCGCAGGCAGCCATTTTGAATCTCTGAATCTCGCTCCAAAATATCACATGACTTAATCGGTCCAATGAAAAGGCTCTCAATTCACCCCCTTTAAAGATTTTTCCTGTTCGACCTCGAAATGTAGTGCTTTGCTCTTTCACCCCGACAGAGAGAATATTTGGAACCAGTTTTTTTTTCGCAAATTATCAGTTTCTGATAAAACAGATACTCAGAAAAGATGAATGTCATTGTGAAATATTACGTTCCTATATGGAGTGATTAATTCATTCTTTGAAATTAAGCGTGTATCGTAATCTATATGTAAGTATCGTAAAGTGGCCATGTTCTACAATATGTGGCCGCTTACAGCGCCACCTGGTGGGAAGATAGCCGAGTTAGCGTTTCTATCTCGAAAACAGTACAAGGTATGAGAGAAATGTAGGTCACAAGGTTGTACAGCATCATTGATTTAGTCACGAAAAGACACCTCGTAGACATAAATGCTAAAAACAGGATGTTTAAATGTGAATCTGTTTGTTCGCAGTTTTCTACACTGTAAACAAATCAAAAAACCTTTATTTCGATGTTGAAACTTCTGTCCGTCAGCTGCACCGCATATTTTGATTTTTGTTTGAAATTTACGCTGCACACATTCCAGCGTAGCAGGTGACACTTATTCATTGTAAAGTTCAATACATGTCGAACCGAATTTTTAATAAATATTAAGATAACAATCAAGAATATGAAATAATACTTCGTACAATATATATTATAAAAATATACATCTCGCGTGTATATTTTTGCATTACGTTGGGATCGCCAAATCCAAAAGCCGCCAAGGATGATAGTTATCAAAGTTTTACCAAGTTTACAAAGAAAACTTTAGTAATTTCGTAGAAACATAAACACCGAATTGCGAAGAATGTTCACTGTTCTATGTAGATGTTACTACACTGTAAAAAAATAACTATTACCAGCTGCAATCTGTGATTTATTTTATCCAATCACAGAGAATTTCTTGCAAGGAATTCTCTGTGATTGGATAAAATAAATCACAGATTGCAGCTGGTAATAGTTATTTTTTTACAGTGTAATGAACCAATTGTATACAGTGATAAAATAATAAAGGAAAAATGAAAATGGATCATTCGAGACAACAGCATTTGTAGCGATAAAAACAAACCTTTAAAAACGAATTAAATTTTATTTAATTTTGCGCCGACTTCAAAAGTTTTGT